>JAQOOD010000001.1:569346-963413 GCA_029633175.1 Citrus glauca
AATACTCTATTTTTAAGATATATTTAATTAAAATTACTATTTGTAAGTGGAGTGTGTGCACCAAGCCACGAATGCTCTACTATTTGGTAGAGCAGAGGCAATATAGTGGAACTACTTATGGGTCCATATTAAGATTCATCAAAATTTAGTCTTAAAATAACTATGGATTTCAATTATAAAATCTATCACTCTACCAAACAACAGAATATTTATGACATATCCTACCATCTACAGATCTTTCTCTAACATTTTGGACCCACAAAAAATTATATTTCATCTTTCAAATCAATGTCATTCTACAATTTCTCAAAAGTTTTCTTATCCGCCAGACTCCGATTACAACAGCCGGTTAGCAACTGACCAACAGTGCACAAAACCCATCCTAAATCAGAATATTGATTAAATAGTTAAACGATGGTCCATTGCACTGTAAATTGTGGGAAATATAAATCATGTTTTATTCGCAAAAGTCAAAAGTAGAAAAAGAAACTTCTCTGAGAAAATTATTTGACATGAAAAGGATCTACTCAATTGATTCCGATGATCCATAAAGCCAACAGTAACAGTTCTCCACAAAATGCGATTCATCATTGATTGTTGGAAAATCAGCACAGGAATTGTTATTTTGAGGCATAATTTTAAGTGGGATTTACACCAACGGTTAGGGGTAATTTAGATATTCCACTGTGAGTTCTTCGGAATTATATATTTTTATGATCAAAATAATACTCCGATGAATAAGAAAATAATACTCAAGGTAAACTCATAGAATCGAAATATTTTTTAAAAAAATGCACTTGTTAAAAGGTTTATATATGATTACCCCTATATGTGTTGATATGAATATAAATATGAAGGCTCTGCTGGACTTATGTGCACCCACAACCTTAGATTTTTTGTCTTACAATTATTATTCATTCTGCTTGCGAAGATTTATAGCTTTTCTAACAAAAACAATGATCACGACCTTTCTAGTTAACGTCAAAGAGAATGAATAAATTATTAATGACCCAAAGGGAAAAGCAAGTTTGTCAAGGATTATCTTAGAAATCTAAAACTCATCTCGGGTGCTCCTTAGCATGCTAATCTGAAAACAGTTGGGTTGAAGAATAGCTTCGACCCAAGCTAGGCCCATGTCACATGGGCAAGCCCTTTCAGTGTAGAGCAAATTTGGCCTTCCGTCGTCATAGAACAAATAAGAGTGAGACATTGCATTTTAATATGGGATTTCCCAAATGTACAACCTCGGTGTTGGGGGCATGAAGAGGTCCAAAAGTTTAGATCATCGTTTTATGTGAATCAGCAAGCTTTAACTGGAAGAGTTACAACACCACAGATTTTTGATCCTGGAAACCGAGGTGACAGCCGAGATGGTTCGAAGTACAGAAATGGAGCACTGTAATATGTAATTTTTTGCATTAATCTTAATGAAGGGAAATAAATGAATGAATAAATAACTCTATTAACATCATTACAGCTCAGTAACTCATTTATTCTTATTTACTACAAAGGCATTAACCCACAATCTGCTCTCGGGCAAAAAACCCTTGTACACTTATCTGGCTGCAAGCATCATGAGAATATTATAGATACTACTCTTGATTACAAGGAATAAAAGCATCATTCCGTCCACTGTAGCCGCGTCTTTTTTTTTCTTTTTTAATCAATCTTCTGTCAGACTTCGATGCGAATAGTTCCAGCAGAACTCATAGACTATGCGGCAAAACCACCTCAAAATCCTCCACACCTTCACTGCTTTGCCTGCTCAAAAATTTATCACAATTCCATCAGCTACACTCACAACAATCAGTCTTAGCAACAATTCAACGTTTATGAGAGTAGTTTCACCAGACAGGGCTCATTGCAAACTGGGCTTAGATTTAGTCACATAAATTCCCAAATCTTGGACCAAAAACTACATTCACAGGAAGGGTCAAATTATCATCAAATTGGATTTCTTTTTTTTTTTTTTTAACCCCTTCTGGTAAATGGCCCTAAAGAAGATTGAAAGGCTGTTCTGCAGGTCTTTTGTCTCCATACAAACAAGTGGGCAGTACAAAGCCAAAAGGAGGAAAATTTTTCTGCCAATTGTAAACCATTTGGTCCCCAGGGATAATGTGAACAACGATTTTGAATTTTTCATACTTGACTAGAAAGATATGAGAATATACCTGTGAATAGATGAAGGTGCCGAGTATTGCAATGGCGGCTCCAAGAGCATTGACGGGTTGAACTGGCGTGTGGAAGATGATGATGGAGGAGACTATGACAGAGATTCGCTTCATTGTGTTGCCAATGCTGAATGTCAATGGAGAAATTTGATCGAGAGACATGTATGAAACTTGGTTGTACAAGTGATAGAAGATACTCTGTGCCGCTACCCACCTGTGACAATCCAGAGCCACACAAATTTATCTTAGAAAAACATTGAGGAAGTTAACGAGTGCTCATTTTGGGACCACACGACTAAAAATTATTAAAATCTATAATGTTTCAAATCAAAATGGAACTTTTTCTGATATTAAGCAGACAGGAAGTATCTATTTTCTTCAATTCTTGAGAAATATCATGCAAATGCATCTAAAAGCAGATAAATATACCTCCCATCACAAAACAAAAATAATAAAATAAGACACCAGAGTTTTGGAGCTGAAATTCTAATGAACAAATGATGAGAAACTATTTGGCCTATAAACCATTCGACAAAAGCAATTTTAATTAATAAAATAGGCAATTTTAGTTGAGAAAAATTAAGAGCCTAACTGTCTGTCATCTGCGCGGATGCAAATGCACTTAAGCATAACTACCGAGATTGGAAAATCTATTGTCGTGTAAAAAAATATCAATGACAGTAAATACTGGTAATGAACAAGTAAAAATACACAGTAGAAAAAAGAGTTCAAATAAAATACGAGGTCATAGTATTTACCACACGAAGTTGGGACCAATTTGAGCAATAGCCTTTTGCCAGCCAGCACCCCACATCTGAGGGCCCTCCACAGCAATTGCAAATGGTGTGAGAATCAAAAGAGACATCATAGACAAACAAGCATAATAGTTCATCCCACCAACAGACTTTCCCTTCATCCCTTTCTTGGAGAAAATGTTCCGAAACACGAATGCCAAATTCGATATCATAGCTCCCATAAATCCTGAAAACACCATCAGCAAATTCAACAATCAAAACCAGCAACACCATCACTAAGCCTGAAATATTTTCAAGTATTCATCCGAAAAAAAAAGGGAAAATTTTTTTTTTAATATGTAATCAGAATCATTTCAACCACATATAGAACATTTGATCTCACCAATCATGTTGAAGTTGAGCTCTGTAACAGCAGCAAGGGCACAGCCTCCAATAATTGGCAGGAGTGACATATAAACCGGCATGGGAAGTGTCTCACCGAACAAGAACCTTGAAACCAATACACTGAATGCAGGCTCACCACTCTTGATGATGTGAGTGAATGAAACTGCAACTTTTGACATACTTACGGTTGCTGCTACATGCCCAATCGTATGTGCCACTGCAACCTGCACAGCAAATTCAGCAATAATAAGTGTTGTATAAATCTGAATTTCTCAATCTCCAGCCAATGCTCCATTACAGTGAATTTCAAGTGCATTCCTAAATCATGGTCTCAATCCTCAAGCAACCAAACACAATAGAACCTATAAAGCATCGAAGCAAAGCAAATGAATTGAAAAAGCAAATTTAACTCACAGGAAACAAACTCTTCCAGAACTCAAGATCGGTTTTAGGGGCTTCAGCGATTCTGGCGGCCCAAGAAACCAACATCATGAGAGAGCCACAAGCCAGTGAAAGAGTAGAAGTAAGCCAAGGATAAGGAAAAGCATTCAACACTTTTTTGTTATAGATATTAAACACCACATTCAAAGCCCACCATGTGGCAAAATATATGCCAATTTTGAGCCTCTGGGCAGCCTCAAACCGAGCCTGCTCATCAAGAACCTCGATGTTTATGTCCAGAGGACGTGACCTGTCAGCCTCATAGGCATTGCACTGTGTTTTAAGCTCTTTTTGTTGCTCTTTTGGCGAAAATGTGAGATTTTGAGTTGATGAAATATGAAGAGGCTTTTCTGAAGAGAATTTGTTGTTAAAGATTGAATTTTGGATGATGGGTAGCGGAGAGAACTTTAGTGTTGGGGTTAAAAAACGTTTCTTTGGCAAGAAATCTGTGGATGCTGAAAATGGGGTGTGCTTAACTGAAGAGATCATTATGTTTTTGTGAAGAATGCGAATGGTAGGGGGGTAATTCAACGAATTCGACAAGTTTTGCACCCGAAGCCGGAGAGAAGAGAAATTGTATACGTGTGTATGTGCGTTGTGCTTGTGCTGCTGCAAGTTCTGGAGGGAGGATGGGGAATTTATAGGCAAGGGAGGGAGATGACGTAAAGTACGGGCTAGCTGTGATACATTACACGTAGTGACAAAGTGACAGCCTGAATGCCTGATCGAAGTTTTTAAAAATTAAAAAAAGTTACTTCTGCTTTCTCTTTTAACGCTTGATGTTGACATTGACAAGGGGTACTGGTAAATAAAATTGTGAGGGAAAAAAAAAAAGCTAATCTCAGATTGATATATTACTCTTATGATAGAATTGGAGGGAGGAATGCAAGTGGACAAGTAGGAGTTCTAATTGATTTTTAAAGACGTTAAGTATTCTTATAGAAAATTAAATCATGGTATTTTGTGAAAATTAAAAGTGCTGCGAGTCTATGACATTACTGATCATATTATAAATAAATAGATAGAAATATTATTAACAGTATTTTTTTTTTAATGAAAATGATCATAGATTGAGGTTTTGTACTGTTTTGAAGACAAAATGTTGTCTTGTTCCTGCTCCACGAAGTTGTTCTGAGCGTTGAGTTTGATTCTTTGAAACAGTAGGCAATTCAAACATTTCCAATTTTGAAGCACGCAATTACAATCAAATTTTGGAAAATATTCTTAGATATTCCCAGCCGTTCTAATTTGAAAGTTGACAAATCCACCCTTCTTGTCAATTGAATTATAGGACGCTTGAGACCTGAGAGAGATATTTTCGCCTTCTAAGAAACTCACGACTCACGAGGCACCAGGATAATATTCAAATATTTTTGTTTCCAATTTTTATTTCTTAAACACAACCTTTGCTCTGGCCAATGGCACGGCCCTAATAATTTCAAGGCATACATATTTTATTAACAATCATGCGGACCCAGGTTGATTAAAACAGCACACTCCATCGCAGCATGCATTCAGCTGCTGCAAATTCTGGACCGTGAATTGCTTGCAGGTTGCAGCAACTTCTTCAACGGTGGTGAACAAAGCAGAGACAACATGTTGTGGGGTTTAATAATTGATTGTTTTGATGCATAAAAAAATAAAATTTGAGTGATAAAGACAGACACCTGGCTAAGCTTGCATTGCGGGGGAGTCACACTGATACAAGTTGTTAACACACTTGTCAAAATTGAATTATTGGTACCGCGTCTGTTGTGATTTTCTAATGTTTTCATTGCTTTCCATGCTTTTTTTTTTATTTGATTTTAAATTTTTTGACGGATGAGAATTTTCTTTCTATTAAATAACAACTAGATTTTTCATTCACGGCTACCATTTGGCTGCTTGGATATTTATACTCACTTCGTTCACTAATAACTCGTGTTACAGTTGTAGCCACATTCAGGTCCAATTCTAATAATTTTTTAAAATTTAATTTTAAAAATTACTTTTATACTTAACATAATTTTATATGAGTAATAATATAGTTATAAACTCTTGTACAAATTTATTTTGTACAAATGATGTAACGTTAATTCATTGGTTGAATTAAATATCTCTTGGCCTACATGATTTGTTTATATTATTTTATATTTCTATTTTATCAATGAATTAATACCACATCAGTTTGTACAATATAAATTTGTATAAGAGTTTGTGGCTGTATCATTATTCATTTTATATATATCTTTATATATATTATAAAAATCTAAATTATTAACTTGAAAGAGATAATAATAATATTATATTGAGATAACAAAATAAAAAATAAATTAATACCAAACATGATAGTTTTATAATATTTCAAATCACTTCTTTTTTTTAGAAAAAAATTATATTGTAGATCAATTAATATTTACAATTGAAAAATATATAATCTTTTAGACAACTTTATAATATCGGACCCAAAAATAAACTGAATCTATTTTTTAATATTAAAAAAAAAGAAAATAAATGGAAGACTCGAACCCCTTATTGTACGTGTGAAAATTAACTCTCTTTTTTTTAATTTCAATTTTTTCATAAATGAAATTGTGAAATTTGGTACCCATGTAAAAAAGGGTTTTTGATTATGACTCTGGCCGGTAAGTTGTAATTGTATTGGCAACGAGAGTAGTTTGATAGGGAGGTTTGATTGGAATAAGAATCGTTTGTTTATGTTCGGTGAGATGCATGGACGTGTTTGGGGGCACGCGACTGTCATGTGCGACTAGTAACCTGTCTTTTGGATGTTCTAAGAGCGTCGAGAGTCATACACGCGCACGCATTTTGCGACTTTCCTAGCCTTCAAAAGCAGGAATTGACCGTTATACTTGACGCGGACGAATTTGGCTTCTCGCGCTAAAACTACAGGAAACATCCTTTGAAATAGCATTGGGTATTGGCTAATCCCCTGCGGCTGCGGCTGCGGCTGCGGCTATGGCATCGGCTAATGGGTATGACCCTTCAAAACTACACACGGCCAAATCCCCCCTCAGTCGTCATGCTTAGAGTTGGTAAAATTTGACAAGATTCGATTATTTAACACGAATACGACACCAATAAATGGGTATAGATCGTCGAATTTAACACGATTATTAAATGGGTCGGGTCCCAGTCAATACAATTTTTTTTTTCGTGTTGGGTTCGGGTTAAAATTCTTGATCCATTTACCCGATCAATGACTCGATTATATTTTTTATTTTAAAATAATTTACAGATTCTTGTCATCAAAACTCAAATATTATGATAATTTTTTTATTCTTTAAAAGGATGAATATAGACACAATATTTTATTTATAAAATTTTAAATACATTTAGAGCTTTAATAGTGTAAATATATAAAATATTAGTAGACATGTATATTTTATAATATTAATAAATAATTTATTTACATATATATATAATTAAAACCTCAATAGTGTGTGTAATATTTTAGTAGATATGTATATTTTATAATATTGATAAATTATGTATATATGTATAGATGTATGTATATATGTATGTGCATACATATGTATGACAAAATATAAATATTTGATGTAACTTTTGTTTAATATATAGATATTAAGCAGGTTATTGGGTAATCAAATTATTTTTTCGTGTCGGATTTGAGTCTTAATATTTTGTCATGATTATTAAATAGGTTGAGTTTGGGTCGATCTAAATTTAACACGATACGAAACTGACACGACACGAACACGATCCGATGACCCATTTTGCCAGCTCGAGGACTCATGCTAATGTGATCAATCATTATTTATACCCAAGACCATAGCGTATTTCTTCTCCGCTTCATTTAAAAGTCTTGCTCAAGGAGCAGGGCGACAATATTTTTAATCTTAATTTTTACCAAATAAAGAGTAAGTATTAACACTAAACTATTCTGTTAATTCCACAATGGACTTCAGCTAACAAAATGGGGCCAGCCTTTTCCTCTCGTCTGCAAAAGCCAAATGAGCTAATCGGCTAAATGCACATTACCCATATCCAGGTACGCCTCTTTCTAAAAGCAATTTTAAATGATTTTACCGTTGGCGCTTAATTTGAAAAAAATTCAGAGAATATTTGTTGGTCTTTAATCTACCAGTTTTGCACTTAATTTGAAAAAAAAAAAAATCCAGAGATTATTAATGAATTTACAAAATATTAATACAAATTATGTTAACGTTTTCTTGAGGTCAATGCCAATTGTGATATGTTTTTAATGATAATCTACCCTTTATATTTAATGAAGTTATAATTTTGGTTTTATTTTAGACAATTCTTATCTTACATGCATGTAAGATACATTCCCTACACATGAATAGTGTGTGTATGGGATCTACACACTATTTATATGAGAGGGATGTATCTTACATGCATATAAGATATAAGATCCATTTATTTTATGTATAAAGATACTTTCAATCTTATTAGGTCAACAAGATGTCAACGATCAATTAACAGTAACGACTGAAAAGTAATAAAATGTACGGTATTATAATTCTTTATTAGTAAAATGTTGGAACTTATTGTACCCAAAAGTTATTTATCAATAATTTACATAATAACCCATTAGTTTCTATATTTGCACTTTTTTGTACCTCAACTATAGACATTCAAACCAATGGGCCTTTGATCAAGTGGAAGAACCCTTGCACTTATAATGTTGAGTGCAAGGGTTCGAGTCTCTATAAAAGTATTTATGGGGATTATTGACAATCCTCCCTCAATTATCAAATAATTGAGTAGAGTCACTCTATTCTTTACGAAATGTGAGTGGAGTCACTCTATTCTTTACGAAATGTGAGTGGAGTCACTCTATTCTTTACGAAATGTGAGTGGAGTGGCTTTATGAAATGTGAGTGGAGTGGACAGCCCTCAAATATTTGAGAAGATTTAAAGAATTTGGGTTGTGCTTCAGAGGAGTACACGCTGCGAAGAAGGTCCCAATTGTAGAATCTATTTGTAAATATTAATTGTAATACCTATTGTAATATCAATAAAGTCCTGTATAACAATATTTAAAAAAAAATATAGGCATTCAAAACTAACCCTACACGTTTAATTCCAGTCTCAATCCTAATTGGTTGAAACAATAAATGACTAATCATCTATGTTAAAGGCAAATGTTATAATTATTATTATCATTTTTGCTTTTCTTCCGCGTGTGTTTGGGACGTCGTACATACCATATTAGATTGTACACTCATTAAAATATTTCATTGTAGTGTATTTTAATACGAAGAGAGGTGCTAACTAATACAGACGGTTAAAACTTGAGTGCAAACAAGAGGTTTGAGATTTCCAACCTCTAATATGGGTGGGAAGTAATTGGGGCATCACTAATTATAGCTAAAAACAATAATAATAAATTTTTTATTAATTAAAAAAAGGTAAAAAGAGCCACTATCAATCATCATTGACATTTTACAAACAATTTAAATTACTTTTGGTATTGTTGAAATTCTCATCTCGATTCTAAAAAATTTAATTGTAAGTGAGCTAGAGCTTGATTTTATTGTGGTTGGTGGTAGTGATCGGAGGTGTAAGGTTGTCAACAGTAGCCAAACATCAAACATTTGCCGATGGTGCCTAATGTTGTTGTTTGTTTTCTTTACAAAGACTACGATTTAATAATGTTTGAACCTTGATTGGAGAAACAAAGAACAAAAAATTCTATGAAATTATTGGAGTCTATTTTGCGTTTACAAAAAAAAAATGTCTAGAATGTTAGAGATTTTGGTTGGTATTTTAAAGTAACAATATTCCATTTGCTTAGATAAGAGAGCACATTTTAGTGTGTGTGTGTGTAAACCAAATATAGTGTGGTAACAAATCCATTAAGAGGAGGCCTACGTGCACGAAATCAAGCTCGGAGGCATTCATTCTTGAAATATGCTACCTTGGCTCGAGATTACTAACACCCCCTACAGAGATAACGTGTATGTGTGCAAGCAAGTTTCACCTTCTTCTTTTTGTTTGCATAGATAATTTGTAGATTTCAATAATTTTATTGAGGAGTTAATGCTCTTATTTTATAGTCTTGTTTAACTTACCCATGGCGGGAGTCCCCCCCTCCCCCAAAGAGTGACCCACAACCCCATGTCTCTCAATTGGGGGGGTGATGTGAATGTGCACAAGTGATTTGGCCTATTTCTTACATGAAAATTTTTGGAGATTTCAATAATTTTAGTACGAAGTCAATGCTCTTATTTATAGTAGGTTTGGCATTTTAGTCAGACCTTATTTTTGGTCTTATTGACCGTACCTTAAATTTTTAGGATTTTGACCCGAATTTTTGAGGTTAGGGTCAAAATTTTAAAGCTCAAACAAATTCGGGTCAGGGTCGGGCTTAAAGTCGACCCGACCCGACCTTATTTAAAAAAATTAAATTGTGTGTTTTTATGAGTTTTTATTTGTATACGACAAGAGTTTTTTATTTTTTATTTTTTTATGTTGGGTTGTTAAATTAAATTGTGTATGACTAAAATAGTTGTGGAATTACATTGTGTTTTTAATTTAATTGCATTGTGTATTTTTCATGTTAAATTTTAGAATTGGTTTGTGTGTGAGGTTGAAATGGTTGTGAAAAGTGAAATTGAATTGTGTTTAAAATGGTTGATGAATTGCCGAATTGGTTGAAATGGTGGTGGGAAATGGGAGAGTTAACGATTTCGGTAGGGTCGAGTTGGGCCTGACCCGACCCTAACTAAATAGTGTTCTGCTTTTTTTAAGGTCGGGTTTTAATATTTTTTTTATCAGGTCGGGTAGGGTTTGGCCAACCCCAAGCTCGACTCGACCTTTTGCTATTCCTAATTTATAGTCTTGTTTAACTTATAGGGGGTACTTTCCACACAATGTGGCATCTCAAGTTGTATGTGTACGAGTGCCCTTGGCCTCTTTCTTGCATGAAAAATTTACAGATTTCATTAATTTTATTAAGGGATTAGTGCTATTATTTATAGTCTCGTTTATCTCACCGTTAGTGGAGACTGCCTTACGAGGTGAAATCTTGTGTATGCGCGCGAGTGAGCTTGGTCCTTTATTAAGGAGTTAATGCTCTTATTTATAATCTCGTTTAACTTACCCTTATGGGACTCCCCCATTGCGGGATGACTTGTATATCCACGAGTCTAGCCTTTTTGTTGCACGAAAAATAGAAGATTGGCTAAATACAAATAACCTTCTGATTATATTTGTAGATTTCACTAATTTTATTTAGAGGTAAGTGGTCTTATTTATAGTCTCATTTTTTTCCTCACCAACACAACCAATATTTATAGAAAGGGAGCAAAAATCCAATAACCGTGAAAAAAACTATATATCTGTAAAGATAGCAATGGTATGCACAAACCCAAAAATTTACCCAAACTCGCCCGCTAAAACCCTCCCAATGTGGGTAATTTTATGGGTTGTGGACGAATTTGATATTATAAATTGTAGATGGGTTTGATGTTAGCTAAATATCCATCGGATACCTGCAACTTTTTAAATATTTTTAATTTAATTTTAGTTAAAAAAAATTAAAGTGAAAACACGTGGGCAGGTTATAACGTGCGTAAGTTCTAACAAGCTTTAACCTAATGCATGGATAATTATATGCTTATTATAATTTTGTATGGATTATTATTCTTTAACTTAATGCACATACTATTTCATTATTATAATTTTGTTCTTCTGATTAGTATTAAAAATGTATTATTCTTTGAAAATATTAATCTTAATTATTATTGTATGAATAGTCTTGGATAGGTGCTAATTGTGGTGAATGAAACAAAGTTTTTCTTTTCAAACTTGTGTTGAATGATAATATGAATTGGTAATTGTTATTTTTAGATACTAGTTTGTGGTTTTTTTTTATGGACTTGTGTATATATTTGAGAATTTGGGTTAGACTGATGTTGAAATTTTAATTTTTTATTTACATTAGTTAAATTTAGAAATGAGAATGTTACATGAAATTTTAGGTTATTATTATAAATTTACATATTGAACATTTGTGATTTTAAATGTAAAAATTCGAAAAAAATCTTTTGAGTACTATTATAAGTTTGATAATTGTTAAAATTCACAGCAGATGAGTTTTTTTTTAAATTAAACCCACAGTAGATTATGAGTGGATTTGATCATTTAAATTTTATGCGCGTTTGAGTTTGATAATGGTAAATCCATTACAAATGCCGCATTATTATCATCCCTATCTTATCAATCTATTGAGTACCATTATAAATTTGATAATTATCAAAATCTACTGTGGATGAATTTAAAAAAAATTAAAATTTATAGTAAATTGTGAATGAATTTAATTATTTAAATTTTATGTCCCTTTGAGTTTGATAATAATGCAAACGACGCACTATTACCATCCGTATATATCTGTAAATGGTGAAACAAAACTAAAGAGGAGAGTGCGATTGTGGCACAGTGGAAGTGTCTTGACTGTCTTCTGTTGGGGTCCACTTGAACATTCTTTTAAACAGTTAAAATCCGTGCGATTTGCGGACCTAAAATCAAAATCGCTGTGATCAATTTCCCATTTGTGCACTCATATTAAAACAAAGGTGTGAGTGCGTTAATCAACGTCCACGTACTTCATATTTGGACAAGAATTCAGTTATTTGTCCAGAAAAGATCCCGTGGACCCTACTTCTGTCACTATAATAACCGTAGATCAAATCCGGATAGCAGTCCCCAAACCCTTAAAAAAAAAAAGATTTCTCCACCGTCTCGACTCTCGTCTCATGATAATTGCACGAATTTGTATCACGCTAAAAGAACGCACTAAAACGGGACAGAGACGAGCTTCTTGTATTGAACTTGTTCGATACCATTCTAGTAACCGAACAGACTGCTCATGTTTCAAAACTCAAACCCTAATTCATTATTAATACTATTGATTTCTGTGAAGGTGAATGGAATCTGGGAAAATCTTAGAAAACCCTAGACCTTCGCCTTCACCTTCACTTGCATTCACTAATAACAACAAGGCGATGCCAAATGAGCTGGCGCAGAAGCCGTCAACGCCGATAATTGACAAGTTTCGGGCGCTTTTGAAGCTACGAGAGGAGGAGGCTAGGGTTGGGGATGGTGCCGGGACGACGCTTAGTACGGATGAGATTGTGCAGCTATACGAGGCGGTGTTAGCTGAGCTTACTTTCAATTCGAAGCCGATTATTACTGATCTGACGATAATTGCCGGAGAACAGAGAGCCCACGGCGATGGCATTGCCGAAGCAATTTGCACCAGGATTCTCGAGGTTTGTTGATTTTTTATTTGTACTATGTGGCTGCTTCAATCTTGTTAAGTTTTAAATTTGGACTTGTAATTTTGTTGCATAATCTAGGATTTGAAGTTTCTTGAAGTTTTCAAAATCCCCTATTTTGTAATTTTGCAGTTTCAGCATTCTGAGTTTCATCCCGCATTGCTGTATTTTTAAGAAATTATTGGAAGCTATATGGAGAATGAACAAAAAAATAGTTTCTCCCACTAGTGGTGAACTGCTGAATTCATACTTTCCAGTTAATTATGATAAAATAGTACAATTCTTTGGTTTTCAACCTTGCATTTTGGGTAAGGTTGATGGGAAAAAGTGGGGAAATTTAACATAATCAACATTTTGATTTTGTTTTTCTGTTTTCAGATATGGCGGTGTTTATGTATGCTCTAAGTTTTATATTTGCTTTCTGTTGTCTGTGCTTAGGCCCCAGTTAATCACAAACTGCCGTCGTTGTATCTTTTGGACAGTATAGTTAAGAACATCAATAAAGAATATGTTAGGTACTTTTCTTCCCGTTTACCTGAGGTGAGTGCATCATGGCTTATGTTTCCATTAATTGCTGATTATTTTCAGATAACATATGGACTTTGCTTTTTGAGGCACATATTCTAATAAAAAAAATTTATTTCACAATCTTTCTAGGTTTTTTGTGAGGCATACAGGCAAGTTCATCCTGACTTGTATAGTGCTATGCAACACCTCTTTGGCACTTGGTCAACAGTTTTTCCACAAGCAGTCCTCCACAAGATTGAGGCGGAACTACAGTTTTCTTCTCAAGTAAATAAACAATCATCAAATGTTAATTCTCTGCGAGCGTCTGTGTCTCCTCGACCAACTCATGGCATACATGTTAATCCTAAATACATACGTCAGTTTGAACATTCAAACACAGATAGTGTAAGTTTTTAAATAACTCTCTTCCTCTATCTTTCTTCGCTTCCTAGGGCACAGAAGGGTTAGACTGTTGCTTAATTTTATTAGCGTGGATGAAATCTATGATTTATATTTTTGGAGTATTCCATTTGGTGGATATACGTACACCTTTTTGCAAATATTATGTTGCAATTGCCATATTTAACTAGAGCCTGTTATAAAAAGTATAATGTTTGTGAAGTTTTTGGACATCACTCTTTTCCTTGTTTCTGGCATTTGTTGCATTTGATATAACCAAAAAATTATTAGTTTTCTTAATAAAGATTATTCTAACTCTGATAATTACTATAGCAAATGCTGGTGGGTTGCTGCCAAGTGCAACTGGACAGGTGTGTGTCTCCTGGGCGAATATTTCATGTTTTGTTGATGATTATCTCCATGTCTAGATCAGCTTCTCCTTGATGTTGCTTGGCTGGACCAGTGCAGCTTAGGTACAAATAATTAAGAAAAGGCAAAATGCCGATGATGTTGATTCAGTTTCAAAAGGGATCACTATTTGGCAAAATGCATAAAGTGCAAATAGGTTCACAATTGGAGACACCCCTTTTCGATTCTTTGAAAGCTTTGCATCAAATGCAAGTTGGGATGGAATCTTCTTTTAGAAGTCAATATGCATATAGCTGATAGTTAGTTATGTTTTCCTGTTCATTAGTCTTCTCATACATTGGGGCTGTCATAGGATATTGGGCTACAATATGCATATAGCTGATAGTTATTTATCTTGGCACATGTAAAAAATCATGTCCTAGTAAACTGGACTAAAATTACCATGGGTATAGGATGACTAGGTGACAGTTGATTAAGTTTAACATTTATTTTGAACCTGTATTTGGTTTTGGTGTAATCACATACTTGTGTCTTGGTGTTTGGTCTGCAGATGTGCAGAATTCTGGTTTTTTTCTGGGAAATCTATAGTTCATAACTGTTTTGGCTTTGAAAAATGCTGTTTGATGCATTGAAAAATGGTGTGTGTTTTTTTATATGCTTGTTATACTTTTTGCCATGTTCGCTTTTGCCTACTTGGTTTGCATTCTTCAATTATGTTGGAAAATTCATGTCTGAATTAGGAAATGAAAAATGGTGCTTTGAATATACAGCTGACCTCTGAATTATTGCAAGAAAGTATCTTGTCCTAATTCTTAATCTAATTTGTTTAGTTGGTTATTTTTCTTCAATTCTAGCTACAGTATCATTGGGGAAGATTTAAGTTTAATTTGTGTTTGTGTGTGGACTAAGTTAGGTCGTAAACTGGGGAAAAAGAGCAAATTGTTGTTTTGTTGATGTCTTAGACGCAGTTTGGCCACATGAGTTCTTGCTATGGATGCATGTAACAAGAGTTCCAAATTAAGGCAAAACTTGCTTACTGATATATTGGAGCTTTCTTTAGATTTTGTTGTGCGTTCTTAACATTTGTACTGTGCATGTATTGTTTTAGTTTATGCCTTTTTCCTGTTTGTGGTAGAAGGGGTACTTTTGAGCTTTGTTCTTTCCCTGTCAGTGATCTTATTACTTTTTCTTTATTGTCAAAATCATATACCTGACTGGGAAACCTGCTTAGGTTGTGAACTGTTTTCAGTTATCGACTCTAGTGTGTGTCTATTGGTGCACATTTGGTTGAGGCAGACAATTTTTGACTTTTAAGAAGTGGAATTTGTTTATAACCCTTGCAGAACATTCAGCAAGTAAAAGGAACATCTTCAAATCTGAAAGAATATGGTCGTAATCCTGCCATTGGTTATGACGAGTTTGACACTAATCATTTAGAGTTGACATCCTTGCAGGTTGGAGGTCAAAGATCGAATCCAGCAGGTAGTGTCGGTCGAGCAACTTTTGCTCTTGGTGCTAATAAGCTGCATCCATCTTCAACTTCCAGACTTGGAAGATCTTTGTCGCCTTTAGGAATTGGATCAGAAGGTGATGAGTTTGCAGTGGAAAATTCACCTAGAAGGCTTGAGGGCACCTCTCCATCTCATCCAGTATTTGATTATGGAATAGGCAGAGCAATTGGCAGAAATGAGGAGGTGAGTGAATGGCGTAACCCCAATAGATTCGAATCTACTTCTACTTCTTATAATCTTAGCAATGGACATGAGCATCAAGGACCTAGAGCTTTGATAGACGCATATGGAAGTGACAGAAGAGCTTCGAACAACAAACCTCCGCAACTTGGACACATGGGTATAAATGGAATGGACAATAAGGCAGCATCAAGATCATGGCAGAATACTGAAGAGGAGGAGTTTGATTGGGAAGATATGAGCCCTACTTTACTAGACCGTGGCAGGAAAAATGACTTTTTGCCATCATCGGTTCCACTATATGGATCAACTGGGGCAAGGCCTGACTTCAGCAAGTTGAATGCTTCCTCCTTGGAGTCTGATATTAGGACCAATCATTCTAGTCAGGCACAACTACCTCTTTTGGATGATTCTTCTGTTACTGCTGAAGATTCAGTTTCTTTGCTGGGTGTATGTTATCTCAACTTTGTTTGCTATGCCTGTCTTGTTTAATCATTTCAGTCTGCTGATCTGGATACCAAATGATATTTACATACAAAAACTTCTCTTGTTTTTTACTAAGTTGGTTTATTCAAGTTTACTTCTTGTCATTATTTTTATTATGGGTCCCTTGTGCATAATGTGGTGATTATACCAAGTATTAGATGTGGGAACCTGACTGTGATTTTTGTTAGAGTATGTGATATCAGATCATGTATCTTGATTTCCAACTACATCTTACATTTTAAAATTTTTATATGTTTTCGCAGTCTGGTCGCGGAACAGGTAAAGTATCTGGGTTTCAATCTGAGCCAAATCAAAATCTAGGTTCTCGTTATCCTCAGGAAAGCTGGAATTTGCCACATCACTTCTCTCGATCATCACACCCTCCTAATGGCAGGGGACGAGGGATAGATTCCCATATTCCCTTTCCGGGCAGTGGTGTACCTTCCTTGGGTGTTGATAAAGCGGCTCCTTATATTGACAAGTTTGTGGGTGCTGATGCACAATTTGTTAGGCCTCCAGCAGTTGTGTCTAGAATAGGTTCTTCTGGTCCTGACTTGCTTAGTACTGGGGCTATACAGTCATCAACTGGGGCTTGGGCCCCAATGAACTTGCATAAACCTCACCTGCCTGCTGGACAACCTGTTTATCCACAGCAGAAGCAGACAAGGACTCAGTTTGATTCAATAAATGCTGCTGGTGGCATTTTGAATCAGGGACTAAGTAAATCATTGTATAATTCCGAAAGCAAGGAACTGAGTTTGATGAAGCCACAACTGCACGATCAACATGCTACTCCAAATCAACAAAACCAGGGCCGGGCACAATTTCTTTCTCAGGAGGCTACAAATAAATTTCTCCCCTCCATTGCAGCATCGATGCCACCTCACCTACTGGCACCACCCTTGAGTCACGGGTACACCCAACGAGGGCACAATGCTGTCATGGGTATGGTTCCATCAAATCCAGTGCCTGTTGGACAACAAACTTTACATGTCCAGAGTATTCAGAATAGCTCCTTGCATTTACAGGGGAGGCCGTCGCCACCACTTCCTCCTGGTCCCCCTCCTGCTTCTTCTCAAATGATACCTGGGTCTCAAAGTGCAGGGCTAGTTGTCCCCAATCAACAACCAGGCCATGCATTTTCTGGTTTGATTAGTTCCCTCATGGCACAAGGTTTGATCTCATTAACAGCGCAAACCCCTGTGCAGGTATTTATTTGAATCGTTAGTATCCTGTATGTTTTTTTTTTGTTTTGGGTCATTGGGTCAATGGTGTTACTTATGCAGTGTAAGATTATATTTCAACCTAGTAATTGATTTGTAGGATTCTGTGGGACTTGAGTTTAATGCCGATCTTCATAAGTTGCGCCATGAGTCGGCAATAAGTTCCCTATATGCTAATCTTCCACGACAGTGCACCACATGTGGCCTACGTTTTAAGTGTCAAGAAGAGCACAGCAGTCATATGGATTGGCATGTGACTAAGAACCGGATGTCCAAGAACCGTAAGCAGAAGCCTTCTCGTAAATGGTTTGTAAGTGCTAGCATGTGGCTTAGTGGTACAGAGGCATTGGGAACTGATGCAATTCCTGGGTTTTTACCTGCTGAGCCCATTTTGGAAAAGAAAGATGATGAAGAAATGGCTGTCCCTGCTGATGAAGACCAGAATGTATGCGCATTATGTGGAGAACCCTTTGATGATTTTTACAGTGATGAGACTGAGGAATGGATGTATAAAGGAGCTGTCTACATGAATGCACCAAATGGGTCAACAGAAGGCATGGATAGATCTCAGTTAGGTCCTATAGTGCATGCTAAATGCAGGTCTGAGTCTACTGTGATTCCCTCTGACAATTTTAAACGTGATGAAGGGGTATGCTTCTACATTTTATTGCTTTACCATTTTAGCATCTGTTTCCTTTTAGCAACTGCTGTTGTCTTCTATGGAACATGATTATCTTTCTGTATGCTGTTTCCATCTAAAGTTGTCTGAACCAGAAGATGTTATTTTTTACACATCCTCAGTCCAATAGTCTGTACTCTGCTAGCTAATGACATTTGGTTGGTGAATACTTTCTATCGTCTTCATCTTCAGAAGGAAAAATTTTGATTTGGCGCTGAGTTTCAAAGCCCAAAGATCAGATAAACACTTGAATATTAATGAGAATGTTTAAGCCATTTAGTTCAGGATGAGTACTTCTTGCATTGTGTAAATTGATTTTCTCCATGAAATTGATTTTTAGAACTAGAAGTTTATGGATGCATTCCTGGTTGAGGATAAATAGGGGTGTAGCCTTGGGATCTGCAAGCTTTGTTTGAAAATCTACCCCTGCAAATGGCTAGATCTAGGCATGTCCATAAATATTTACAACGGAGTAAATAGGACTGACGTGCCCTTGTTTGGATTAGACTCTGGTAGGCCACTGATTGTAGTATTAGTACATTTTAATATAATTTCGAGAAAAGAGTGGGGGGGGGGGGGGAGATAAACTAGGCATTAGCCAAAAACTTTTGCCAGTAAACTTAGATTATTGATTGACAAATCCACACAAACTGAGAGCACTTTGATGAAACAATGGTTCTAACTGGTGTTGGGCCTGTCTTATTTTCAGAAAGGCGAGGCGGGCGGGCCGGGGGGGGGGGGTGGTTGGATTGGTGTAATATCCAATGCATTGATGTTTTAAGGTGTATGTATAGATGGTTGTAGTCGGAGAAACTTACATCTTATTCTGACAATTTTTTTTTTTGTTTCCGACTTGCCCCCGGGGGGGGGGTGTTGAATTGGTGTAATATCCAATGCATTGATGTTTGAAGGTGTA
This sequence comes from Citrus glauca, assembly GCA_029633175.1. Taxonomy (NCBI): domain Eukaryota; kingdom Viridiplantae; phylum Streptophyta; class Magnoliopsida; order Sapindales; family Rutaceae; genus Citrus; species Citrus glauca. The sequence goes on from JAQOOD010000001.1 coordinate 588,634, forward strand.
TGTATCGATGTTGTAGTCGGAGAAACTTACATCTTATTCTGACAATTTTTTTTTTTAATTTCCGACTTGCAGGGAAGTAGTGAAGAGGGTAATCAAAGAAAAAAATTGCGGAGTTAATTTTAATAGACTGCTTCTTGAGTGTTTTGTAACTTGAGATACTACTTTTAGCGGTACGCCCCTTACTTTTACAGTAGCACTGGAGATTGCAGTTCCTTGGTTTTTTGCCAAAACATGTACATGTATAGTTCGATTTGTATCATGCCCATTATCTTGCAGTATAAGATTATAATTTCTCTGGCAGACTTTTATTTTCAAGCATGTTTGTCGCTTATGTCAACTCGTAAAGAAATTATTAGTTATTTTCAACAACAGTACAATTGTGACAATTGGAACACTTGTGGTTGGTTCATTTTCATTCTTGTCCCTTATCTCCTTCTACTGAGTACTGACCTTCTTTGGTGTAAGCAGTGCAGGTGGGCTCTCTAGACTCTCCTACTGTTGTTTTAATGGAATAGAGTTTTCTTATCAGAATAAATGTGGTTGCTCTCTGGGTTAATGAAATTCTACTTTTATGGTAAATTTTGTCCCTTTTTTTTGGTTTGTTTTTTGCAGTTGTGATCCGCCAGTTGCAATGTGTACTCTTTGTTGACCACCAATTGCTTATTATAAAGTCATTTTCCCCCTACTTTCTGCTTTTCTTCTTTCTTACTAAATTGAGATGGTGAAAATTTTGGCGACTCCCACCAGTAAAGCCAATGAACCAGACATTTTCATGATTTTGATGGTTGCTTGTGTTGTTTGACACCGGCTGAGACTGTGGTCTTCATAATCACATGCCAACGTTTGATAAAAAGTTTTACGTCATCTTGTCCATGGGAGAACTGCAAGTGCAGTCGATTTCAAATCCCCTCTCTTTGTACATTTTTTTTTGGTGTTATAATCGCATAATTTTATCATAAAAATGGACTTCGTATTTAATGTTGAAAGGTCGGGAGAAATTTCCCACTGTATAGTTATATAATTTAATAATTTAAGAACAATTTCTAGTACGGACGTCATTGTTTTTAAAGTGTGTATATATATATATATATGTTCGTTTATTGTATATGAGTAATTGTGACTTCAATATACAAATTGATTAGCCAACAATTAATGGGACTTTGGCAGGATAGGAGAACACTTGCTAATTTTCTTATTTAATTATAAAATAATTGTAAATTAGTTTTAGTATTTCCCAGTAACAAGCTCATGTATTTTTTTTGGCTAATCATTTAGTACTAGAGATAAAATGAAGTATTTTTGTGATAGTTAAATATTGTTACAAAGAAAAAAATTGATTATTAAAAAAAAGTTCCTTGAAATAATAAAATAATTTCGTTATGTGAAGGTAAAATCTTATGAGTACAATTTTAAATCAAGTTAAAATTTAGTTGTAGGAGGTGAAGGATTTTTCTTGAGAAAGAAGAAAACTAGAAGAGGTTACCGTGGAGAAAGGATATTTGTTTTTTAAGGAAACTCGTACGATAATAAAATCCTACGGGAATTCATAAGCGATTGTTATTGGGGAAGTCGTTTCATTGTAGGCAAGGATTGCAAGGGTGTTGCATTAGCATTCTGCAGCGTTAGCCTCCGTATCTAACTCATATTCATATATTCCATTTGACTCCAGAAACGAAATCACGATCAGTTTGTTGACAATCCTCAACCTCAGTCAAGCGTCAGACTCACCGTCAGTTCCTGCACCGATGACTCCAGTTTCAATGCCATTCATTACTGGTACTACTCCATACTATCAGAATCAGATAAACATTGCTTTTTGTGCAAGATCAACCCAACCTATCAACAAAAGCCCAAACCAATAGCCTCAGTCTGCGTGTTTGATGATTTAACAATATCCTTTTGCCTTCACAGGCTACAGGCCAGCCAACAACTAGTACACCTACAGCTGCCGAACCAACAACAAATCCCTGCGGGAGGAATCCGTTTCTATGGGACTTGAGTTTTATCGTGCCAAGCTTAAAGTGCGACATGAATCTGATATAAGGGCAATGTATTCTGATCTTTCAAGACAATGAAAAACCCGTGTGATGAGGTATGTGTCTCAAGTAATGCAACACCACCTCTAAGACGAAGCGAAATCTCTCTCGACGCCGTAGCTACTTTCCAAGTACAATATTCTTGGGCCAATGGAAACCCTCCAGCGCATGCATTTTTTGTTGTGAGAAAAATAAGAACCAGGATTATGAATTATTTACTGTTCCTGCCCACGAAGATCAGAATGAATGTCCTCTCCGTACGGAGCCTTTTGATGTCTATATGAGTGATGATATCAACGACTGGATGTGTCTAGGAACTGTGTATTTGAGCGAGGCCAAGGCATCATCAAGGGAATTCTACAAGTCTCTGTTATGTCCCGTTGCGAATGCTAAATGCATCAATTCATCGCCTTAATTAATTTTCATAGTACTGTTTTATACTATACCTAGGTGTTTTATTTCAATTTCAATTTCCACTTTTGAAATCTTTGTACCTTTATATATATTAATAAATAATTGAACGAGAACAATCATCTTTGGATATATCAATCGAACCGTTCATATTTCTATATAGTCTTAACCTTTCTATGGCTGTGCGTGTTCAGTGGGAAACTGTTTGGTTATATTGATCAATTTGGCTGCCCTTAAGACGTGTGATCTCGTAGACTTTAGTTTATGCATGAATTTCACTTCTTTTACGAAGTTTCTTTCAATTTCAATCACTCTCAAGTCTGTACGACTTTTTCAATGTGGTTATTAGCTAAGAATCCAGATCTTCCGATTTTCACTAAGAGCATATAAGAGGATGCCGGAGATGCCCATGTAAATGGAGCACTCCAAAGCAAGTTTAGAGCGAAGCTGTCAGCCCAGTCAAGCGGCTGCTCATATCTTTATCCCAAATTTAAAAATACAGATTTTATTAAATTATTCATTTTCCTATCTTTTAGTTTGACCTAATTTTACTACTATTAAGATTCCTGATTAAAAAATTAAGTACACGGAAAATGCTATTTCAACCAAGTAAAATCTTGACACTTTAAAATGCACTGTTTTACCGAAGAAAAATGAAAAAAAAAGTTATTTATCTTTTAGATTGTGATGTTTATAAATCGAACTCTCTTCAAATTGAGTAACTTTTTATAAATGCACATATCTCATACTCTTATCATTTTCCTTTTTACAAGAAGTCCGCATTATTGGAAACCTCTCTTATTTACCATAATTTTTGTAATATTCAAACATTTCCTTGGAATTATTAAAACACATTCCAACCTTAGGCACAATAACTTTTTCCTCCAATTTCTCATTGTTTTCTTCAAAATCATCATTCTCTAATTCCTCCACTTCATCAACTTAGGGCCAGTTTGGGATTGCGGAAGTTGATGAAATAAGATGCTTGTGTTGTATAGATGAATAAGCCACTAATTAAAAAAGAAACTCGGTGTTTGGCAAACTGTGTTGTTGCGATTACTGTGAGTTTGAAAAGTAGACTACATGCATTTAGTAAATCTTATTACGAAAGTGTCGTTTTATCATATAATGACCAAAATAGACATACGTTTTAGTTGTTTTTTATTTTATGTTTAATAAATTATTTGGACATATTTTTTTCTTAAATATATAAAATTACATTAAAAAACTCAATTAAGAAAAATCTGAAGAATTTCATAATCTATTAGATAAAATATGATAAAAATTTATACTTTTACATACTCTAAATAAAATGAAAAGTAATATGTATTACATTCACAATAAATTTTTTACGATAATTTTTTTTTTAAATTTTCCATTTCTTGGGATCTAGAGCCATTAATATTGTGATACTATTCTTGACTGTTATTGTCTCTTCTATTCTTTCATCAAAGATTGAAGTAGGATAATTTTCAATGTTATCAAAATGAAGATCACTTTGTGCATGTCTCCTTATTGTCTCCTTATATAATAGTGCTATGGTTGTAAGGGTTAATTCCACCCTGCCCCCAAATGTTTCAACATTTTCCACTGCACACCCAAATGTTCCGAAAATACTCAATCCACACCCAAATCAGTTAATTTGACCGTTTATTCTAACGGTCAAAGGATAAATTTGGAAATTCATATCTTAAATATTATTTAATGATGATAAATTAAATTTATTTGATAAATTAATTAATGAAATTTTTATTAATTACCTTTAATTAAGAACTTTTAATGTAAATATTAATTATTAGATTAACATTTTATCTCATTTAATTCTTTTTTAATTCAAGATTAGGGGTATTTCAGATATTTTATTCACTTTCAAATAATTCCGTTAAAAGTAACGGTAAGTTAACGGAATTGGGTGTGCTGTGAAAAATGTCGAAAAGTTTGGGTGCCGGGTGGAAAATGTCAAAAGATTTGGGGGTTAGGTGGAAATAACCCTGGTTGTAATGACTATTTTCACTTGTTTGGCAAATGGATAGGTGGGCATATCTCTTAGAATCTTCCATCTTTTCTTCCATACTCCAAATGTGCATTCAATAGCACTTCTAAGCGATGAATGAGCATGATTAAACAATTCTTGATAACATGTGGGTTTATCACTTTGACAAAACTTTGAAAGGTGGTATCTTTCGCATTTATATGGATTAAAAAAACCACTGATTTTGGGGTATAATACATTCACTAAATAATATTTTATTGTTGAACAAAAGACATGTGAATTTGTATCATAATACTTTAAAAGATTAAGTTATAAGCGACTTAAATACTTTGTAAAGGAAAAAATTAAAGAACATACTTGGTTATGGTAGTAATTAAATTGTGACGGTAAAATAATATCTAATGACTTATATATTAGGGTTTATGAATAAGTAAGATATAATTATTTTTTTATTAAAATATTACTAGGCATTTTTAAAAAGCATAGTAGTTTATTGAATAAGTTGCTTATGAAAAATAACCTTATACCTAATTTTAAAACTTGTGGACAAAATGAAGAAAATTATGAAATAAGTAATTTATTGAATTCTAACCTCAATCCCAAACTAAACTTCAATCTACTTGTTTCAAATTTTTCATTACTGTGTAAAGTAACATATTCAAAAATATTATTAATTAATTATACTAAAATCATTAAATGTACAGTAGGCTATAACCCAGTTAGGCTTGCATACACTGCAAAATCATTTGTAAATGTTTTCATAATCCCTATTAGTCTATAATAAATTCAATCATTAAATTCTAAAAAATCGATTTTTGTGGTGCTGCAGGTGAAGGAGCAGCATGGGGATGCGTGGCTTCGCTCGGGTTGTGGCTTGGCTGGTGGCTGGTTGCTCGACACCTGTAAAGGACACATCACAGCGGAGGGCCCGAGGCTGCTTCTACAAACGACCCATGATAACATATGAACATGCTTGAATCAGGTTGCCTGTCTGGCGGCTGGTTGCTATGCTTCTGCTTTTGCTTTTTTGTTTTTATCTGAGCTAAATTGCGTAAGCCAAAAGGGGATAAAGGGGGTATGTGGTTGGGAAGAAGGGAGAGGTAAAAAAAAAAAATGGTTAAAATTAAAAAACTTGGCATTTGATTAGAGGTAAACATATATTCCAATTCAGGATTTTAAATTTATTAAAATTAGTAAAAATTATTAAATTATATAGTTTAACTTTAATAAAAATCTAAGATTTTAGATAAGATTCTACTATCAATCAATTTATATATATATATATATATATATATATATATATATGTATATAATAATTTTTGAATGAGGATATTCTCATTTTAATAAAGTGAAGATATCATAAAAAATATATAAATTTTAATCTATCAATAAATTAAAAATTATAGTTTTAAAAATTTCGAAATATGTGTCAATTTTTATTTTAATAATATCATTATTTTGTTAAAAGCGAAGATGTCTTCTTTAAGAATGGCTATATATATGAGCCAAGGATTCTCATGTTGTAATTCAATTTAGCTTTTATAATACTGTAAAGAACTAAATCTGTATTTTAAAAAATATTGGTGGCCGCGTTAGAGGAAAATCTCCACCCCCAGCTTCACTTGACGTCTCTTTGTTATCAAATGGCTTGAAGCATAGCTCTTGGAACAACCACCACCATTGATCATCGTACCATTCTTAGTACTTGTTGGAGCTATCCTTGACGAATTTGCTGCAATAGTAGTTTTTATGTGTGTTTGTATATGCAGGCGTACTTCAAGTTGCTTCCATATGTATGGAAATTTCTAGTTAATTAAAAAAGGACAATCAAGGCATTTACAATTGAAAGAACAATTATTTATATGTTATATTGCATATTGTTCACATGGGATTTTAATTTTGAATAATTGAATGAAACCTAATAACCTGCATATTATTCACATGGGTTTTTTATTTTGAATAATTGAAATGGAACCTAGTAGCCTTTGTTTTCCACCAATATTGATCAGTAGTTGATGGCTTGCTTACATGAGTTTTGCTGATATAAGGAAGTTGAGTGTTGAAAGGGAACTCATAAAGCTCATTGAATCAAAGACCATACAATTAAAATACATACTCCTTTGGTTCATATGTCTTTTGAGCTTTTATATATAGAGAAGTTGCTTGCATATCTATGGGAATTTCTAGTTAATTAAAGAAAGACAATCAAGGCATTTACAATTGAAAGAATAATTGGATGTTACTACCTTACGTGTAAGGTACATCAACTCACACAATTTATCTGTGGACTCCAATAAATCCCACCACTAGTGAGAGGGTTGTACCTTACGTTAAACATAAGGTAGCAACTCCCTTGTTTATATATCATATTGCAAATTGTTCACATGGGTTTTTAATTTTGAATAATTGAATGGAACCTAATAGCCTGCATGTTGTTCACATGAATTTTTAATTTTAAATAATTGAATGGAACCTAATTGCATTTGTTTTCCACCAATCTTGACCCGTAGTTGATGGCTTGGTTACATGAGTTTTGCTGATACAAGGAAGTTGAGTGTTGAAAGGGAACTCAAAAAGCTCATTGAAACAAAGACCATACAAATAAAATACGTACTCTTTTGGTTCATATCTCTTTTGAGCTTTTATATATAGAGAAGTTGCTTGCATATGTATGGGAATTTCCAGTTAATTAAAAAAGGGCAATTAACGCATTTACAATTGAAAGAACTATTGTTTATATGTCATATAGCATATTGTTCACATGGGTTTTTAATTTTGAATAATTGAATGGAACCTAATAGCCTGCATATTGTTCACATGGGTTTTTAATTTTGAATAATTGAATAGAACCTAATAGCCTTTGTTTTCCTCCAATCTTGACCAGTAGTTGATGGCTTGCTTACATGAGTTTTGGTGATATAAGGAAGTTGAGTGTTGAAAGGGAACTCAAAAAGCTCATTGAATCAAAGACCATACAATTAAAATACATCTTTGGTTCATATGTCTTGTAAGCTTTTATATATAGAGATAACAATAATCCAACTTCAATAATCATCTTAAAATTATTTTTATTTAGTTTAATTATGTATTTTCATGCCTCGGGTCACATTCTTTCACTTTCAAATTCAAACACTTGGGGTATCTTTTAAATATGTGAAAGAGACATATTTGAAAGAAGCCACTCCATCTTTGCTGGGCTTCTATGAGATTTGGCTAATCATATATCCAATGTTCAACTTTAATCATTACATGCATTTTAAAACATAGATTTCATTATACTATAAGTAAGAATTTATATTACCTCGGGTTAAATTAAAAAATTATATTTTAAAGTAATCATAAAAATTCATAAGTAGGAAGAACTGCATCAAAGAAGAGGAACATAAAAACTCTTATTCTTATAAATACGTACCCGAAAAAATATGTATAAAAAAAGTAGAAAACAAAAGGTAATTCAAATATAAAAAACGCTAATTTTCAATTATGGATCCACATTGCAACCTTTAATAAAATATAATTATATAAGGATTAATAAATCAATTAATGTTTTTAAGCTAAAATTAAATCAATACATGTAATTACAATCAATTAAAACTCGCAAGTAAAACTTTAGTATTTGAAGTCAAGTACTTAACTACTAGACTTAAATAAATTAAACAACTAAAAAATTTATTCATCTTTTAAAATTATAAATATATTGTTAGTCAAAAGTTTCAATAATAAATTAAACTCATCCAATAAAATGTATTTGAATGTCGTTGTTTATTTGGTAGGTGCTCTGTTTCTCTTTGAAGATTCTTTTATCAAAAGCTCCTTAAAATGCTCAAATTTTATTTTCTAACTTACTATTCAATGAAATCTCAAAATTCACATAAAGCATTTATGAAAATGTTGATAATTTCTATTACATGTTGTGTTCTGTAAGTACTTTTAATAGTAGTGAAAATTTTATATTAGATTGACATAATTTTTTCAATTAGAATTTCAAAATAAAGCAGCAGTAACATTTTAGCCCCTGATGTTTTCAATATATTCAATTAATGTATTATTTAATCATTTTATAAATAAGTAACTAATTTCAAATGGAAAATAATATAATTGGATTAAGGACATATTTGAAAATAAAATAAAAACTCAACTATAATATAAAATTGATGAAAATATAACAGATATAAATGATTTTTTTCCTAAGCTACATTGGGCTACAGCCCGGTGTAGCCCACTTGAAGATCCGTCACTGACTATAAGGTATATTGTATTGCATTAAAAAAAATACATACATACATATATATATCTTCTAACTTTTTTATTTTTAATATGATTAGGGACCCTTGATAAAAAAAACTATATATATATATAAGCTAAAAAATAAAAAAATATATAGATTTTAATATACCACTGGATGTAGTGTGAAAGTGATACTAGATGTCGTTCTAGCATACATTACCTATGAAGAATAACACTTAAAAAGAGAAAATGTTGAGTTAACCACAAAGATAAACCCAATAGAAAATAATCTAAAATGTTATTAATGAAAGGTATGATAATAAACTAAGATAACAAGTCTATTTATACCAATAACTATTAAATTCTAATCCTTCTCAAATAAGAGAAATAATCAAACATCCTAGCTAAACAAGAATTATAAATTTGACTAAAAAAAATTAATAAAATAAGATAAATCATAATAAAGTAATAAATACTAAATTGACTTAAAGTTTAAAATTCTTAATTTATTCTACCCTTTATACTTCCTATATCATTTTAAGATAAAATAAATTACATTGAAATTTGTCATTTTTTATCTTATATTTTATCTCCAACTTTAATATAGTTATTTATATATAAAGCGTTATGACCAAGCAACTATGAGCAGAAATGTGCTCTCCTCGGTCAAAAACAACCTCTTCTAGAAATTCATCCTCGAGGAGCAGTCCATGGTCACTCTATATAGCTGGTCAGAGTGATATGAGGAGAGACCCTGGTTGAGTTGGATCAAGGACTCAGTCATTATAGTTATCAGTGCGTGGGTCATCTATAGAGAATTCGGGCACGAAGCCCACTCAACGATGGTTGTCACACCCATTCATCCACGAAAGTGCAATTGACTCAAGAGTGATCGTGGGGAAGAGGAAGCCGAATATTCAGGCTGGGTATAAAAGGATTGGACATAAAAAATATTGAATTGACCTGAATTTGATTTCTCTTGGCTGACAGTTTCTCTTTCTGAATCTTCCTTTTATTTTCAAAAAGCCATTTCTTTAGACTTAAACAAAAATGAAAAATTGTGATAATTAAGCCACAAGATTGGAGGTATAGATTTTTTCAAGTAAGCCTATAGTGCTGAATTGAGCATCAGAAAGTTTACGCCAGAGGTTCTCCGACATCCTCTAACAGGTTGATTGTGAGTGCAGGAGTCTTTAAGGACAGAGTTGCTGGTCTCAAGGTCTTGCTCGTAAGGAAAGGAAGCAGCTTAAAATCGTCCCCTGTCAATTACAAATTTAAGTGTTGAAGTGATTCCTTGGTCCTTATTTAGTTTGACCAAAATCCTGCAACGATATATATATATATATATATTAAAATATATTTTTTTATTTTTTGGTTTGTCCTTCACTATATTAAAGTAAGGAAATTCGTACTAAATAATGAATGTGTGTGTATCTAAAACTATTTTATTTTGATTTATCAAAAAAATTAAATAACCGCTAGCAAGCACAATAGGGCACCGCCTACCATTGTTGAAAATTATAGACTTTCTCAGTTGAGGTTAAATTTAGTAGTATTGGAAATCCTCTTTGAGCTCTATACAATGGTACTAATAACGTCGCTAATGAAGTTGTCGTTTTCCATATATATACGTTTAAAGTTTTGAAATTTAAAATCTCAACTGTAAATTTACTGTGAACCGAAACTTCGTTGCCAATCACATTAGTACCATTGTGTAGAGCTCGAATTCATATTCTAATGGCGATGAATTTGATGTGAAAAGATGCTGGAAAAATTTTAACGACGGCAGACGATGGTGGTCGGTGGTGCAAATTGTCGGCAGTGACAATCAGTTACTGATAGTAATTTAATAAACTTATTAAATAAAAACTGTTAAAATACATTTAATGAATAGTTTAGAAATTGAAAAAAGAAAGAAGAATACATACCATGTGAGACCCGGGGAGAGCGGGTCCCCTTTTTCGGCTCCAAACTTTTATCAAGACCATTGTGTTCATGTTAAAATAATCCTAATCCAATGTTTGGTGTTAATTAAAAAATAAGTTTGGAAAAAATTATGATCGTTTCATCATTTAGTCTTCAATAGCGTGAAAATTTTATCATAGCCCCGCCTTGGGGTTACTTTTTTTAAAGCCAAAAATGTTATCCTAACTATTCAGAGAAAATGAATTATTAATTAGATATTTATTGTTTTAAAATAATTAAATATTTTATTTAACTAAAAAATTTTCAAATTAAATTGTGATATTATTTTAAAATTTTATAAATATTAAATAATAATATAATCTTAATTTTCATATATAAATTTATTATTAAGTTAATATTTAAAATATTTTATTAGTTTAATAAAAAAATTAGTTTTTAAATTGTAATTATAATATTAATATTGTAAATCAAAAAAAATTTAGGCGCTATATTTATAATTAAATTGATTTTATTTTCCCCATTTTATGAGTTTTTATTTTATAATTGATATTATTATAATTAAATTATAATTAATAAATAAATAATTTTTATTTATTGTAATATAATTTTGATAATAAAATTATTGTTCAAATTCAATCAAATCATGAACTACCAAATAAGATGCTAAAGATAATCCAACACAATCTTATTTTAACATATCTTATTATGGTCCATCGTCCGCTACTATTTGTGTAATATGTGTAACAAATAGATCTTATAATTGTACTTTCTATCAAATCAAATATCAACGAGTACAATAATAGCTTTGGCGATTGTGGCTCGGATTGGATTAAAAAACTTGGACATTAAATTAAAATACGGCACAAAAGTGAGGAAAGTAGGTCTTAAATAGATTTCTCGAGTTGGTGCTAAATTGACTGGAACCCGTAAATATTGTGGTCACCACTTATTCGATCCATTACAATTTCTACGTCGATTAGTATTGATTGTATCTGTAATTGACGACCGTGTCGACGTCCTTATCCCCACCTCCACTACAGTTGACAACAACTTTTGCACCATTAGGTAAAGTAGAGCAAAGTTTCTCAAGAAATGCCAATGCATGAGATGCCTCAAGGGCCGGAAATATGCCTTCTAATCTACACAGCCGTTGATACGCTGCCAAAAGACACCAAATCGAAATAAACAATCAATTTTGATTACTAATTAATGTCTAATTAATAAAAAAGTAGTAACATTTGAATCACATGCTGGAGTACCTTGGACAGCTTCTTGGTCAGTCGCAGTGTAGAACTCCGCACGCCCAGTGTCCTTAAGAAAGCTTATCTCCGGGCCAATTCCTGGATACTCTAGCCTGTGTGCATTGAATTTCCAATTAGCCTTAAATAATTTTGTATATAATGATTGAAAGATCTTAATTAATATTATATTTATTTTGTATTATGGTTGGATAACTGTAACTTAAAAGATATATCACGAAAATATTTAGTAAATATTGTATTTATTGTGATTTGAAAATTAAATTAATTTTATCTTATGAAAATTTTATAATATCTTTATCATTTTTGTTAAAAATATTATATAAAAATAATTTTTACCATATAATATTAATATTTATTTTATAGTTATAATTTTTTTTAAGACATATAATCTTAATACCAAACAAATCCTGTAATTATAATGATTAGCTCCCGTCCCCAACTAGTACTGCGAGAAACTCAAAGCATAGAAAATGCAAGACGCTCAAGACACTTACCCCACCCCGACAGAATGAGTCCCCAAGATTTGGCCTTCTTCATCTTGCAACAAGTAGCTCATGGCTCCATGATAAACGCCCACTTCCCCTTTAGCCAGAGTTGCAGAGTGTTTGCCGCTGTCCAAGCCAAATCCAGCAGCCTCTACTCCAATCAATCTCACATCTTCATCATTTATGAATTCATGAAACAAACCCAACGCATTTGATCCACTGCCCACACAAGCCAGCAATACATCAGGCTTGCCTCCCCATTTTTCCATTGCTTGTTTCCCTCGTTTCTTTGCCTATGATTGATTGAAATTCTCGTACCATTATCGGACACGGGTGAGGCCCCACCACCGTACCCGTTAAATAATAGCTTTTTTCTAAGTTCCCCCACCCAATTTCTGATAGCTTCTGAGCTTGCTTCTTTGAAACATCCATCCACAGCTTTAACCTAATTAAGTCAAATTAACATTTAACAAATTTATTGACCAATAACTTATAATTAATTATAAAGATTAATTAATCAAAAAAGTAATCGAAAGGTACGTACCTGAGCTCCTAGTAGCTTCATTAGGAGCACTTTAGAGGATTGTTTCTCCATATCAGCGGTGCCCATGAACACAGTACAGTCCAAAGACAGTTTTGCGCATGCAGCAGCTGTAGCGACGCCATGCTGTCCAGCACCGGTGGCCGCGACAACAATTTTCCGGCCCATGCGCTTGGCTATCATTGCCTGTGCTATGGCGTTGTTGATCTTGTGTGCACCCACATGGTTGAGATCTTCTCTTTTCAGATAAATCTCTGGCCCTTCTCCCTTTTCGTTCCTGTAATGATCTGTCAGCCTCTCAGCAAAATAAAGAGGCGTCTCCCGTCCTACATAGTCTCTTAATGCAGTCGACAGCTCCTCCTATTTTATAGATATATATCACAAAACAAATTGAAATAATAAATAAAATTAAACAATTAATTTAATTAATGATCTGGATCTTGCAAGCTACCAAGCTAGCTAGCTATATGTATACAATAATTTAACATGCATATATATTCATGTCAAATTAATCAATCATTAATTATATAGTAAGTAAAACAAAGATGACACTACCTGAAACTTAGTATCCTGCAAAACAAAGTTGAATTCAGCTTCAAGTAGGCTTAAACAAGTGATTAGTGTCTCAGGCACAAACTTTCCTCCAAATCTCCCAAATTTTCCTGGATTGAGTTTCCGGTACTCACGATGATCATGATCAGTTTTAGGTAATAAGCTCTTTATCAAAGGCTTTCCCATAATGAGACTCGAGGTCGAGTACTTTTGTAAAGAGCAGTATGTGAATCGCGTTCGTGTAATAGATAATTTGTGAGGAAGCTGAAAACTTATGTTACTGCAAACAATATCCATGTTAGTGGGCGCAAAAACACGTCTCTGTATGCAGTATGTGTGGCGATTAAGAGACGATTTTGGCTTGTGATATCTTTAAACACACACACCTATACATATACATAAAAACGTTATGCTGTTTTGCTGTGGCTGTTTAATTTAATCACGGAGTCTTTGTGATTTATATATCCTTGATTGAGATATCGAAAGAGAACGAGAAGGAAAAAAAGAAAAGAAAAAAGAAACGTGTTTCATGTGTATATTATGCCACTAATTTAATATAAACAGTAATATAAAAATATAATATTGCAATATAATCCGTTCTAAAATAAACATATACTATCACTCTAATTCAGCACAAAAGTACCAAATCCCCCAACCCCTTATTTCTCAGCAAAGAATGAAAGAAAAATGACCAGTGTTTGGGTATCTGAGACTTCCCATCTGAAGATGCTAAACTAACACAAGTCTTCTTTAGAAATAAGTAAGATTTGAATTTCAATCTCAATATATTTTGATATTACGGATCTTGTTAATTGAAAAATAAATTAACACTCACATTTCTTTCATTTTAGATATATTAAGTTTGAGTAATTTTATAAAGTAATAGACAAGATAAAAGATAAAAGAGTAATGATACAGCCACAAACTCTTGTACAAACTTATTTTGTACAAACTGATGTGGCATGATAAGATTGGTTGAATTAAATATCACTTGGCCCACATGATTTTTTTTATTGATTTATATTTTCATTCAACCAACGAATTAATGACACGTCAGTTTGTACAAAATAAGTTTGTACAAGAGTTTGTGGCTGTATCATTACTCAAGATAAAAACAATATAAATTTTAATACACTACATGACAAAATACAATATTTGTCTCTTATCTTATTAGAGTAAGAAACTCATTTATTGTAAATTACTATATTAACTTTTACCTTGATCTTTTTTCCCCTACTTTAAAGTTTAGTATGCAAAAATGATAAAAACCCTATGTTATTTTAGTAACTAATTTTTGAAAGCTAAATTTTGATTGTTAGGGTCATCACGTGAACAATACAAGCCATCATAAGAAAGAACATAAATATCTTTTTCTTAGCTAAGGATAAGGAGCCTATAAAAAAAGAGATTCTCTGGCCATGCAATGAGAAGCAATGAGAAGAGACCACATCAGTTGTCCTTTGCTACTCCCTAAAAAGTGATAGGATCACAAGGTTGAAATGATGCCACGTGCCTAGCTATAGAGGTAAAAAAGGCTCTTAAAGGAGACCAATCATTAAATGAATGTCATGTGTCTAAAACTATCAAAATATCCTTAGTGCACACTCTATAATAGCTTAAAATTTTCTCCTAAAAGTGGGAGTTCCTTGATTATTCAAGTATGAGGGTCATCTTTTTCTTCTCAAGAGCTTGAACACCATTGCAAAAGTTTCAAAGTCCCTTAGACCTTGGGGCCACCACTCTATCATCTAAAATCTTACTTTAAATCTCTAACTCTATCTAACCTCAATACCTTTTTTTTAAGACTTGATTTCTTGAAAGGTTATTTTATCTTCTTCTCCCTCTATTTTTATACCTTTATGGAAGATCTTGACCACCTCATCTCTCAAATAAGCTCATCTATTATTCTTCTTTTAGAAAACTCTCTAATCTTTATAAGACCCACATTTCCCTCATGTTATTGTCTACCATAAACAACCTTTAATAAGTTTTTTTTGATATTGTAAAACAAATCATGTAATACTCCGCATACATAGTGGATTGGAAATTATTACTCCTGTAGATATAGGCCAAAAGGCCAAACCACATATAATATTGTGTGTTCTTTATTCTTATACTTATGTTCTTCATATTATGATGATTTTGATACCCATAACACATTTCATATATGAGCTCGCCTAAGTTATCTTGCAAGCTCTATTAAGGTCCCTGGATAAGCTCTCTATAACTATCCTTGAATTCGTTAGAGCTCTCCATGTCAACTCTCTAAATTAACTCCACAAAACTCTTCATATTACTCCAAAATCAAAACACCTCAGTTCATCTCTCAAATCACCTCAGTTCATCTCCCAAATCACTTCAACTATACCTCCCACCCTAAATTCAAAACAATACGTCTAAACTCAAACATAACCCAATCTCCCCTCAAATATAAAGTTATTTGTTTAAATTGAATTTGAATTGGATCCGATGAAAACAACCACTTAATGGCTCAAATGGGATCTTAGCAAAAATTTGGTTAAAACAATCTCTTTTTTAAATAAGCAATAAAAAATTGGTAATTCAATAATTGCCTTAGGTAAAAGATTGTTTATTCCTTATATTATAAGATTAGTGTTTTGTTTAGTCCTTTATATTTTTTAAAATAGCTCAAAACATCCTTCTCATTAAACTATTGTAACCCTTGTTCATTGCTTTTAGCTTCTTTTTGAGTTGCTTTTATAATATTATCTTCTTACAATAATGTTTCTTTTTTTCTTTTGGACATTAATAAAGAAAAAATTAAATTGTCAATTTAACCCCAAAAATAAAATTAAAACAAAAAATATAGATTAAATTTTTTGGAAGCTCATGTATGTCCAAAAAAAAATTAACATTGAAAAAAATAATTATTAATCCTCAGCATAGTGTATTACAAAGATTAAAATATATTCTATTTATTTCTATTTTATTTTGGGGGGTTAAATTGGTAATTTAATTTTTTCTTTATTAAATCCAAAAAAATTATTATAAAAAGGTAATATTATAAGAGTAAATAAAAACAAAAAGTAACAGTAGAGTGTCAACAATATTAATAGCAGGGATGTTCGAGCTTTTACTCATCTCCTTCTTACCATAATGTGGTCACGTGATCTAGTCTTTTCAATCTATTAGTAATCAAGATCTTTACTCTGGACACAAACATGATTTGTGTATAGCTTAATGTTCTTCCCTTTTTTTCCCCTCATTTTGTTGTGAAAGAAATTTGAACTTCAAAGTTTAAACGTCTTGTACCACTTTAAAATCTTATTACTAGTAAAATCAACTAAATAGTAGGAATATTTGCTTTATCTTTTTAAGTCGATGATGATTTCAAAATTTTGCACGCTTATTCATTTTTTTATTTTGCAATTAATTGTTACTCATATTCTCTTGATTATATTAATGGTTCATTTACTAATTAGTAACCAGAATTGACTGAAATCAAAATGTGTTTAGATTGAGCATAAAGAATGAAAAATCAAAATAAAATGTTTACTTGAGTTGAAGGAATTGGAATTGGAATGAATTCGATTATCAGTAATATGTTTATTTTGTCTTGGTATTGAAATATATTGTTATAAGTTACTTAAAAAGAAAAAAGAAAAAAAGAATAATAAAACAATAATGACAACTATAATATTAATAATAATAGCCATCATCATCATCAACCCATCATCAATGATTGGCAACAGCAGCGATGGAATCAATGGGCTTTTGTTGTTCCTGGTTTGTTTGTGACAACATTGATAATTGCTGCTATTCGTTCGACGTTTTTGGCGCGATCGACAAGCGGTTGAAGATCTATTACTATTGCTAGTGATGGCCAAGGACGGTGATATGATTTTGGTAGGTGCTACATGATATCAACGATTGTTGATGGTGGATCGGTTTGGGAATTTGGGTTTTCTTATTTTTAATTTTTGTTATATTTAAATTTGATGACAAAATTAACAATTTTCAAAATTGCCTAGGGTATAACAGTTTGTACAAAGAATGAAAAGCTTGATTCCCACCCTCAAATTAAGTTTCTATTTTTTAATCCTGAAAATATTTGAATCTCATATGTTCCATTCTCATTATCATTTCTATTTACTAATATATACCATCCATTATTTTCATTCTAAGTTTGATAAGAGAACATGATTAGGAGCTCCTAATGACAATATATGTAGTGTTTACACTTTGGATTAGAGAGAGAATCACGAGGAGTGGAAATCCTGAAATTGAGAGTGTGGTGTGAGAGTGAGAGTATGTTGTTTACTTACACTAGAAGGAGAGTAAAAAATTAGAATCAGAATCAGAATTTAATTTATGTGTTTACTTTGTCTTGAATTTGAAGTAAATGGTTTCAAATTATAGTTTTACCTTTATTTAAACAATTGTAGTTTCTAATTACAAAATTAATAAAAAATTGAAAAATAAAATATTATATTTGTAAATTGATAATAATTATTAATATTCTTAATTATGTAAATCACAATTTTTTATTAGTTTTAGTTTTAATTATGTATATTAAAAACTATTGATAAGAGTAACACAAATGAAACATTATTATTAATAATATAGTACAAAATTAATATTTTCTTAGAATAAATTATTTATTACTATTAATTATTAATATTAAATAAATACAACACTATTATTTTTAAATAAATATAAGAATATTATATCTTCAAATAAAGATAATATATAATAATATTATTAATTCTCTATCAATATAATAAAATAATTTTTTAAGTAATTTTAACTTAAAATCATTATTATTTTTAATTAAATATAATAATATTATATTTAAATAATTTAAATAATATTATATTATTATTAAAAACAATAATATTAGTTAAATAAATATAATATAATATAATATAATATAATATTATTTTATTATATTTTATTAAATATAATTATATTAAATTAAAAAAAAAAGAAATGGGAGTGAGACTCCATGAGAATGAGAATTCTACTTTCCTATCTAAAAATATCTACCCTCACTATCACATATTATCTTCAAGGAGAGTCTAAGTTACGTTACGTAACTTTGCGCCTACCTTATCTTCAACAATAAAACCTTGAACGTTTTGGTTGGAGTTCGTACATACATTTAATGTAGCCTCGTATTCTATTATTAGAGAATGACTTTCACGTGATTAACGTTTTTGAGAAATTAGATGTCATTGATCAATTTTTTTCTTGTTAAATTTGGAGTTGGCTAAGTTACAGATTAAATATAATTATATTAAATTTAAAAAAATAGGAGTGAGACTCCATGAAAATGAGAATTCTACTTCCCTATGTAAACATATGTACCAACACTATCACATATTATCTTCATGAAGGGCCTGCATTATATTAGGTAACTTAACGCGTACCTTATCTTCAACAACAAAATCGTGAACGTTTTGGTTGGAGTCCATACATATATTTAATGTAGCCTCGTATATTTTGTTATCAGCAAATGACTCTCACGTGATTAACTTTTTTAAAAAATTAGATGTGATCGATCAACTTTTTTCTTGTTAAATTCTCATGGAAGTTTCATTTGTTGCAATGTGACAACAGTACGACACTATAGCTAGATGCTGAATGTCAACGTAGCAGGAACAAAATACAACACGTGTTTGTCAGAAAGACAAAGTAATTTGTAAAGTTTCAACACGTTTTTCTTCTTTTTTTTTTCCTGAAATCTCGTACATGTGAATGATATTTTTTCTTCTTCTTATCACTATCATTATCATTTTTTTTGGTCCATAATTTTTGTCGTCTTTATTCACTTTTAGCAAGAATCCGTTTGTTCTGATTTCACGCGGGGTGGAGGGTCCGACCACTGGGCCTATCGCCCTGGTGGGCCGCTAGCGCTGGGTGTTGCTCTCACAGTGTTTCCCCGCCCCTTTGTAATGATAACTCCTAAGGAAGACTTAATATCTCCTGCCCCAATTACATAATTAGGTTTGGGTGTAGTAGAGCAATTTGAAAATCCGTTCAATATTAACGATAGCAAACATTTAGGATTTCTGTTCACTATTCTATATTTTGTTTTCAAAAGCATGCTGATCTTTATTGTTGTGCGGAGTTGAGCGTCTTAAATCGTTAGGATAAAATTCAATGCTGAGTATACAATAAGTAATCACTATATAAGAATATAAAACTATTAATATTTCAACCGAATATTATTATAAATACACATGTGACAGAAGACAACAAAGAGTTGAGCAAAACTCAGCTCAACATTAGATCCAAATTCATACATTTAAGTTGTATCTTATAGATTTTATTTAAGAAAGTTTTAATAGATGTTTGATTATAAATAATAGGAATTTTTAATTATAATATATTAATATTTAAAAAGAGAGAGAGAGAAAGCAAATATCTTTTGGCTTGCTAGGTATGTATAAAAATTAAGATCTTACATGCATTAATTATTCAAATAACAAAGTTTACAATTTTTTTAGCCAATTGAATATGAATATTACATTTTTTAAGTAGAATTATTCATCTGCCAAATTTTCAAGTTATGAAATTACTTATCAATAGCATAATGACATCTTAAAAATTAAAACGATAGAATGATATTAAGGAAAAAGTGCCTAATTAATCGAATTTAGCCATCCAGGAGTCAATTCGATGGCAGCGATCTTTGTTACAATAGATTTGAAATTTTCGTGATATTTTATTTGTAAACAACCTTTACAACAATGTGGAAAATATTGGTCTTTGATCATAGAAGCGTTGGGACCCAGTCCAAATGCCCAATGACATAAAAGAAGATGAGATTTATTCCCAAAAAATTTCAAAATGTTTAAATATAATAGACTTTTAATTGTCAATATTAGAAAGGAAAAGGGGAAAAAGAAAAAAGAAAATGGCTAAAAGTCAGCCTGTTAAGATTCGACATTGGGCTTTGACGACCGTGTTTCGACACCAACAATAGTCTTCGGGCTTCAACCCACTTGTTTGCGATTCCAAACAACAAATAGAATTGTGGATGTTAGAGAAATATTTTCATTAAAATGCTCAATGTCTTAGTATCTATGCAGCAGCTGCTGCTGTGACATTGTTACGGCTTTTGATAGATGTTGTGAAAATTTTAATTTACTCGCAAATGCACGAATTTAGAGGTAGAATAGTGATAACGAGATTGATCTAATATGAATTGTTATGAATTGAAAAGTCTAATTTAAATCTAAAATTAATATTAATTCTAACCTAGTTGAGCAAATTAAGTTTTAAGAGAAATTAAACTAATTAAACTAAGCAAACAATTAAAGTAAATGAGAATTCAATAAGACAAAAATTACTAAGGTTTTAGAATCCATCATTATTCAACTAGTAATTATCTAATTATTAATTAATCCTCAATTGTAAAGTGACAACTCGAAATCAATCTGTGTCATCTCATGGATATAACAATTAAGCCCAAGTAATTAAATCTAATGTAGGTTCTTTTTCTGCTTAATAATATGACATCTAAGTATCCCATGTAAACATATTGAATAACAAAGAGTCAAAGTTTTCCTAAGTACTATATGTAAACAATTTAATGAAAGACATTGAATCAAAGATAATCATGTATAAACTTTATAGATTCAAGTATAGATTTAATCGAATATTAATCCTAACAATCAATAATGCATGACAGAATTAATGAAAAGATTTTAATAACATCCAATTAATTATGTGAAATAAAAACCATAATCATCTATAAAGAATTAATTAAATAAAAAGATAATTATTTTATTAAATAAAATTTCATCTTTAATCTTAGTATAAATAAATTAGCTAAATATACTCGAATTGAGAGTAATAAAAAAAATAAAACCAAGCCGAAATATTGCTGCTGCCGATTGCTCTTCTCCAGCCTTTTGTTTCTGTCCTCTGGCGGCTGCCCCCTTCTCCAAAAGCCAAAACCCTCTTTTTATAATGCTCAGCCACAGAATCCTCTTTGTCTACTAATTAAAATCATTTTCCATTTATAAAACAAAGCTTCCATAATAACGCCACCATGAGCCATTAATTCTACTTTTGAAAGTCAAGTGTGGGCCTCGTTTAAATTGCTTTCCACTTTTGCAATGCCATGCACGTGCAACTCAATTGGAGAATTGAAATTCAATGTAAATTGGTCTTGGCTCTCAACTCTGTCACGACTTCAACTAATATTCTCTTAAATTGTTATTTTTTTTGCACTTTTTATTTCCAATCTCTAATTAATTCTCTATATAATAAAATAATTTAATTAATTAAAAATAATAAAATAAAAATAACTAATAATTAGATAATAAATAATAAAATATGTATATAAATTATGATCATTCTGTAAAAGCATAAACATAAATATGAATATATATATAGATAGGCTCATTACAGTCTTTTTGCTCACCTATTTAGTATACTATAATCAGCAGTATAGAATGGTATTGTACTGCATGCTATCGCTGCCGGACACAAAATCATAACGCGTACATTGTTTTTCTTCTTTGCATTTCTTCCCGATATATTTATAAAATTCTGGCTGCTATTTGTTTCAATTATTAATGAGTCATTGCAGTATTGGACCTTCCATTTTAATGGACTTTGTAAATCGTGACTGCTGCAGCTGAGTTACATTATGAGAATTTACTTGGTTGTTTGGTGCAGTGGCATATAATTATGTAAATAAATGTCTCTCTATCGTACTGCAGGTAGCACAGGTCAGTTTTGCATCATCTACATTCTACAATGACGAAGAGGCAATGGCCTCAGTCAAACTTTTCGCAAGAGTTGTTGCGGTTAAGAGGATTTGACATCGGCTGGTGTAGCTATGATCGTTTTGGTATTAGAATCCGCTGCTACAAACTTCCCATTTTTGGATGCAATGCCTGCCGTTAAAAAGTTGTCTCAATGCATCAAAATCCCTCGAGCAAGAGGGAACAAAAACAATGGCATTGAGTACAGATAATGCCTTTAGCATGGATGGCAATTTTTGTACCCAATCCTAAAAGATTGCAAATTTATACAAGTGCAAGGCAGAGCTCTGTCATCATGAACTTTTGATCCCTATATTCAAAGTAGTTTTCCAATTATTATAGGTTTTCCACATGTGCTTCAAAATTATAGGTACAGTTCAATCAGATTGGTTATACTAGAAGTAATTGATACTAGCATAAAAACAATGCATAACATTTCTCACAAGATTTGCCTTTATACACTGAATATTCAATTGCTTGTCATAGAGGATGATTATGACATTCCCTTGTGTGCTTTTAAGCTTCGTAATCATCGGGGTTCAATGAGGCATGTGTTGCAATCAGAAATTTTAAGTATATACTTAAGCCTAGGGCCTAGGGCTGTAAATGAGCTTCTAAACTGATTTGAAAACCAAATGAAGTCACCAAGTAGGGCGCACAACCAGAACTAATCACTGCATATCTACCCAAAAAAACATATTCCAACGATTTTCATTGGTGTGAGCTTCAACATTCAAAGCTCTGTCCAATTACAGCTTACTAAGGATTCATACGCTTGAAACAAAAGAAACGATTAGACAATTAGACGATAGTTCCTACTAGATCATTGGCACTACTCTAATTAGCACTAAACAAAAGAAGAAAAGGTAAAATGTGGAGTTATTCTAACATACATATATATCAAGGTCATAGTTCACTTTCATCTTTGTTTGGCGAAGTCAATGCCCGAACCTTTTACCCTTGCAAGGTGAGGTGCCTTTTGATTGCTGCTCTGGCCGAAAGAAACATCACAAAGCAAGGATTATGTAAGGTGCGTTCTTGACTTCTTCTCTTCCTAACAATTTTGAAGCGAACACCATATTACTGCCAGTTTCTTCTCTTCCTGCTGCAATACACAGGATAGGAAACAAAAAGCTGATCAATTGTCAATTCTAGCAATTAGAGCCTGCCTAATTTATTAAAAATACTTATCAACGATTGTTCATGCCGTTATTAATTAATATTTCCTCAACATATTTAAAGTCAATCATTCTACTAATTAAAAAGACATGCAATGACATATTGATGGATCGGTTGGTGGAATTCACTCACCGAATGTCAGATTATCTGCATGATGCATTATCTGTCATAACTGCAGCCTTGATCCTTTCAACAGTACACTTGATTAGACTGTTCACAGTTGCCACAGATCCAAGAGAGAGTTTTGCCGTTGGAACTGAGTCAACTAGGATCTGAAATGCAACGGTAAGCAGAGAACCACCGGAACTAACCTCAAGAATTCCTCCTCCATTAAGTCCTGGGCCATTCGGAAGTATGGCAAAACCCGACGGCAGAAGTGCAACATAATCTGGGTCACCCCCACTCAAGACCATATTCATTGCCACTATATCAACAGGAGCATAAATCACATATGAGCCAGTGGAATCAGTGCAGCTCTCTTGTAGAACCAGCATGTTGCTCTGGCTTGAATTTGCGCTCTGATGTCATTTTGACAATTCAAAATTTGTGTTAGAATTAGTGAGATAGAGTTAATTTTTTATGTTCATGAGCTATGTCTAAGGAAAAACAATCCGCTGCTACTTACATTAACACGCAACAAAGAAACACAATTTCCTGGATCACGTCCATTTGCAATGTGAGCCATTTCTTGAACTAGGCCACCATTGGATAGGATATCCCACTGGGAATTGGGAACAAAAAGGGGATAGGTGTTAGTCGGACACTCGGACATTCGGACATGATCGAATGAGATCATTCAACCCATTTATTTATTGCAAATTGAATGCTCGAGATTAAACAGTTGAAACTGAGAACAAGTAATTAAGGATTAATGAATTAATATATGCATATACCTCACTTCGGGAGTTCTCATCCCGAAGAAAATCGAAAATTCTCCTGGGTGGAACTGGAATCCAGAAGGAAGTTGCAGCACTTAGCACAATGCCAGGAGGCCTCCCTGGATCATCCATACTCTTTCTGGTCATGACCCTCACATCATCAGAACCAGTTGCTGATAATGTCGTCCAAGCGTGAGCAGTTGAAGCACCAACACCAGTACAAAAGCTAGTCACCATCCTTTCTGCCAACTTCAGCATACTCTTCCTTCCTTCTGGGCTTGTTATCACTGTTTGACAAGATTCAAAACCCCAATGAACTATACTCTTTATTCAGCTTTTGGAAACAAGTTTACTAACACATAGAGAAGAATATATCTGTGTGCTAGCGTGTTTGTGTATTAATTACCACAAAGATCTCCGGGTGGAATGTTATTGGCCATTGAACTTGCCAGTCGTTCACATTGTCTATCTAATGTAGCCACCCAACGCTTTGCACCGAATGCTAGCCCAGAATTAACTAGAGGCTTGTAGATATTGTGGACAGATCTATCATCCACCTCTACATGTTCCACCCATATAACCTGACGTGTCATGAGAGTATGGCACAATTAAGATAATTGATCTCCTGTATAATGAGATTTATAATATCCAGAAAATAACTCGGTATTCAAGTGAAAATAGACACCTTGGAGTAGCCATTTGGCAGTTCTTGGATTAAACAACCCGATGGTCTTCTTCTACATTTTGATATCGGGCTAGGGCGTAAGTTGTCCAAGGAAACATCAACAACTGCCCAAGTACCATCCGAGTGTTGTTTACAGTACCTCACAAAATAATTTTCCCGAGTAGGGACAAGAGGAGATGGGACCTGGAACTCAGCTGTCATCTACAAAAGAAATATGAAATGTTAGGTATGACAAGTTAATTGAACCAATTACTACATAAAATTGAAAACTTTATAAGTACTTAATTGTTACCACTTGCAAGGCTCCATTGTAGTTTCCTGCTACTCCAGTTGATAGGACCTCTATGGTCATAGCTCTTGAAACAATACCACAAAACACACTTGACCATTGATTCTGAAAGAACATTCAATAAATCATATATATATATAGCTTGATGATCTAATATTTGGGCAAAGTAAAAACAAACTTAAGGAGAAGAGAATTAATAAACTTGCCACATCCATGAGAATCTCAACAAGGTTAACATGATTCATAATGACAACAGTGGATTCCCTTGAAGCTTCAGATCTTAACCCCAAAGGCCCGATTCCCCTAGGGAAAGTTCTCAAGTATTCATCTTCGTTTAGCACCTGATCAGTCCACAAAGGGTCACCAGCTTGAGCCATCCTCAAAAACTCCTCCATTGCTGCGACTGCAAGCTCAACAATCATAGGCTTATCAGCTTCACTAGGTCCAGAAATTGACCTAATAAGATCACAACCTCCATACATCTCTCCCACAAAGCCCGATTGTGTCCCGAGATTGGTAAACCCGAGATCAAGAGAACGGGGAGTTAAATGAGGAAAAGAAGACAAAGGCTTGCCAACATATTTGGCAGCAATTCCTGATATCCTATCAATCTCTTCTCTTAAACGAGCATTCTCGATTCTCAAATGTTGCTCATCAAAGGACATTTCACCAGGAGCTGCTGGACCTCCGCAGTTGGGGCAAGTGGCATTGCCAAGGGCTTCTTTGTATCTGTTATTCTCGGCTCGAAGTTTTTCATTCTCAGCCTTCAATATTTGATTCTCGTGGCGCTCATGTTGAGCCTGTATTGGGGGACCAAAATAATAATAATAATAAAAAAATAACCAAATGAAATAATTACATATGTATATGCCAAAAACACTAGCATAATATATATCAATAGTTGAAAGTCAATGGAGAGATGTTTTTGAGTTTTTGAACATGGAAATCTTTTAGGAAATGATTTCTTTCTTGAAAGAGCTATGATAGATGTACAAAATGTTATTACAGCATTGAATATTTTCACATGAATGGTATTTATATGTGGATAGCCATATAGGAGCGTTACCTTCATCTGGGTGCGCTTGTTTTGGAACCAAAATTTGACCTGTAAAGGCTCTAACCCTAACTCACGGCTCAGCTCCTTTCTTTGCTTATCATCTGGGTGAGGACACTCCTTGAAGAAACTGAGAAAACAAATAAAGCAGCGCACAAGAAATAAAACAAACAATCACAATAACAAGCAAGAGAAACGAACGAAAAGTCAGACGAGACTGCAGCTTACGCTTCCATTTCCTGGATTTGACGCTGAGTGTGGCGGTGGTAACGCTTCCTTTTGGGGTGTTGGCTAGGATCTTGATCGTCACCAGAAGGAGCTTCCATTTCAGTGGTTTCAGTGCCGGATTTTGTTTCGTAGTCATCCTCTTTGAGCTTTCCCAAATCACTCTCAGAGCTTCTCCTTGTCATATCGAACATATGATGACTCTCAAACGTGTTTGGCTGAAACATTTTGACTAATCCCTATACTGTATATTTATTGCTGCAAAGTTATTGATCTGCCAACAAAATACAAGAAGACTAAGCATACATAAATATATTTGTTAAGTCCAGTGAATTGAAGGACATATATATATATATAGAGAGAGAGAGAGAGAGAGAGAGAGAGAGAGAGAGAGAGAGAGAGAGAGAGTACAGTAGTAAGGAAGAACTAGGAAAATCTGTGCATTTAAACAAACTATATATATGTAGGGCAAGAGATGATTTTTGTGTTCAAGTACAAAGAAGGCGCGTGTTCAGCTCTCTTTCTCTCTCCTCTATCGAAATAAATAAATATCGAAGGAATCCTATTTTATCGACAAGGATTTTGCTTGTAGTAACTTTTAGTACATATGCTTAACCCAAGTATACCATTCTAATTGATCCCAATTACATGAAAATAAAGACATTTATGTGGATCCAAAACCAAAAAGAAACAGAAATGTATAAATGTATGCATCCTGTTGTTTATCATTAATTCGCCCAAACTTTTCAACTAAAGATATATAACAATCTAAGAGGCATGATTGCTGAAAGAGTTATTAATTATTTGTTATATGGAGAGGTGCAGCTAAAAAAAAAATTATTTTTAAACAAAGGAAAATGAAGAAAACATACCTATTGAGTTGTGGAAAGACCTAATTCTTCACTCTTCGAGCGGCGGTGGCGAATTTCCAGAAGCATTTTTCATAACTAAACTCGAAGCCCTAACCAGCAGTACTAGTCGCATACATCTCTATCACTTTATCTTCTTGTTAAGATTTTGAGATTGGTTTCTTAAGATTGTCGCTAGTGAGGCGCAGCTCTCTGGTCTTCACTGAGCAAGCTGACGAGATTTTACGAAGTTTCAAAGTAGCGAAAAGACTGTTATTTTGGTCTTTATAAAAAAAAGTCTTCAGTCTTTGCTCATCTACGTGACAAGAGAAGATACTAGATATA
This sequence comes from Citrus glauca, assembly GCA_029633175.1. Classification (NCBI taxonomy): domain Eukaryota; kingdom Viridiplantae; phylum Streptophyta; class Magnoliopsida; order Sapindales; family Rutaceae; genus Citrus; species Citrus glauca. The sequence continues at coordinate 616,311 of JAQOOD010000001.1, forward strand.
GCCGGAAAAATACAAGAAAGAGTTGACACAATATTAGAAGAATCTCTTTGACACTCCCATATCATACAACCAAAAAAAAAAAAAGTGAAGAAGAAGAAGAAGAAGAAAAAGATTTATAACGCTCCACTTTGATATATAATCTCGCTGTATCCCACTTCTCCCTTTCTCTCTCTGCAAATTTATAACGGATACTACACTAGCTAAAATTAATAGATATGAAGGAAATAAATCTATCAATGAATCTTAACACTATAATACATGTTAACAGCAAGATATTACAAAACAAAAAAGGGTTTAAATATATTCTGTTTGTGTAATGACTTACCGTAAGACCACTTATGAGTTAGCTGTAGTGATAGTGAGCTTGTCAAAGAGAAGAGGAATACAAAAAGAAGAGGAAAAAGGGCACACAAGAAGAGAGAAACGGACGAGAAAAAAGAGGAGATAAAAAAAATATTCAAACAAAAGAGTGTGTGTGAACAAGGGAAATGGAAAGGAACAGGTGTAGAGTGGAGGACGTAATGGCAGCAAAGGAGTTATTGCAGAGCGTATAGAGATGGTGTAATAGCATTTATGGCTGGTGAGAAGAGTTATTGCGTTAAGGAAAAGAGAAACCATCTCCTTTCTTTTGTATAAATTTTCATTTCTAGTTGTTGCCTATTGGCAAGGGTAAGATGAGATGAATTTTAAATTACAGTTTCAATATTATATACTACTAATAACTTATTTACGAATATGAATCTAATGTTGAGCTGAGTTAGATGTTAAATTTTTTAATTAAAATTTTTACACTTTATGAAAATATAAAAAAGTATTATTCCATCTAATATAATAATGTAATGTTATTATTCTATTAAATCATATAAAAAAAATTCATTCCACTGCTATACTTCACCGCCAGCCTGTGTTCATAATTAATTAATACCTTACAGGTGATATAGAATTTGCGTCGTCTTTGGTGCTGCTAGTAGATGCTGGTAGAGTAGAGAAGGTAACAACAAAGGAGTTATTGCAATTCGTGTGGAGGTGTAGCAATTGCATTTATGGCTGGTAAAAGAGGTGTTATTGCAAGAGAGAGAGAGAGAGGGTTGAGAGAATCGTCTATATATCTTTTCAAATTTGTTCTAAATTGCTTAAAACATAATTTAACCATTCACTGTTACATTGTCAGAATTTTGGTAGTTATTATGATTACATTTATACATGAACCCATTAATACATGTATATACATTTTCGTACGTGATAATTATAAGCCGAATCCATTGCTTCGCCATATAGCATGCATAGGTTATCTTCAAAGGTCGGAGGAGTAATGACGTCTAAAATTTGCAGTCTGGCCACGTAGTGATTGAAAAGGATTTTTCAGCATTTATATATGTTTGTGAGGGAGAAGCTATAAATCGATTATCACGTTTCTATATAAAAAGATAGCCAAAAAAAAAAAAATGGAAGAAGATGCTCAATATTTTAGGCATGGACCGTCAATATTTTTGAGAATTCAATGTCAATCGCTTCTCAATAATTTCATTAATTAATAAAACATTATGTTCTTATTGATTAACAAAATTTAAATAAGTCCTTAAGAAAAATAAATGACAAATATTTTGCTCGACTAATTTCCTTTTTTTTTATGGACATAAATCTGAAATTTCAGTAACTAAAAACTATCACTAATAGAAAATTATCAATTTTATAATTAAATATAAAATGAAGTGAATTGATGAACGTGGCTATAAAAAATTCAAAACTGTAAGCATTCCTTTTTATTTTTTAAATTTTTTTTCAAAATTCAGTGATCTGTGTGTGTATTCTGTAATTGGTTTCTCTTGGACAGGAGATCAAGAAGAAACACCTCTTAATTAAGAGACAAAAACTTTATTGAATAGAGGAAATACAACAAGAATACTACACTCTATGGCATGTATATTTTTATTTAATATAACTACAACCTAATACATACATGATGCTCCACAAAACTCACTTGATTTCCACTTTCTTATAGTTCCAAATAAATTTCAACCAAAAAGCAGGCCATGAGATTGTTAAAATTTTCAAGAGTCTGGTTTCAAAAGCCAAACGCTACATTTAATTTCTAGGAAGGTATCCATAATTCTCCATACAAACCAGGGAATGGGTAGTGATTAATGGCCCGAAAGGCTTTTGACTTTTGAGTCATTTTGTTGGACCGACCAATGATTATAGTTTCGTTTTATTTAATTTTGTTCTTTTCTCTAATGGCGCATTTGGTGCTCCGATCGCCGTTGGGCACATGGGATTATGGTTTTAATGTATTTTCCAAATTAGTTATTGATCGGAATCAATATCATTTATTTTGTTGGGCTTTTGGTTTGGTTTTAATAAAATTAGTTGAAGGAAACGATAAACGCAATAGTACATTTAGGTAAAGAGTAAATATATCAACTTTAATTTCACAGGAACTTTTGTTTATGAGTACGTACTTTCGGGATATTAATCTTTTGCTCCTTGTTTCCATTTTAGTGCGGTCATCAGTAATCACAATGATGCATCCTTGTCATTATGTACAATTCTATTACATAGCTCATGTAAATAAAAAGGAAATTATCTTGCAATGCAGCAGCGTTTATAGTTAGGTCATGTAAGTAGTTCAGTCATTTTCATAATCTTGCATACCAAAGTCCTTGGATTCTCACCTTAGTCGATTCGAATCATATATATATATATATATATTTATCACTCGTATCTCCATAAAGTCGATCGCATAATGTGTAAGAGTCTGAGTCGTGCATAATTGCCCTGAATTTGCATCTGCAGGCTGTCTTCGACCAGGCACGTGAGGGAATTACCTGTTTGTATACACACTTGCATGCCGGACTGCATCTATTACTAGAATTGGGTAGAGGTACAACTGTTCCAAATTTTATTCTTACTTTTATATGAACCTCCCAAGCGATAGACTGATAAACCATACAATTTAAAATTAACTTTAGGTGAATTAACATTCTATTAGTGAAATAAAAGTTGATAATATTTAATAAATAAAGTAACAAATTTGAACAAAGTAGTAAGGATATGACTTTGGTTTTTGATCAAATAAATCTGTAGTAAACTTACCTTAATTTTTATTTTAATTGATATGAGTTCCATATCATTTAATTTATTGGTTCCACTAACAGGATCCATTACACCTATTTAATGCTAGGTTCCTCAATATGCTAAGATGGTATACCCACCCTACACAAGTCTTTTTCTATCTAGATGATGAAGATCATAAGGCAATATATACATCAGATGGGACCAAGACAACAAAATAAATGGTCACAATTTTACACTTTCAGATCAATTATTGTTATCATCATCAAAGATTATGTTGCATGTATGCAGAGTCAATTTTTTTTTGTTTTTTTTTACCACGAGGTATCTTGGGGAGGGCCCCAACTGTGGAAGGTACTTTTAAACTCGTACTACAACCCAGACTAGAAGTTTCCGCTCAAATCGAGAGGTATAGATTCTCCCAACAAAGACGACTTCCCTGTTACTCGAATTGGAGAACAAACCCAATTAAGTCACTTAAGGAGACTTCATTGCCAGTGGAGCCAACACTTTGTTGGTTATGCAGAGTCAATTTATCTGTCTTATAATGTGAGCATGCAGGGCATTAATTATGAATTTATTAGAAATTTCATAATAAGGAGAAATTATGTACTACATCAGAAATATCATATTAACAATACAACAAGTAAATGATGTTATGACATATGTGTATTTATTTTTAAAAAATTTTATAGCTAATTATATTAAATTCAATTACAATGTCATAAGGGTCTCCACTTTTAACTAACTGCATCCGTATGTCCGTAATAGGAATACTAAGAATCTCAATTTGGTTCCATTTGTTGCTAGTCTGCTTTATTAATGACATTTAAAAACAATTTCAATTTTGTTCATGATTAGGATCGATTTGTCTTCTGTACTGGCTTTGCAATTGCTTGGTTGCACTTAGCCCATTTTTTTCTTTTTTAATGATAATAAGGCATGTAGATAGAGTACTTAATTTATACATTAATGATATGTGATGCCATGTAATCAGTTATAAGAAAAGCTTATTTTAGTGGACCAAGGGGTATTTTTTAGAGGATATATACAGAATATGATATAAATACTCATTGAGTGATTGAATTTGCAATTGAAAATAAATAGCTCTGCTATATAAGTATATATAGTCTAAATCACATATATAACATAAGTAACCCATTGTGAAGGGAAAAAGAACGCTAATTCTAAATTTATTTTAAAATTGAAATTTATTATAGTGGTGAATAGAGTTGGTGAGAAGATCCTATGGTATTAAAAACAACGTAAGAATGTATGTATGTCTCCCACCCACCGAAATAGTATCAATTGTTTATTTTGTGTTGTCATATTGAAGCATTGCTTTTCTTTCTATATTTATATAGAAAATTCTATAATGTTGTAGTGAAAATTACCGCAGTAATATTGTGATAGACATAAATATTGTAAATTACATAAAAAAAATTAGTAAATATAAGATAAACCAGTAAATTCATACAAGATTATTAATTATTTAAAAAATTAACATTGTTTCTATAGAATTTTAGTGAAAAATATTTTATTCATTTACAAAAAATATTTTCTTTAATTAAACAAAAAATTTACTCATTAATTAAACAAAAAATTTATACTAAAAAAAAGTGGAATAAGTTTTATTGAATTGGTTACCATAAATTCTATATTTATTTTAGGACATTTGTATATTTTTTCCCCATTTTCTATAATGATATCTATTTATTACACATGTTAATTAAGCGCAATTATTTATCTTGATGTGGATCAAGTAAAAACAAAATAAAAAAACATTCTTATATTACTAGACACATATATGATATTTCAATAAAATTTTTTAGTATTACGCATACTTTATATATATAGTTTCAAACTTTTTACTTCTATTTGGAGACCATTTGAAGTTGTTATTGAGGAAGTATAGAAAGATGCAAAATAACTTCATCTTACAACAATTATGAAAGATATTAAAATAATATTTTTTTAAATCCAATTTTGAAGCATAAATTTCATCATTAATAAAAACATCACATGTATACATAAATGCAAAACTAACATTATTCAATTTAAATATAAAAAATTCAATAAACATAAAAGGTAATAAATATTATAACGCGTTTTAATTTTACAATTGTGAATTTTTTTTACAGTAACAATTAATTTACTTATTTTTTCTTTTATTCATAAATTTTAGGTATAATCTACAAACTTTTATGTTTTATTTTCCATTTAATGTTGATATACTTACTTTATATTATATTTATAAGTTTTTATTTTATTTCCAGTAATACATTAATTTACCAGTTTTATAGTAATTTACTTATTTTATCTTCCTTTTACAAGTCTTATGTTTCATTTCCAAAATTTACATTTTATTTTGTAGTTATTGTTGATTTACTAATTTTATGTTATATTTGCAAGTTGTTGTTTTGTTTACCAATAATACATTAATTTACTAGTTTATATTAATTTATTTGTTTTACATTCCTCTTACAAGTCTTATGTTCCATTTCCAAAATTTATGTTTTATTTTGCACTTAATGTTGATTTACTTGTTTTATGTTATATTTATAAGCTTTCATTTTATTTACCAATAATACATCAGTTTACTAGTTTTATAATAATTTACTTATTTTGCCTTCCTTTTACAAGTCTTATGTTTCATTTCCAAAATTTATATTTTATTTTATAGTTGGTGTTGATTTACTAGTTTTATGTTATATTTGCAAGTTTTTGTTTTGTTTACTAGTAATACATTAATTTACTAGTTTATACTAATGTACTTATTTTACCTTCCATTTGAAATACAAGTGTGCAACCCAAGAGGGGGGGTGAATTGGAATTTTAAAACTTATCCTAGCAAATCCACACAACAATTTAATCTAATGCCTTAATCAAATCAAAACAATAAATTCAATCAAGCACAATATTAAAAGAGTAAGGGGAAGAGAAAAACGAACACAATGATTTTTACGTGGTTCGGCTATCCCCGCCTACGTCCACGCCTCCAAGCTCACCCGCTTGAGGATTTCACTATCCAAGCCTTTCCAAGGCTTCAAGCTTTTACAATTGACTTCAAGGTGTCAATGAACCTTTACAACAAGAGATTATATCCCCAATCTCTTTACCCCAAGTGTTTCCCACACTTGTAATCTCACAATTTGAGAAATGAAAAATACAACACTTAATCTCTCTTTAAGAGTGGATATACAAATTGAAGAACAAAGATGATTCAACAAATGATTTACGAAATGGAAGCTCAATATATGTTGTGTGATCTTGTTTTTCCTTGCTTTTTTTTGTTGCCAAAAATGAAATGGCTTTGAGTTTATATAGTTTGAGCTTGAAAACTAGCCGTTATGTTCAATTCTGGACGGAACCGGATTGCCGGATGTGGAAACCGGATAGCCGGTTGATGTTACCGTTACAGCACAAATTTGAATTTCTGAAGAACCGGATTACCGTTTGTTGGAATCGGAATTCCGGTTGCGTTTTGGTTACATTCTGCCTCGAACCGGATTGCCGGATGCCAAGAACCGGAATGCCGTTTGCGTGTTGGTGACATTCTGCCTCGAACCGGATTGCCGTTTGTCAGGAACCGGAATGCCGCTTGCGTTTTGGTGACTTGCTGCCCGAAACCGGATTTCCGGATTTGATAACCGGATAGCCGGTTGCTACAGTAACTGCTACAGTGACGGCTACAGTGAAATAGTTTCTGAAATTATAGTTTGACCCCCAAACTTTATAAAAGTGTATTATGACCCAATATGTCAGAAAACTTTACAGATAGGTCCAATTCCAGAATTTCTAAATATTACTTTGCTGTCCCAAAAACATTCTGAAAGTATTATTTGGCCCTAAAGGTTTTATTATTTTGCACAAAGGTCCTTTTCAACAAAATACCTATACTTTCAAAGTTCTCAAAATCTTTCACTTTAGTCCAAAATATTCATAAATAATTGTATGGCCCAAAACATTTAAATAACTTCAAATAGGTCCAGTTCTGAAATTTTATAATAATACTTATTAAAATCAAAGATTTCAAAACTTGTCATTTAAATCCAAATTCGAAATTCAAAATCAAAGGCTTTAAAAACATATTCATTTTAGTCCAATAACACTTTGATTTTATAGCCTCATTTTCTTATTATAAAAACACAATTCATAAATCTTTGTTTAATCAATACATATGATTTGTTATCATCAAAATCAATATCTATAGCTAAAAAAGCTAACAATCTCCCCCTTTTTGATGATGACAAAATACATTACAAAGATTTAATTTAGTTATAAAAAGCTCACCTTAAATCAATGCAAGGTTAAAAAATTTATTTAAAATAGACTCCCCTTGCATACATGCATACTCCATTTGGATACATGTATATTTTCATAAATCATTTTTCCAAAATATAAAACCTTTATAATGTAAAATGAATGATTTATTTAAAATGTATAAAACATAATTTGAGCTTAAAAAAAAAAATTAATCATTCTTAATCTTGTTTGTTATCATCAAAATCAATATTATGGAAACATATATGTTAATAATCTCCCCCTTTTTGATGATGACAAACATTTCATGTATTTAAAGAATGATTCCACAAATTACTCCCCCTAAATAAAATCTTCTTTTACAATTTGCCAATTTGCTAAAATAAGAAATTTAAATACATGCATTTTTCTCCCCCTCATCATCAAAAAGAAAATTTAATTGGCAAAGAAAAAGGGTAGTAAAATTTTATAAATTTAAAAGCATGTATTCTTCTCCCCTTTTATCATCAAAAAAGAAAACATAAAGGAAAAGAATAAGAGTAGCAAAAATTTTATAAATTTGAAAACATGTATTCTTCTCCCCCTTCATCATAAAAAAAAACTTTAAAGGAAAAGAATAAAAAAGCAAATTTGTTACCCATGTTGTCTGAATAGAAATTTCGACAAAATCTCCCCCTAACAACAAGCATCAACTCAAATACAAGATTTAGTAAAAATACATCCAAATTATTATAGATCACGATACAAGCCAAAACACACAAAAATATCATGAACCATTATTTCATTTATTACCAAATCAATAACTCATGACATGAAATTATCATATAAAAGAACTATGTGATCAAATCATCATTATATCACAAAATCATCAAAATCATTATCATAATCAAATATCAAACATCAAAAGAATTATTCAAAATGCATATTATTCAAAATCATATTATATGCTCCCCCTAAATGTATGGCCAATTTAAAAAATTTAACCAAAGTGAAACATATTACATGCTCCCCCTAAATATATGGCAAATTTAAAAATTTAACCAAAGTGAAGCATATTACATGCTCCCCCTAAATATATGGCCAAATTAAGAAATGATCAATAAAAAGATTTTTGCTCAAGTAAGCATTTTCAAAAAGCATCATTTCAAAATCTTCCCATTTGTAAAACATTTTCAAATTTATTCTTAAAACTCCCAAAAATTATCTCTCCCTTCATCATCAAAAGAAAGAAGAGTAAAGAAAGAAACGCAAGAGCGGCTTTTGGTGAGTAAAAATTTTGGTAGAGTTTCTCCTTAAAAAATGAGTAAAACCATTTATACACATGAGAGAAAAACACTTCCAAAATGTCATAGCAATCAACTCCATCACCAACCCAACAACTCCATGAATAAAGCAACACTTCAATATTCAATAATCCACAAGTTTTATCAAGCAACACACATAATCCACAATTGAAACAAGATAAAAAAATAATAATTCAATTACGATATTACCCATTTTGTGCGAACAAAAATTTCGGTAAAGTCTCCCCTTCAAAATGAACAAATTCTCAATTGCATAACATGGTTAAAAAGATATAAGCTCCAATAACTCCATCAATTCATCAAGCAATGCACATATAATCATGAATCATCAAAATCAATATGAAATTATGAATTCCTCCAATACTTGCAACAATTAAATCCGAGGATTCCATAATCATATATTAACCATTAAAAAAAAAAATGCTCAAAATGCATGTTAATTCCCCCCAAGTAGAACAAGTAATAAGTTAAGCAAGGGAATGCACATATAATCATTAATCATCAAAATCGTCAAGAAATCAAATCATCCCAAGTTTATGCCAAATTTTTGAAAATTGGTCTTCGCAAAGAGGTTTTGATTTCTTTTCCAAATTGGCATGCATATTATCAATTATCCAAGTTCCATAATTACCAATCACATTTTATAAATTAAGACAACTCAACTCATTAGAGATCTAATGCGACATTTTAATGTACCTTACACTCATATGCGCCAAGATCTCAATGATCATGTATTTCTCCTCCTTTTGATATCATTTAAAGCAAGTAATGCATATTTAACAATACATCGATAAAGTACAAAAATATGCATTCATTCACTAATCATAGATTGCATAAGATCAAACTTCATCAAATACATGCAATCATCAATGCACATTTTTTTTTTTTATTAAAACTTAAGTAAAGCATAAGTACATAATGACAATATATAGATCATCAAAAGCAACATATGGCAATATGTAAATCATCAAAATCATAACTATTAAGAAAAGCTATAATTATGAGATAAATGACAAGTGATCAAATCCATTATTACAAATACTTATGTATATTTCTAAATGATGATCTAGTAATTACATCTTGTGATGGATCTCCTAAGATTAAGTATTTAGGGTGAAAAGAAACATACCTCCACTCCTTGGTGAGTGTTTGAGAAGTACTTTCATTTTGTTCTTCATTTGGTTCTTCATGATGTTCCTCTTGAATTTCATGTTATGAGTCTTCTTGGTTGTCATTTGATGCTTCTTCTTATTGTTGTTCTTCTACATTATCATCAACAATGACTTTCTCCGTAGAGGAGGGGTTAGACTTATCAAGAGTAACATGCATAGATTCTTCCACAACTAAAGTCCTTTTATTATAAATTCTATAAACTTTGCTTGAATTTGAATAACCAAAAAAAAAAAAAAATACCAACATCGAATTTTGGATCAAATTTACCAAGATTATCTTTTGTGTTCAAAACAAAACATTTGCATCAAAATATCAAACAATAATTAATATCAATCCACAATGGAAGCAACAATGCATATGAAAACGTAAGTGCATAATATGATAGAAAACTATGGTAAAAATCATAAGGAGAGCACACTATGAAAGTGGTATTTTGAAATACTCAAAATGCACAAATTCGGATTTTCAAGATATTGAGTAAAAAGAGTGAGTTTGAATCAATTTAAAAAGCTTTTAGAGATGATTCAAGGCGATGTATGGTGTTGATTAAAACAAATGGTGGATTTTAAAGAGAGAGAGAGAGAGATGAAGAAGAACAAGTGCAGAAAATTCGCAGAAGAGGAAGAACAAAGCTAAAAACTCACGAATCCGGCTTGCCGGATGTGTATAACCGGAAATCCGGTTTTGTTCCAGTAAGCATGCATCCAAATTCGGTTTGCCGGATGTGGCTAACCGGTAGACCGGTTTGAGGCAGAAAGTTTGCCTCTTGAATTCGGATTTCCGGATGAAAAATCCGGTTATCCGGAATTTGTCTCGAGAGAATTCAAAATGAAAAACTGTATTGATTGAGATAGAAGTAATATTCAAACTATATACCGTTGGAAAGATAATTAAGTTAGCTTTCCAATAAATTTTACAGAGCTGGATTTGGAGTTCTCTAGAAAGAGTTATGACCAATTCATTACAGCTTGCGCAGACTGAGATTTTCAAAGACTCCTTTGTTTTCCAAACAATTTTAATGATCCGAATGCTTTCAAAAATCATTTTAATGCATGGATCAATATAATTGACATCCAATCATAAAACTCAAATTTATAACATGTTCATCATGCATATTCATCACACAATCATGAAATATGTAAGCATTCAAAGATTGAGAATTAAAGCATATTGCATATTTATCATGCTTAGGTATTACATAATCATCAAAATCAAACAAATTCATCATGACAAGCTATCACCATAAATATATAACCATGAATAATGATAAAGCACTCAATGTTAAACACAAGGATAACTCAATCATGTAAACATACAAGCATACTCGCAAATTCATTTATCATGATTCATTCAACAAAATTAATATGGCAAGAATTGTTACCAAAACAATTAAATCATCTTGCCTCATCTTTTTCTCCTCGATCATGATCAAGCGATTATCATCACAAGCTTCATCAAGGAACTTCTCCACGATTCCTTGATTGTAGTACCTACAAAAAAATATTCAAGTTGTGTACTTTGGTACCCAAATACTCTTGGGTCCTTGAGTGTTAGCAATGGTTCCTTTTGGAACCCAAATACATTTTGTTCCATAATATACATTTCTCTTAATTGGACATCTATTCTTCATGTGACCATTTGCATTACAATAATGACAAACAATCTTATGATCACTTGTAGAGGTAGCCTTAACAAAATAATTCTTATAATATTTTTGTTTCAAGTAAGGCTTATATCCAAGTCCTCCTTTATCAAATACACATTTTTGAGTATTGAGCAATTTTTCTAAGTTCTTTTGACCATTTGTGAATTTTAACACAATTTGATTTAGCTCATTACTTTTCTTCTTAAGCACTTCATTTTCTTTCATCAACTCATCAACATGTGATTTTTCATGCTCATATGAAGTACTTTGTTTACATGTGAATGATGCAATTCTATCATGTAACATTTTATTATCTAACTCGTGTTCTTTAATCTTTTCATTTAATGATTCATTGCATTTTTGTAAAGCATCATTCTCATTTTTCAAGTCATCTACAAATGATTCTAAATGCTCATGTGAAGTGCTATGTTTCTCATTTGATAATGTAACTCTATCATGCAATGTTTTATTCTCTAATTCTAGGCATGTAATCTTTGCACATAGAGATTCATTTTCATTTTTGAGCTCTATCATTTTCTTTTTAAAGCATGCATTCTTTTTACCAATTTTCATCAACTCATCATGCATTTCTTTAAAAGCATCATACAATTCATCATAGGTAGGATCACTTACCTCATCAAGTTCATCATCCGATTCATCTCCAATTGCCATAAGTGCCAAATTCGACACTTCATGAAATTCCTCCTCGTTTGTAGTCTCCTCATACGCAATTTCAAGTTTTCTCCAAATTTCATAAGCATTAGAACAATTTGAAACTCTATGAAATTCCTTTTTATCTAAGGCACAAAATAAAGCATTCATAGCCTTGGAATTTAAAGACATCTTTTTCTTATCTAACTCACTTAAAGTATTCTTTCTAGGAATGAGTAAATCATCACAAACAACTTCCCATATTTCATAATCTAAGGCTTGTAAATAAATTCTCATCCTAGTTTTCCAATAAGGAAAATCATTTCCATCGAAAAATGGAGGTCTAGTGATAGATTGGCCTTCCATGGTGGTTGAGCTAATTTGGGTTGCTACGAATCTTTAACTCTAGACGGTTAAGTCTACACAAGAGCACCTCGCTCTGATACCAATTGAAATACAAGTGTGCAACCCAAGAGGGGGGGTGAATTGGAATTTTAAAACTTATCCTAGCAAATCCACACAACAATTTAATCTAATGCCTTAATCAAATCAAAACAATAAATTCAATCAAGCACAATATTAAAAGAGTAAGGGGAAGAGAAAAACGAACACAATGATTTTTACGTGGTTCGGCTATCCCCGCCTACGTCCACGCCTCCAAGCTCACCCGCTTGAGGATTTCACTATCCAAGCCTTTCCAAGGCTTCAAGCTTTTACAATTGACTTCAAGGTGTCAATGAACCTTTACAACAAGAGATTATATCCCCAATCTCTTTACCCCAAGTGTTTCCCACACTTGTAATCTCACAATTTGAGAAATGAAAAATACAACACTTAATCTCTCTTTAAGAGTGGATATACAAATTGAAGAACAAAGATGATTCAACAAATGATTTACGAAATGGAAGCTCAATATATGTTGTGTGATCTTGTTTTTCCTTGCTTTTTTTTGTTGCCAAAAATGAAATGGCTTTGAGTTTATATAGTTTGAGCTTGAAAACTAGCCGTTATGTTCAATTCTGGACGGAACCGGATTGCCGGATGTGGAAACCGGATAGCCGGTTGATGTTACCGTTACAGCACAAATTTGAATTTCTGAAGAACCGGATTACCGTTTGTTGGAATCGGAATTCCGGTTGCGTTTTGGTTACATTCTGCCTCGAACCGGATTGCCGGATGCCAAGAACCGGAATGCCGTTTGCGTGTTGGTGACATTCTGCCTCGAACCGGATTGCCGTTTGTCAGGAACCGGAATGCCGCTTGCGTTTTGGTGACTTGCTGCCCGAAACCGGATTTCCGGATTTGATAACCGGATAGCCGGTTGCTACAGTAACTGCTACAGTGACGGCTACAGTGAAATAGTTTCTGAAATTATAGTTTGACCCCCAAACTTTATAAAAGTGTATTATGACCCAATATGTCAGAAAACTTTACAGATAGGTCCAATTCCAGAATTTCTAAATATTACTTTGCTGTCCCAAAAACATTCTGAAAGTATTATTTGGCCCTAAAGGTTTTATTATTTTGCACAAAGGTCCTTTTCAACAAAATACCTATACTTTCAAAGTTCTCAAAATCTTTCACTTTAGTCCAAAATATTCATAAATAATTGTATGGCCCAAAACATTTAAATAACTTCAAATAGGTCCAGTTCTGAAATTTTATAATAATACTTATTAAAATCAAAGATTTCAAAACTTGTCATTTAAATCCAAATTCGAAATTCAAAATCAAAGGCTTTAAAAACATATTCATTTTAGTCCAATAACACTTTGATTTTATAGCCTCATTTTCTTATTATAAAAACACAATTCATAAATCTTTGTTTAATCAATACATATGATTTGTTATCATCAAAATCAATATCTATAGCTAAAAAAGCTAACACCATTTACAAGTCTTATGTTCAATTTCTAAAATTTATGTTTTATTTTGCATTTAATGTTGATTTACTAGTTTTATGTTATATTTGTAAATTTTTGTTTTATTTACTAGTAATACATTAATTTATTAGTTTTATAGTGATTTACTTGTTTTACATTCTATTTACAAGTCTTTTGTTTCATTTTCAAAATTTATGTTTTATTTTATAGTTAATGTTAATTTACTAGTTTTAAGTTATATTTGCAAGCTTTAGTAAACAATACATCAATTTACTAGTTTTATATTAATTTTCTTGTTTTATTTCCTATTTACAAATCTTATGTTTAATTTCTAAACTTTATGTTTTATTTTGCACTTAATGTTGATTTATGAGTTTTATGTTATATTTGTAAGTTTTTGTTTTATTTACTAATAATAAATTAATTTACTAGTTTTATATTCATTTACTCATTTTTCTTTATATTTACAAGTCTTATGTTTAATTTCTAAAATTTAAGTTTTATTTTACAGTTAATGTTAATTTTGAGAAGATTTTGATTTATCTATAATGAGCTGTTTTTATTTTATTATATATGTATGTATATATATATATATATATATATATATATATATATATATATATATATATATATATATATATATATATATATCTTTTGTTCAGCCATTTAGTATGATATCATTTAATATTACATTTAATTAAGATAAAAAAATTGAGATATCTACCATTACTCTATCAAAGTATAAAAGAATAAAAAAATTAATACCAAAAAAAATAATTATATAACTCTTAATTTTCAATCAATTTACAATTCGAAGAGACCCAAAGTGAATCTAATGTTGTGCTTAAATTCTAAACAGAAGCAAAATTAACTGGGAATGCGAACATTTGATCATGGATTTAGGTGTAAAATGATTCACACTCCTTGTTAATACTCTAGAAAAATTAAAAGTTGTATACAAAAACTTGCCAAAGATATGAAAAATTATTTGGATGGTAATATATATACAACAATTTTCTTATCTTTAAAAATAATCTTGGAATTTGGGACGACAAAAAATATTATCGAAACGTAAAATTTATCGTTACACCCCATACTTGCTAAACGTTTCAATTTATTGTCTGACTCACGGTACCATGAATAACGTAGGAGCCTTGGTTAAAAGCCTGGTGTACTTGAAGAAATTTCGTAATAATATTGTTGGATGTTGATGCATCACACTAGCTTTTCAATGTTCAAATTTTAAGGATATTATTATATTGAAGCTGCTGTTACCAATATTTGGTAAAAGAAAATCTAAATGGGCCACTTGATACCACTTCCGAAGTTGAACGGTTGTTGTTCAAATAAATTTTCACCTTTCTTTCTCTGACTCAATAGCTTATATTAATTAAAAAAAATTGAAAGCGAGACACCAACTTCTTTTATTACAAAGACAAATATTTTAATGAACCAACAACTATAAGCTTCTAATAGTAATTCATACGGAATAAATGTACGTAGTATATATGTACCAACTATATAAGAAAATTCAATGTTATAATTATAACTCAACTTTTGATTCGCAAACTGAATCAATAATTTGGCTTTGGAGGACGATAGAGATGGCACAGGAACTAGAGCTGGTTGCTTTCTGTTTGAAATATTTTAGCACGATTACTTCTCCATGCAAGGTTGTTGTTGAACTAAAATTCATAGCACCACTTAAAATATCACCCAAAAAGTTGGAATTCGATATCAACTTATCTGCGAAAATAGTAAGTGATGAGGTTATGTTTTGCTTCCCTCGTGCTGGAATTCTGCCATCTTCAACTGGTGCTTCGGCTACCACAACGCCACGGTAGCTAACATAAGCTGTACCGTTTTGATACTTGAAGCCTCCATAGTTTCGATTATCAACTGTGACAACTACCCCCAGTGTCACATTTAGCTGTATCGTAGGAAAAAATAGCAGATTGATTTTTTCTAGGTCTACGGGTTTGGCTGTAATCTTGGGTTCTTTAGGCTTAAAGAGTGTGAAAAACAAGATGGTTAACACAATTAAGACTATGATTAAGAGTATTGAAGTGATTCCACAGCAACACTTTAGGCATTTACTAGACCTTTTTCCGCATATCATGATTTCCTTTTTCCCTCAACTGGGAGTCCGAGAATTTGGAGATTGAAAGCATGTGGGTGTTAGCTTTTTTGTAGGTGAAACAATAATAGAGACACAGAAGTGTTTTAGTTTGGCTGGAATTACATTAGAATCTCAGAAGTCAGAACCTGTCCTTGTCAAATCGTGGCAACAATCAGAAAGCGATTATTGCTGGCCTTAGATTAGAATATCACAAATATCTTTATCAGATTGGAGAACAAGTTGAACATGGGGATTATTTCAAGATGGAGATGAAAGCAATGGAAGGGTAGTTTTGACATGTAGTTGTGGAAATTCAATTTAATTGAGTTGTCAGGCTGTACCAAATTAACAATTTACTGCCTAGCTAGATAGCTATTTTCTGCTGCCGGAATTTAACTGATTCATCAATTTTACATTTATTTGTTTGTTTGATATATTTTCACTCTAAAATATATATGGTGAAATAACATATGCATACCTGATTTTCTGAAAAAAAAAATAGTATATAGTTTTTATGTTTTCCAATAGGTCATTACAATCATAAAAATAATAATTTCGTTGCTCGAATTACAAATATATTCTTTAGTTGTCCACTCTTTATTTCCCACTCATATGTGTCACAGTACTATTTGTAGACTCTTCATCACTCTTTGTTGTAATCCGAAATGTAATAATAAGAATATCAATTATATCTCTCTTAAATCAAGGATATAAAAGAATCACAAACATTTGGCTTAAACTTAATAATATCCATCACTAAGATGAACTGATTCGGTATTATTAACAATAGTCATTTCTAATATCTCTTGAAATGTCTTATAAGTCTGTGCACAAGAATAATAAAACATACAATGAATTTTAACATATGGATATAAATAGATCACTTATGGACTTTTGATGGATTAGAAAGAATCCTTGGATATAGAATTATAGGTTAGTGGATGATGACAAAATGAAAAAAGAGAAATTTTCCCTTCAACCTTGATTAACGTTTTATGACCGAAAGGAGCTATATGAAGTGCTTTTGCAAACTAGGTACTTTTTTGCTGTTTCGCCAAAATGCAGGCCCGGATGTCGTAATAGCTGAGCCGTGGAAACGGGGAAGTGGGCTCATGCTATTGGCTATTTTGATATTTTATACTGGACTGAAGCCCAACGGCAGACATCCCCAATAAATTTAGTTCTCAGCCAGAACGGTGGATTGGAAAACTTTGATCACAGGCCAGCTGGATCTTCCTATGCCAAACTTAGTCCATTCCTAACCAAATGGTCCAAAAACTGAAAATGAAATTTCGGCTCCTCTTCCAGAAAGAAAGCAAAAAATCAATATTTTGTACGTTGAAAAGGATGCCTAAGTTTTTATATTCAAACATAAAAATTGGAAAGCTTGGCAAACTCGGGAGCTTGAATCATTTCCATCTACTAATGCGCATGTACAAAAACCTGACTCAGAGAAAAGGAAAAACCAACCTTATTTGATGAGCAAAAAAATGACATAATGTGAGGACAAAAACTTGCACCATATTTACATGCAATCGATTTCCTTCTGCAATTGGAAGTCTTTTAGGAAGTGCACATTCTTCCCATTAAAAAGAACTTTGGAAGGGAACCCATCTCCTCCTGGTACATTGATGTTTGGTGTTTTTGACTTGGTGAAAGTTAAACAGACTGTTGCTTTCCCGGGACCTTCATAGCTGTTGCTGTTTCATTTGTTTCTCCCAGCAAATAATTTGCCCCCGCTAAGCCCTGAAAGAATATCATGTTGTTCAATTGACGAAGAAATGTGCCATTGAATGAGTAAAACTTTTCATATCCAAGTGCAGCTTTCTTCAGCTGAATTGCAGTGAACCAATTCTCAAAGTTCATTCTTTCCCAATTGAATAACGTCACTCTAGCTGACCATCCACCTTTGTAGTCTGTTGAAACGTGCCAATTTATGCTAACCCCACAGTTGTCCCCGCACGGCAGTGGTCTCGGAACATGAAATTTTTTCATGCCTGCCCATGCTTTTGCTTTTATCGTTCTATTTTCGAAAGGAACAAGAATCGCTTCTGCGGGCAGAAGCAACGCTGGTGCTTCAGGATTGCATTTTTTCGTGTCAGGACAGCCACAAGCACAGGTGTTGCAAGGGATAACAGATTCGTTGTAGTAAGCAGAGAAGGAAACACAGCATCTTGATTTCCCTTTTGTTGGCTTTGTGATATTGCAAACGATTTGCCAGCTTGCTAGCGCTGATTTTGCAGCTTGAAGTCCACTAGGGTCAGGAGTTTTTGTTGGATCAACCCTTATGGGCTGGCCACATTTATAATCTGGATTAAGAGTACCAACTATTTTCCATTTTTCAGGAGGGTAAAAGGCTGTTCTGTTCAGATCCGGTGGAAGTTTGAACACTTGCACTAGAAACACCGACTTTGACTGACTCGGATCCATGATTGTTGGCAACAGGCTGCTGTTTCTGCAACAATATGGTATCTTTCCAACTTATGTGTCATTTGCTCTCTCTCGAGGCAAGTCAGAAATTGTTGGCCTCTTTTCGCAGTTCATGACTTTAGAAAATCCATGTCTGCATAATATATTCCAGCAGGACCATAGAGACAACCTGAGTAGTCTATGTTTCTAGTGTAAGCTCCTTTCATCGTGTATATGAATTCGCCTCTCATCCATTCCCAAGTTAAGTTCCAATGATCGAGACGTCCTAGAGGACTTTTGTTCTCTAATGTTACTTGAGCAAGATAATTATTTGCATAGGACTGCGTTACATCATAGGAGATTGAAAGATCACCATTTTGCCGTGGCAAGAACTTTGTTTTAACCTCTTTGGCCTTTAGCTTGGGATTCTTTTTGCAACATATGTGCATTGAGGTCTCTGTGGACGAAATTAAATTAAAACCGATAAACTTGGAGTGCCAGAAAAAGAGCAAATAGAAATTAAAGTGCGATTGGTGATCGTATTTCATATGCAAGAAAAGAAAGAAATATGGATAGCTGCGTGTACTCACTCTTACGAGTTGGTGCTGGACATTGGTATCCATCATGAACAAGCTTTCTAGTTTTAGGCATTGGAACCGCAGGTAGCTTGACGCCAAACTGAGTGCCACTTAAGTCAATTTTCGCTTGCATTTGAGTAAAATCTCCTGCTGTATCAATGGATGTCTTCAAATCTGCTTGAGGGTTGCCAGAGAGGTAAGTCCCATTCCCAACAGCTGCAGGGAAGGATTCACCGTCCAATGAAACTGCTCAACTTGCAGAAACAAGAATCTCTTTGTGCTGAAATCCTATAAATATCTTCCATGCTTTGAGTTCATCTGCACCAGTGTTCACTACAGTTGCCGTAGCATTGAAGGTCCAAGATTGAGCTGTGGTATTCTTCACACGTGGACATCCTTTCGTTCGCGAAAGAAATTGATAGGACACATAGATTCCATTGCATTCCTCTACTGCTGGGGGTGGGGAAGCTGGTTCCTCCTCTTTAGGTTCATCGTAGTCTTGAGCTACACTTGCATGAATTTTTAGATAAATCAAAAGTAAGATGAACCCCAGCACTTTCCGTGACAATTTCATCACTTATTACTGAGATGAATCTGAAGATGTTAAAACAAGAATGAATGAAAAAACATGGGGAATTTTCTATTGGTAAAAATTATTGAATTTTGAAGAAACTTGGTTTCGTTGAACAATTTGGATTTTACAGAGACACTGGAGAAAGAGAAAAATGTTTCAGAAAATTGTAATAGAGAAGCAAGTGATGGAGAAAAAGTCAGCTGAAACCTTAACCACTAAGTTGGCGAAGTATTTGGCTAGGGCTTGCAGCAATTAACGGTATTTTAAATATTTGAAAAACAGTTGTGATAAAAAGAATGACAACAATGTCCTCACCTCACTGTTTCAGATCCTTCTCTTCAATCCTGGAGAGGCTGAGCCTCCGTTATCTCATTCTGGTCTGCATAAGCAATAGTTTCCTGGTGTTTATTTTTGGGTCCCATTTATTTTTGATCAATCAACTTCATTTTGTGAGGCTGACGATAAACTTGTCACATTTATCTTATCAACCTCAAAAAATAAAAATAAAGAAAGAAAGAAAAGTTTTGAAACATCGAATTTGAAGGGCAAACGGCCGACCTATAAGTTACTTTATATATGCTGATTTCTTTGTATCCATGGAGATTGAGCTTGAGTATGGATCTATACATGAGTGCCAATATGTGGTTTAATCATTCAAGCTCATCTAAAAAGTAAAATCTACGGAATAATGAGTAATGCTATTTGAACCATAAGTTATTTCAAATGATGTGATGTTTCAAAAACTAACAAACAATTTTGTTTAAAACTTCAAGTCCTCAACAATAATAAGTTGATATGTGATATGTCATTTACCAAACGGATAATGAATGCTTGCAATTTTCACGATTTTTATTATACCATCTTACCATCCACATAGTGAACGTGTGAAAATTATGCATAATTTTTGGGGTAAATAATATTACACAAATGATTTTTGAGATGATATTATACAAATGACTTTTAAGATTCACCAAGGAGATCTTTTAAAAACTATGTGAATTTTAAGCACCATATGTAGTTCGTCTTTATCATGTGCATAATTGTTAAGAATTCCCCTCGCATCAAAGATCATATTTCTTGATTAATCTTAAAATGAAGCTAACAATGGAACAGTTTATAATGTGGTCTGGTCAAGCATACAACAGCAGGATAAAGTGATCTCAGGCTTCAATATTTCATCGAAGAAAGAGTCATAATTAGACACCAAGTTACAGAGGATAAGTGGCATCAAAATCACCCCGCTGTCACCAAGAAATCAAAAGTTACAGGCTGCAAAAAACCCTCTCCAAGTTGCAGCCTAAGAACTCAGCATCTTGAACACGTGGCAGCATGTTAATACCCATTTCAACTGAACTTTGCACCAGATGATGTATGTGTTCTAGCAACTAAAGTAGAGCTGATAATGCTACCTTATAAGAAACAAGGAAAGAAAATTTCGAGAATTTCATCAGACAACATAGAACCCAAGATGTTGCTCCAGGTATGCGATTCGAGAGACGCTAGTATATGTTCAAGAATTTGAAACTGCAAATTATATAGAATCTGCACATTCTAGCATTACAAATAAATTTTGAAGGCCGTCAACAATCATTCTAAATCAGCAATAATTCATAACCACTGAACACACATTTCCTGGTGTTCTTGTTCAATTCAACAAATTGAATTAGCAAAACTTTCCACCAGCACAACAATCCACATTTCCGGAAGAACAAAAAGTTGCATCTACCTAAATTAGCGTCACTTTGAAACATTGTATCATTTTTTTCCTCCTTGACATCTGCTTGCTTTCCCCAATTTTTCACTTCTTCATCTAAATTTACACAAGTTTTATTCATAATTCAACATCTTATGTACTGAAGGGGGCCTCTTGTGGTTCCTGCTATGCACATTGGTAATTCACTAGATTTCCGTGACGAAAACCTTAAAATCTTACACCAATTCTACATTTGTATGTTTGATTTTTTCCATTTCACTGTATGTAGCCTTCGTCTTTGCTGCTCGTGAGGATCTTGAGGATGAAGATGAAGACTTGGGAGAGTTATTTGATGACTTCTTTTTCCGTTTTTGTTTCTTTGGAATTTTTGGAAGATCTGTAGGCAGAATGTCTTTAAACAACTCTGATGCAGGCTGTTGTCCCATTTGTTGTTCGAAATCTGCTAGAACAAAGCAAAAGACTGTCAATATACCACAAAAGAATGAAGTGGACGCTGCTATATAGTCCTCTTTTCATTAGACTTGTTAGCGGCAATCACTAAAACATCCCACCAAGGGTTTCAAAAATTATGGATTCCTTGTCCAGTTCAGAATAAGGACATTTTTTTTAACCACTAAAATGGATGTCATGTTAAGATAAAAAGAATTTAATTCATGCAAACCTTGCATCACTTGGCAATCTGATTATAATTTGATTTAATATGGGTGAAATTTCAATTGATACGCTCAACAACACTCTCAATCACATTCTCCCACACATATTTCTTGAATGGACCACCAAAGATGTCTATAGTTAAAAGTCCATAAGCCTCATAGATTCCCTCATTAAAATGTTGTCTCGTGACAGAACAGCCAAACTCTGCCTGTTCTTGGAGAAAAGAATCTTTAGTTCTTTTTTCTACATTGCCGGTATAGCTTCATCAAACTATACGAAGACAATAATACAACACCCTCGCTCTCTAACCCATGAAGAAAGTCCCCATTCACGTGGTATCAGACAATTGTTTATGCAAACATAATTAAGATTTGTTTTCAAACCGGCCCCTGGCGTTATCTACCCTATTCATCATCTCTTATAGACAACTTCATATGCATAACATATATGTTCCATCAGCTGTGATACTTCATAAAGAAAGAGAGGGAGGGAGAGCAAAACCAAGAACATGCCTTGGGAGGACCATGGGGAGGAATCCACTGGGTTGCCAATCGAAGATGTGAAATCAGGGGCTGCCTTAAATTCATTCATCTGCAATTAGCAGCATTACCAGCCCGAAGAAACAATTGATTAAACAACACAAGATCAATTTATGCATAAATGGACATCTGGAGACACATCTATTATATACAAACTAACACGCATATTGAAACAAAAATCTGGACTACAAATACATACCCAACTGGGTGCAGAACCAGATTGGCCGTCCCAGCCAATGTGTGCCACGTGTTTGACATCTGTTGGATACCCAATTTCCATCTCTCTCTCCTTCACAACTGCAAAGAATATTGGCAATTTCGCACGCTAATCAGCCCAAAACAACCAGTCACAATTTGTAGATTAACAGAGTACAGACACAGAGGCAGGTGCCAGGCTTAATTAATTGCTTTGCTTACCAAAGATTTGAGAGATGTATTTGAAACTTTTGTAAATGCCTTTCATTTTGGTCGCCATGCGGGGAGTCCGAATCACAACGCGATGGAGAAAGAAAGAAACAAAGGCCAAGAAAACAGCAACGAAAATGTACAGAGATGGATCTTGTTTTGCCTGATACAACGTACAAGAGAGAAATAAGACAACTTTGTGCTTGGATGGTATTTTTCACCATCAATGATAACTGGGGGGGAAAAAAAGACAAAAGATTTCCTGCGTATCATATAAGGCTAGTTACACGTGATTCAGGAAATTATTTTACCCGTGAAACAAGATTGGTATCTTTATCTACTCTGGATCACAAATAAAAACAAAATATATATCGCATTAATGAGAAAAAGATATTTATCCAAAATTTGTTGATCATAATTATGCATGAGAAACCATATGCTGTAGCGTTAAAAGTATTTACACCCGGACCTGGTGATGGTACAAAGATTCAAGCGAGAAGCAACTTCTCTTCCAGCTTATCCCAGCACTACTTTTGCATGGCTCTTTTATCCATCTCTCTTCAACCAAACTTGATGAACAATTTGACATGCAAATCCTTTTTTCTTTTTTTCTTTTTTTTCCCTTTTAGCAGAATAAATGATAACCCATTGAAGCTAAAATGGGATAAAGCAAAAAAAACAAATGGATAAAAGAAAGTGATGAGAAATATGGAGTGATGAATAATGTAATATCTGTCAAGCTTAATAGATTAGAAAAAAGAATGATTGGATCCAAAAACAAAAAGAGAGTGGGGAGCCATGAAATGGAAATATGAGGGCTCCCAAACCCAAAGCAAGGGCTATGAGAGAGAAGACAAGGCAATAGCCATTATATTGTAATTTTAGCTGTTGACCTGTCGTTGTTACTGATGATGTCGTTGGCTCGACAAATTGTGACAAAATATGTACACTTTTGAGAGCGAGAAAAGCGCGGGGTACTGGTCTTTTTATGTGTACTTATCGTTAACGCTTAGGGGCTCCTCTCTAAATAAAAATTCAATCTTTCACTTAAAAAGCGGTAAAAATTTTAAAAAACAGATGAGAGAGAAAAAGGAAATCGAAGAGCCTTATTATGCTAATTATGTTTTCGCAGTAGGTACCTGTGATTAATAAATTATTCCTCGAAGCTTGTTTCTATCACTTAATTGTGTCTGCTCTGGTAATAATAATTTTTTTTTAAAAAAAGTTTTAACTTAATGATATTAGTACTAAGAATTTACATTTTCATTTTATTGTGTTGGGAGTTGGGCATAGAATTTTTAAATATTCAATTTAAAAAGATTGGTTCATTGTATAATGGGTAGAGATATCTATTTTAAGTACAAATCTAAGTAATTCTCTCTTATTAGTTAATATAAGACACAATTTAACACTGTTTATTGTAATATATTTGGATTACCTTAGAAAAGAATAAAATTTTCTAGAATGTCACATAATTTAAAATGAAAATTATGAAATAAAAGTTAGATTATGCAATATTACTCAAAACTTTTAGGTAATTCATTTTTCACAATATATTACATTTCATAAATTAAAAATTAAAAATTCTCTATTGCACGTTAGATCTTTTATTAATAATAAGAAATCTTTTCTATATCAAATCCTTAAACGGTGAGGGTTAAAAAGTTTGTCATTGACAATCGATGTCTTAAACTATTTTCGATCCTACATCATTTTATTAATATATAAGTTAGAAAGTATTAAGTTACTCATTGGATTATGATTATTGATACTTAACTTTTTAGCCTTATTATTTGTATTTTCTGAGGATAATTTGTTTTTATTTATGTACTCCCTTTCTCATGTAAATATTTTAATGTCCGTGCTTTAAATAGGCTACATCAAACAAGTTACGGCAAGCATATGATACTACCATCCGTGAACTTGTAATGTAATAATAAGAAAATAATAAATCTGATGTTATTTTATTTTAATTCATTGAGTTTGGCTTTGTAGAGATTATGGTTAAATTTTATTATTATTTTTTTATGGAAACCATGGTCAAATAAAGTTAATTCTTATCACTTGTATGAAAAATGCAATATTAATTGTATAGATAATAAATTTTTATGATGGTTAACAATATTTATTAGTGCAACTTGTTAAGCCATCAGTTTTTTGGTTACTTGGCCAGCGTTAATTTATTGTTTTGCAGGTTGTCCCGTTAATTCTAATATTTTGTTGGCAATTTTAGAAAGTCCTTTAATACCATTTTAACAATGGCAAAAAAAATTAAAAAATTAAAAAATTAAAAAATTAAAACATTTTTTAAGTCAAAACCCAGAAGACAAGTCAGCAAGTTGTTCATTTTATTTGATCAAACAACAGAAAGTATCTTCATATCTAACTGTCAGACATTGTATAGTTGCCATTTTGTCTTCAATCATTTCGTGCCGTCCACATGCATAATCACATCTCTGATTATTTCTGATCATATGATATGAATTAGTAATATTTGTATTTTAATTAATTTAGTTCCTTCGGTTAAAAAATCCTTTCAAAACTAATTCATATGCTTCTCACTTCTCAGGCAAATCTCAAAATATGCTTTGTGATTTTTGTTTGTTGGAGCCACGTCCTTGGGCAGCTGTTTCTTGGAATGAAACACAAAATTATTATTATTTTTTAATTTTTAGCAACAACCAAATTCAGAATTGTGCTGATCTCATTGAGACATTTTAGGATTTCGTAGCCCACTGAACTTTGGATTGCATAGCATTATTATTCGGAAGTTGCAAATGATTAAAATGCCAGGCAACATAGTTATTTGATAGAGATGCCATTGCTGAAGAATGAAAAGAGAATTTTTTTTTTTTTTCCAACTTGAAGAAAGTCAATGGTGTGCTGTTTGATATTAAAATATTAAATAAAGCAAATTTTAATCAGCTGTAATCGTAAGACAAAATAGAGAGACTTAATGGGACATCCAATCCAAAAAGTTAGATTTCAACTTACATTGCAAATTTGGATGTCTTTCCTATGAAGGGGGAAAAAAAATGGTTCCAATGTGAATCAGCAGTTTCATGGCACACAGCATGATTAAGTTTAGACATGTATATAACTGTGGACAAGCTAATTAATTGTCCAATCCATGAATTTAATTTCACTAGCAAGTTAATGCTTCTATTTTCACCCTTTAGTAATCTTAGCTGAATTGAAGAAAATGATAAACAAGTACTTAAAAAATTGGATAGAACGTAACATAAGCATAAGCATTATTGCATTAACCTAAAACATTTATGAAACTAGTACAGCACGTTACTCGGATTCATTCATTATTCAACTGATAGAAAGCAGTGGCAAATACAAGCTTAAAAGATATATGCTGAGCTGACATCACAGCCCCTCAGTATAAGCAACTCCAGTTGATTTCAACCACGACCCTCCTCCGATAAGCTCAGCTACTGTAAATTTTTTTGCTTCTTCTGGGTCTGTAATAACGTGATAGCCAGGCCATTTCACTCTTTTGCTAGTCCCAGCACCTGGCCCTCTATTCAGATACTCCCCATAATACAGAGTCTTCAATGCAAAATCTCCACTCCATTCTGACCATCCAGCTGGATCGATATGATCCCCGATGTGTGACTGCATTACAACTGTTCTCGAGTATTCTTTCCAAGGCCGGCCCAAGTACGAACGGATCGAGCCCTTTACGGGCTCCAGATCTGAGCTTGCTATGACTTCACATTTTTGGATCGAAGTCCCTGTGTTTTGATTTGGGTCAGTCCGTCCTTGGGCCGTGACCATGTTGGATTGCTTGCTCATGGGCTTTCTGGCCGCGATTTTGCAGTTCTGCAAGACAACCGCTGCATTACCAAATATGAAATCAACCGAGCCGGTGATGTAGCAATCTCTGTAGAATTGGCGATTCGTGTGGGCGTAGAGCGTGTCTTGGTAGGCGTCAATGCGGCAGCGGTTGATGACCGACTGATCAGCGCTGACCCGTAGTGCCACGGCTTGATGTTTCTCTGGCCCGGCTGTGTTTTGGATCCACAAATCTTGGGCTATAAATCCATCACCACCAACAGCTGCATTTTTACGCATATATCATTAATTAAATTTCTACTATAGCTTTGGATTAAAATGACTCTGGAGGTCACAATCAGTGATCTCCCTTGAAATTCTATAGCTGTTCATAGCACTCATGATAAGAAATACGTCTCTATTTCTTTTAAGTCACGCGGATCCGCTAGTTAAGCCTAGCTAATTTACGTGATGAAAGAAATTAATTAAAACACAGGATCTTTAATTACTACGTAAGTACCTATCGTTGCTGATTTGAAGGTTGTAGATCCGTCAACGACGTTAAGGCTGCCGGTGATGATGGTCAAATCCATGCCATCACCAACAATCATAAGATTTTTCTTTTTCTTGCCCACCTCGACATTTTCTTTGTACGTTCCTTTCTTCACATAAATAACGTACCTTGTCTTGCTGTTGTCTGGTGCTGATGCCACAGCCTCTTTCACAGTCTTATAGTTTCCACTTCCATCCTTAGCCACCACAACGTTGGCCTTAGCTGCTTCAGCCTGAGAAGGCCGTAAAAGCAACCGGTCCCTGCTTGTCACCCACGACGGAAATTGAATTTCTTTTCTCAAGTAATATTGTTGGATGACGTTGGTGTTGTATGGGGAAATTGCCACTAAAATGGCTAGAGAATTTGCAGCTCTTGCCATCAACTCAACGAGCCTTGGCTCCATCAACTTCGTAGCTGAGCCATCTAGGCCGTCCAAGCACGTGACGTGGTTAGTAAGAACGCCACTTAGCCATGCATGAGCATCTTCGTTGGAACTGGTCCCCCTTTTTTTAAGAGCCGCCATGGAATCTGTAATTCTATCGACGGATAACTCCAACAACTCCACACAATCAGTCAAAGCCGCTTGTCCTCTAGGGCTGTTGATCCGATGCTTGACGTGATTGGCCACCTCGATAGTTTCTTGTATGTTTGTTGTGGACTTGTTTAAGAAGATAAGTAACAGATCAACCTCGTTCATTTTTGTGGTTGCATTAATTGAGGTTGTTTCTGAAACCATGTCCATGCACGATGACTGGTCTTGGGCGTTAGCACAAATTTGATGCAGTGACCAACGATTATTTGAGTTGATAGCTTTGATACAGTGTATGGCAACATATGTAGCCGAGCACATCACGGAAACCACGGAAAGAATTAGAAGGAGAATTTTACGATTAGAGCCTTTTGGCGTGTGTAGCTTTAGCAGCAGAGGCCGGTGGATTGTAGCCATGATTATTGTGAAGTGTTGCTCTCTGATCAGTGCTACCTATGTATTTTGCTCCTGCGCTCTTTAAATAGACTGGCAATGTGGCTTTTGTCAACTATGCAATTGAAGATAATGTGCCATGATGGTTGCTTTAGCTGTGCTGACTTAATAACAGCACGCAGCCACTGGAATACGCTAATGGAAATAATAATTGCCACTGACGGCCATTTCAAACAAATGGCAGTATTTTCAGTGTCAGGGGGACATTTTGAGCTAAAAAGTGAGGATACACGACATCTCAATATTTTTATTTCAAATGAAGTGGGTATGTGACTTGTCGGATGTTGAATAATTGATAAATTTTTAATAATTTTTAAATGAAATGATGGAATTTTGAGATGAATTTTTGAGATTTGTAGTACTGCTCTTTGTCAAACTGGCCATGTGTATTCAAATTAAATTTAAAATATGGAACAAGTCTTCCGGGATGAGGGAACAAACAAAGTCGGTTTGACACTCTATTGTCTGATTGGAAAATCGTAATTACACCGAAGGGTAAACTGAACTAGTCCGCCACTTGTTCCAAAAAAAAATCATTTTTTAATTTTTTTTTTTTGAGTTTCTTTCTACTTGGTTGAATCGGGGTCCATTGAGTGAGTATATGAGCACTCTTTATGATTACATCTTTAAATGAAAAGTAATGCCTACAATATTATTTAATTATCATGAATTATCTGGTATTAGCATAATCTGTGTGCTTAATTAATTTAAATATACAAAAGGGTTTTCATAAGTCATAATCTTGGGTCTCCTTTTTGATTTGGGACTAAAGTGAGGCATATGTTGTTAATTTAAAAATAATAATAATAATAAAGGTGCGTTATATAATGATACTTGGTCCTTTCATATATATATAATATCATATTATTTATGAATTAAGTTACAGTGTAATTGTGATAACATATTATAGTTACTTTCAGTCATTAAATCCCTTTTAATGGTTATATAATGATACATTATCCTTTCATATTTAATGTCAAGGTAAAACTATAGTACTACAGTAATACCATATCACAATTAGATCCAGCCCATAGTAGCCCCCATAATTAAATTCAATAGCTGAATTCAGTTATGATATGGTACCATTATAATACCATAATTGGACCAATAATATCATATTATTTAGGGAAATTTACAAAAGTAACCATAATTATTTTATCATTTTTTTAATTAACCATAGCAATTTTTTTTTATCAACATTAGCCAAATCCAAGCATTTCTTCCTAAATTACCTTGATTTACAGACCAAAACTAACAACTTTTCTCCTATATCGTCAAACAAAACGCAGTTTAACTTTCAATTCTTAATTATCAACGACGATAATAAATAACAGTAAAAATCAATCATAATCTATTTATATTCAACACTAATTAACATCACTTACTGAGTTATTTTTTTAATTCTAAGTGAGTTTAAATTCTGCTGTCACACTAAATTTTAATACGATAAGCACCCCAAGCTGTCGCACTTGGCCTTGGGGTGCCTGTCGCACCAGGCCAAGTGCGACAGGTTTAACACGTACAAGCTTATTTTTTTTTGTAAAGTTATGTTGCTTTTACGGGAGGAAATGGAAAACCGAAAAATGCTTTTTAACTTTATTTTTCCCCCTACTTTTAACACGTACATGCATACATTAAAGGAGGGAAGATATGAAATCATGGTCTGGCCTGTCAAGTTAACGATAGCTCTCACAGATGCATCACGTTTGAGAAGCTTTTTGGTTCCTCTAGAAATTTTTTTTTTTCTTTTGGGGGGTTTTAAATCGCATAATTGCAGTGCTTATCTTTCTACTCAGATTTTTGTCAAGGATAATAAATATTGAAAAGGATAATAAATACGTTGCGAAAGGAAAATGATTGTCATCGGGCAAGTCTTGTGATTTTTTTTTTGAACACTTTTTGTTTTCTCTCTCAAGTTATTTTTGAAGGTTAAAGCAACAATTTGCAGCCGTAGTTTCTTGTATCATTCGGAAAAAATGCGTCAGTTGTAACAATTTGATGCCTGTCGCACCATGTCAAGTGTGACAGGTGCCTGTTACATCAACTTTTATTGTGATAGACATTCTACCGAGAACTCAAATTTACTCAAATTTTTAATAAGTTAAAAAAATAACTTATATCAATAAGTGATATCGATTAGTATTAGATATAGATAGATTATAACTGATTTTTACTGTTGTTTATTACCATCGTTGATGATTAAGAGTAAAAAGTTAAGCTGCGTTTTGTTTAACAATACGAGAGAAAAATTGTTAATTTTGATCTATAAATAAAAATAATTTAGGAAGAAATACTTTGATTTAGCTAATATTGATAAAAAAAATTACTATAGTTAATTGAGAAATTAATAAAATAATTATGACTACTTTTATAAATTTCCCTATTATTTATGAATTCAATTATAATACAACTATAATACTACTCCACAATTATTTTCATCCATTAAATCTCTTCCAATAGTTACATTCCATAGTTGAGAACAACTGTAATGTGATGTTACATTTGCACCATAATTAAATTTATTATTTATGAATCCGCTATAGTATAACTGTGGTACCACAGTCGCTTTCAGCTCCAACCACCGCACATTGATACGTGTTTTTGGATCCTTGTGCAATAAAAGAGAGTAAAACGCATTTTTCACCAACTCATGACCTGTCAGTCACTTGATACAATGATTGTACTAAATTCAACCCGAACATCAAGGTTGACGTAATCTGAACAGCCATTTGGCGCCAAAAATAAAGTAATGGCTAGATTATATCATTGATAAAATATGAATAGTTTTGTGGGACCTGGGAAGAGATTCAATTTTTATCATTGATAAAATATGGATTTTTTTTTTTACTATTATTTATTGGAGTAGAATCTTCAGCCAATTTCCGAACCTCATTCATTGCCGTTGTAAATAATGTTAAAAATTGATCCAACTGGTTTTACAGTGCTGGTCAGGATTGGCTTGACTGATATTGTAATAGCTGTGGAGAGTGGAAGTGCAATGTAACATTCAAAAGTAAATCCTTTATAAAATACTAAAAATAGATTGCAATTGCATCCATCACAATCGTAGAACCAAGGCCGACTGCTGATCCCAATAGATATTGTAATATCAGTTGAATTTTAATGTAAAATTTCAAACATGCACATTATTGGGGTGCTTGTTAGGATGGATCTGACAGAGAATGCAATGGCAATTAATAGAATTGTAATAAATACAGAAAAAGGGACGACAGATGAAAAAATACTATCGAATCCACGTGAAAATAAAAAACATATGAAACGCTATCTGTCGAGATTAAGATTAAAATAGAAGCCGGGGTTAACGTGTTTTTGAAAATGAAGACCTGGTGAATCCGCAACAGTTAAAGCTAACACCAAAACTGTTTTTGATAAGACTAGAAAATGATCAAAATCGTGCAGTAAAAATTGACACGACAAAAATGGCGGACTATGCATACGCTTTTTGTGTTTTTGACCACGGAGACATGATGTTGCTGTGGTCATAAAAGTCACCAATTCCCTATCCTTTGCATCTTTTTCTTTTCTCCCTAAAATGTGAAAACGTCTTATGGCGAGGAATTTTTTTAGTGAGAACGATTTAGGCGGGGTCCATTTAAAAGCGGAAATAAATCAGGAGTCCATTTAGTATAAGGAGATGTAAAAATAATTTTTATTATAAACACATAACAACCTCTATACCTCATACGAAAATATAGATTCAAAATTTATATAGTTCTTATCTCACTATACATACTTATATTATAAATATATATGTAAAAAATATAGGCAATATACACGTACACAAAATGCAAATCATTTAACAATGCATCTCGTGGTTCCACCTTAATTAATTAAAATTAATCTACACGAAATCCTAGAGAATTTTGAGAGAATATAAATAAAAAGAAAATAATGAGATTGCGGCTGTGTGAGTGGATATAGTATACATATATAAAATAAAGTAGCCACACCAAGCTATATTTGATTTAGAACACACGAATCACAGTAACCTAATTCACTAAAGTTCCAAGCAATCAAAATCTGGGATCGAAAAATATGTGATGCCACACTCTCACACACAAGAAAACTGCAAAAGTCCCAATAAGAAAGACTCAACTACAAATATTAGTATTAATCTTTCAAATACGGACCTTATAGTAAATACAAGCAGGTGACCTGATCAGTCCAATTTCCCAGACAGAAAGGGATTGAAGTAAAATTTCTCATGACCAGAAATTATTGTATTCATCATCATCATCTAATGTTTGGTTAGAGTTCACAAATATCTGTATGTCAAAACCATTGCATCTAAGACACCATGTAGGTAGGGGTGGCAAAACGAATAAACGAATCAAATTCGAACCGAATCGTAAATGAATTGGGTCAAAATTGTATGGATTCGGATTCGATTTGTTTATTAAACGAATCGAAAGTTCAGGATTCGGATTCAATTCGTTTATTAAACGAATCGAAAGTTTAGGATTCGGATTCGATTCGTTTATTAAACGAATATTCGGTTCAATTCGTTTAATTCGTTTAATAGAATTAATAAACGAACCGAATCGAATCCAAATTCGTTTATTATTCGTTTATCCTTTACGAATCCATAACGAATCGAATCGAATCCGAATTCGTTTATTATTCGTTTATCCTTTACAAATACATAACGAATCAAATCGAATCACGATTCGTTTACAATTCGTTTAGAAATATCCCACAACAAAATACAAATAATTCAAATTATATTATACAGTCATCCAAATACCAAATACTAAATACTAAATCCTTAATATTACAAATAACAATAATTCAAATTCAAATTATAAAGAAATGAAATTTCTTTGATTCTCTTCATTTGTCTCTGTCACCTTGAAAACAAAAATCTTACAGCAAAAAGTAAATAAAATGTTATTAACATACTGCAATATTGATAATAGTCATTGTAAAATTTCAAAAATCTAATTGCTATTTCTCATACCTGCATAGCTTTCCCCTGTAAGAAACTATTCTCTTGACTTGAATTCTGGGAATTTTTCATACCAGTTCATCATAAATACATGCATATCCCTGGCTACCAAGAAAGAGAAAATTATCTTCAATCAGTCCAAATAGTACACTAAGCCAAAATTATTATGTAAATTTGTAAAAATATAGTTTTTTTTCCCATGATCATATGAAATAAATTAGTTGTATCCTGTTCCTCTTACCAGTGGAGGCATCCCCGCAATTATAGTCAGAAGTTGTATTTGAGTATGATCATCCAACTCCAGCAGGAGACTCAACAAAGAGAAGATTTGATGCTACCAAGAAAAACTGACAATTGAAATAAGTCTAAATTGGAAACTTAATTATTATCAAATGAATTCTAGTTGCAGTAGCTATACCTTTACCTCTTGGATAAAATGGACCCAATTCTGTGAAAGCACCTCCTCCAACAGAAGAGTAACCTGGGCCTGTACATCATATGCTAATGTTAGTTTTGTTCTTGGCCACTCGTTATTTAAGAACACAACAAAAGAACTGTTAAAGACTCATCCCAACTACTGCTTTACTCTACAGGAGGTAAACAAAAGAGAAACAAGAACAAGAAAAGTCGCATCCAAATTGCCTAGTAAAAATAGAAGCAGGAAACTAACAACTAAAGTGACAAGAAGGCAAGTCAAAAGGAAAAGAATACATATGAAACCCATCAAATAGCAAGTTAAAAGGAAAACAATATTGAACAGAATCCTGTCAGATCCGAGAGAGCAAGTGCAAATCGGAGAGAGCAGAGATCCGAGAGAGCAAGTGCAAATCGGAGAGAGCAAAGACAAAGTAGCAGCAGCTGGACGGAGTCGGAGCAGCAGCGGTTACGGCGGAGAAAGAGCTGCGGCAGTGGCTAGCACACCAAGAGCGACCAAGAGAGAGATTTGCTGCAACTGGATTGAGAAATTTAGGGGACAGAGGGAGCTGCAGTGAACTGGATCGAGAGTGAGGGCTGCAGCCTGCAAGATGTCTTTGTTTAGCTTTAGGTTTCCGGTTTTCTGCTACTTTGTTTTTGTTTTTTCTTAAAATTACAATATTAACCTTCAAATTTTAAAAAGCTTTCAAAATAAATTTTAAAGATAAAAAAGTAATTTAATTAAACGAATCATAAACGAATTGAACCGTATTCGATTCGTTTATGACCCATTTATTAAACGAATTCTAAACGAATAAACGAATCTAAATTTTTAAACCCGTATTCGATTCGTTTAATTAACGAATCGAATCGAATTCACCCATTTATTAAATGAATCAAATTTTTCAAACCCAAACCCATTTAATTCGTATCGAATCGAATCGAATAAACGAATCATGACCCATATTGCCACCCCTACATGTAGGTATCAAGGACAACGTAATTTCAAAAGTAGATTGAGTAACCTAGAACAAGCAAACATGTGTGGTCATAGGAGAAAAATTCATCCAAACAATCAAGGCTGAGGGACACATTGTCGGTCCAGAAAAATATTAGGAACCCCCTGCCAATACTGAACCCCACCCACCCCCCCAAAAAAAAAAAAAAGAAAGGCATGATATGGAAACAACAGGAACCTCTAAGACTTTAGTTGCAATCCAGTCATAGATAAATTAAGTTCCTTAACCGCCTCAAGATTTAGCAATGTCTTCTACTTCTAGCTCAATGGCTGAACTTGGGATAGCAATAGTAGAAGATCACCAGTATAGGCTAAGCATAAAAGTGTGGAAACGGAATTACCAGAATTTTGAAAGATTGTCATGGTCAGGTAATAAAAATTTATAGGTGTACAAGTAAAACAAGACAGCCGAAGCAGAAGTTATAATGGAAAATCATACGCTCAAAATGTGAAAAAAAAAATCCTGACAACATTCAATTCTTTATCTGAATTCCAGCTGGAAGGCCAGAAACCATGAACTCCATATCCAGTCTTCCAATTATCCAGGTAAATGGCCTTATTCTCTGCCCAAAAGGAAATTAACAACGAGACAATTATGCATAACACATCTCTGTGTTGACTCACTCTTCACCCTAACAAGGCCATGCGTCACCAGAGCCAATAAAATCCCCACAATAGTTAATCTTGGAATAACGACCACATATGACATGATTGCTTACGATCAGTCCCTCCATAGTTCCATGGCATTGTTTGACTTAACGAAATTAATTTAATTAAGGGAAGTAAGTTTATTTTTATTTTTTCAAGACTCGCGGAATTAAAAATAATAAAACTACGAATTTTATATAAAATTTTGTTATACAAAACTAACGCTATATGTTTAAAATAGTTGAATTAAATATTTTTTAAACAACATGATTTGGTTTTACAATAAAATCTCTTTATAATCACAATATTTGGACCAAATTATTTTCTTGTTTTTTATTTACTATGAGAAGTTTATAACTTGATAGAGTTATGATTACAAAAATTATTTGAAAATATGTAAAGTCATCTTAAACGTCCAAGTATTTACATTCTCTTCAATGTTTTTCTTTTAATGTAACTACTATAAATATTATTCAATGTTTTTGGTAACAACTTTAAATAATATAAAATCATCCCTATCAATTTTAGAAAAATACTTTATGATGTCTTAAACCTTTGATATAACATAATGTCTATGTGTGTGTGTTTTGCAATATACAAATAACTATTATTATGTGAAAGCAAGTTTCCAAAAATATGATTTAGAAAAAGTAAAACTTATTTCAATACCTAAATTGAGATTATAATTTTTTTATGACAATATAGAAGTTATTCCAATATAAAATATTACTATACAAAGATTTAATTATATTATTTTATATTTCTATCCAACTAATAAATTTATGCTAAATCAATTTCCCTACGTGCATTATGTCAAGTATTATAATGATCAATTGCAAACATTATTAGCCCGATTAGTTTTTAACAAGCAGAGGCAAAGCTCAAGGTGGCCTAACACAAGTTGGTAAAAAAAAAAAGTTAACTACAAAATTACCTCTGTGGTAAAAAATAAAAATAAAAGAAATAGGTAAAGCTATTTCGTTTAGTATTAAGTAAATAATATATTCATCCAAGTCCTAAGGGCATGGTTGGTTGACAGTGGAGGAGATAGGAAAGGAAGTGAATTTAAAATCTTGAATAATTTCTTTTGTTTGGTTGGCATAAACTAATAGGAATCTAATTTCAACAGAAATTTAATATATGGTATAATAAGGAATTCGAATTCTTCTTTGAAATGTAGGAATTCTAATTCCCTGACTTAAAAATAATTGAATTTTCCATTGTAATCTGAAAAAATTTCCAAATTTTCAATTTTGCCCTTAGTTTAAAATTTAGAAGATGAAACCCTGAAATCACTTTATCTCTCGATTTCTCTCTATCTAGCAGCCCCCTGTATGATTTTCATCCATTTTCCCAGCCACTGGCATCGAATCAAATCAGTTGCTGCCATGGATTCATCTTAAAATAAGAAGAACAAGACGAAAACCGAGGTAAATTTTTATGATTTTATAGATTTATTGAGTTGTTTTAAAGTTAATTTTCTTGATTTGTTGAGTTTATGATTCTGATTGGTTGCTGAGAAAATTATGGCTAATTTATTTTTGTTTTGTGTGTTTATTGAACTAGACTTGATTATTTTCCCTTTCATTATATTTAAACATTAGTAAGTGAATAAAAAAATGCATATGGAGCATGAATTAAACAAATAAAGAGAGAAGAAACATAGAAGATGCAGAGAATTACGAAACGAGAGAGAGCTATTTATTCATTTATTTTTTCCACTCCGAACAGTTTGAGTTGTATTACATCTATTTTATCGGCGAGGTGACATGGTTGAAAGAGTAATCGCATTAACAGAGCAATGGTCTTTAGAATGTGATACGAATTGACCAGAAGCGACTCGGCTGACGGAAAATGCCGGTTGGGTTGGTTTCGGAAGTGTCAAGATGTCACTTACTAACATAACAGCCACAGAAGACATAGGAGGTCTGTCTATTGGATCTTCCTGAACGCACAACAATCCAATATGAATATATTTCAATAATTCAGCCTGATTGCATGACTGTTTTACTACTGAATCCATCAACTCTGCTGCATGTCCTTCACACCATAGTTTCCATATCTGAAATTGATGTAAACAAAGATGATATGAGGGTGAGAGGGTATCAATCATGCGATATGAGAGTAAGAATCAACCATTGGCAGTTATTTATTTTTCCAGAAAGAAAGAAAGAAATAGAAAATTACATACATAAGCAAGGAGACTTGGACCATGTTCTAAATGACAAAATCCACTGCTCTTTTTCCCACTGATAATCTCCAGCAGGACAACTCCAAAACTGAAAACATCTGATTTCACTGAAAACATCCCTTCCATAGCGTACTCCGGGGCCATGTATCCACTGTTTTGAAAATAAAACAATAATGATATCATAATAAATGCCTTAGAGAAAAACTAGTGGCATATGTTACGACCCTAGTTTAAAGTCATAACTAGCTAAAACCATACACAGTACAATATGGGTTGGCTATGTTAAAGCCTTGGAAACAGAGAAATCATACACAGAAAGGAATGGAATGTACTTACTATGTTCTAACGACTCTATTAGTATTAGCTTCACTTTGTTTTCCACCAAATATTCTCGCCATTCCAAAATCAGATATCTTTGGGTTCATCTCATGGTCGAGTAAAACATTACTAGCTTTGAGATCCCGATGAATAATTTTGAGTCGAGAATCCTCATGTAAATATAAAAGACCTCGTGCCATTCCCTTAATAATGCTTATGCGTCTTTTCCAGTCCAATTGTATACTTCTCATTGAATCTAACAATTAGTTGGAAAAATTAAACATTTAGCATGAGTAGAAGAATGCCTTGTGGCTTTACGAGAAAAGGAAAACAAACGGAGGAAAAAGAAAGACTTGGTACAGTTGTTATGCTAGTAGTTAATTATGTTCCACAAACAGAGCAAACAGAACCACTTCCAACTTGGAAGGCCTAGTACAAACCAGAATAAAGCCGAAATATCCCACATTATGCTTCTACTTATACAACTCAACAATCAGCAATCACCAAGCAATAAATGAAATGCAACTTCTCATGTGTACATTAGCTAATATTACAAAGGGTTAGCGACAAACCAAAGAGGAAAACATCTAGGCTTTTATTCGGCATATACTCATAGATAAGCAGCGATTCGTTTTCCTCCAAGCAGCATCCCAAGAGCCTCACGAGATTTTTGTGTTGCAATTTGGCAATAACTGTCACTTCATTCTTGAACTCTTGTAAGCCTTGGCCAGATGTTCTTGAGAGCCTCTTCACTGCAATTTCCTTGTCATCCGCTAATACACCCTGCAATTAAATTTTCTTTTCATATGCATGGATTAATGTTGCAATTTATAGGTGCATTGGCATCACTTCATAGTTACCTTGTAGACGGGGCCGAATCCACCTTCTCCAAGCTTATTTTCTTGGGAGAAATCCTGTGTAGCCTTGACTATGTCGATGAAATCCATTGGAAGCGGAAGAAACGCTTGAGATTCCTCCTGCTTCTCTCCATGTAGAAGAACATCATATGAATAGTCGTTGCCAATTCTACCTTCTCCTGCTCCTATATTTGCTTTCTCTTCTGCAAGACAAATGGATTAACTTTACTTTCAAATATTAAAGAAAGGGAGGCGGGTCGAGCGCCTTTACCTCGGACTCCTTTGTTTCTTCTCCTGATTATACACCAAAGAAAAGAAGTAGACAGCAAAAATGCTATGATCGCTGATGCAGCTTCCACAATCGTAATCCATCTTTTACGAGTTTTGTTAGGTGCAGTGACGGTAACTGTTGGGGTGTCGACGAGGAAACGGTACAGCTCGTACCTTATAGAACAACTTGGGCAAAAAATTTCTAGCCCCACGCTTTCCCTTGCTGCAGGATGGAATTTGAGCGACAGCCGAGTTCAGGCAAACATTGCAGTCCGATTTTGACAAATCTGGTATCCAATGTACAGTAGTTTGAAGTGTATCAAAGCTAGAGATATTAATCGTTTTGGCTGCGTACTTGGAATCGCTTGAGGTTGCATTTCGAATTTCATCATTGAACGTCTGATTCAAAATCTGAGCAAGCTTATCAGGTTAGGTGGTGTAGTTTTCGTTTTGCACGCACAAGAATGGAGATGTATCCAGAGTAGTGGCGAAAAATTTGTTAGAATATCGGACCATACAAATGTCATACCAAATGGTTGCTTCCTTGGTGCCGTTACAGGATTGCACTACGATATCGATTGCATCAAATATGCAATTTTGGCAGACCTGGTGGGAAACGTCAAATCGACAAAGAAAAAGACCGCAAACTTTGTCAGGATTATCTCCCACGCTTGCATTGCGGTAGAGTGAGTTGCCACCTTCTTCGTGAAGCTTCCGGTTGAAGAGTTTACCGAGATTGTATATGTAGATGATGGAAGCAGTATTATTAGTGCCGCGTGGGCAGAATTTGTACTGATAGTCCACAGGGTTGGTGACTTCAGCTTCAGCGTCCCATGAGCTCCGTAACATAAGCATAGCTAAGCAAAGAAAGGAAACAAGGTGAAGCAACCGAATTATGATCGGCATATTTGTTAGTTAATCAATATAGCACATTTACTGGAAAAGCAACACTTAGCCACGACTATATATCGATCGATGTCAAGCAAGCCAGTGTAGACTATTGATTAAATTTATTAGTTAACAGTTAATTTCCAGGCATCTTCACATTGGATATATACTTACAAGTTGAAAGTCCATACAAATCCTAATGAGTTTACTGACTGAGCACTGTTCATGGTTCACGAACGACTTGACTTTTATTATTAGGAAAAAGAAGTGTTCTTAGTTTAGCCGGCAGAATTCTAGATTAACATGTATGTTACAAGCCGACGTTAGGTATAGAATGAGATGGCATTAATACATTGGTCTACGCAGTCATAATGTATTAAATAACTAGGAAAAAAAATTGTATAATCTCTATTCTTTAATGTTTCAATTGAGTATTAGGTATAGAATGAGAATGAAATGAGATTAATTAATTCTCAGATTAATGTTAATTGAGCAATCTTTTTTTTTAATTACATGAGACAATTGCTCAAACTATAATTTATATTACATGAGATTATAACTTATATTTACAAATCTTCTTAATTTCACTAAATTTGTGCTCCACACAATCTTCCAAGACCGGTACGTTCAGATAGTTTTTGACTGTAGCAGCAAATGCTAGTTTACTTTCACAAAAATCATAAAATTAATTTTACATGTTACATTCTATCCTATTGAAAAAAAAAATTCATGTAATTAATTTTGAACTGTTTTAATTTGATCCCTGCTCCTTCCCCTGCTATCACGCCCACGGCCCACCCAACCTACTTTATTTGATAAGAACATTTGTTTATCTATGCCTATCAATTATTTGTGCTCCTTTGTTTGAGTTTATAGATAGGGTAACATATGTGTAAGAATTCCGGAGCAAAAAACTAATAATGTGAGCGATCAGTTAATAAATAAAAAATTAAAGGTAATTATTTAGGTGTGGTTAGTTGTCTGTAGGGATGGCAATGGGGCAGATATGTGTTGGATCTACTCTGCTCCATATCTAAATCCATAATAAAAATCAAGATCCATATATGTTCCAGATCCGTCATGAATCCATATTTTTACTCCATATCCAAATCCAAAAAAGAAATAAATATTTATATCTACTCCAAATTTGAAAAAAAAATTCAAATTCAAATCTACTCATGACTTCTAAAATTCAGTAATAAAAAAGTAATAATTTTTTAGATTGAAATTGAAGGCTAAAATGTATTGATAACAAATAAATTATACAATTTTTCTTAAAAATATAATAAATATTGTAGCGTATACTTTTACACCAAAATAACAAATAACAAAGATAATAAAATATCATTTAAAAGTAATTGCAGGAGTAAGATCAATCTTATATTTAATTGTCTCATTCATCATTCTAATATCCACGATATACATACCCTCATTCCTACAACATTAGATAATAACATATAAATTAAATATAATTTATATTCAGTCATTTATTGTTTTTATTACGATTATATTTGACTAAATATATGAATAACTATACTCCTTAAAAGTTATTTGACCAATATAATAAAATAAATTGTTAGGTTATATTACTTGGCTTGCAATTTGAATATTGCATGTACATACTTTCGGGCTGACTGACCTTTAAATTTACAAAACTAACCTTTAAGTTTTAAGAATTTAAATGCATGGTAAATACTACTAATATACTATGAATAAAATTTGTTATCATTATAATTTCACAATTGTTAAGAAACTTTTAGAATAAAATAAAATTAAAAGATGAGTGGCTATGAAAATGGATTTAGATATTAAAATAGATCCAGATCTACTCTAGATCCGTCTTAAATCCGCACATCGATATCCAAATCCATTTTAAACCAATTCAAATCTGATCCGATTGGATTTGGATTACGTAAATCTTGGATCAGATCCAATCCATTGCCATCCCTAGTTGTCTGATTAGTTTAGCAGTGTTTAATGAGAACTAAGAAAAACTAAAAGAATTAAACACTAGGCTTAGAAAGTCTTGGATCGCATGTGTCATAATTTTCTATAAAAGTTTAGAAAAACTTTTATTAGAAGAGGATTTAAAACTACAGTATGGGAATGTGAGATTGATCTACAATTTAATTTCATCATTTTTTTTAGTAGTTACAAACTACATATATATTATAATCAAAGATCCATTGAAATTCTAAATACATATATTTATGGTAAAAAGATTGTATTAGAAAGCATAACACTTTAACTGAGTGCATCAATTTTAATTATAATGATATATACATTTAAATATAACATTCCCTATAACACCATAATTATGGTTTCATTTTACTTTGAAAAGTTTTTTGCATGTAAGCGCCACTTGTTGTAATTATAAGTTAGATTTTATATACAAATCTCAAAACTAGATCGAGTCCTTTATTTTTGACAAGGCAGCTACAAGCCAGAAATTTGTATATTTTTTAATCTAAATTTGAAGCCATGATCGTTTCCTAATAAGATGAGAAAGAGAAAGAATAAGAAGAGATGAACAATAAAGAAAATCGCTCGAGATAGAGAAGAAATTATAGATCATTAAACATTAAACAGAAGACAGAGGACAGAGAAAAAATTTATGATTAATTAGTATCATCAAATCTTGATCCTTCATTGTTCTTAATAATCAAAGGACCTAAAATTTTTGCCAAAATTTGTGTTTAAACTTATGGATATTGAACCTACCCCTTATAATGGAAGATTTACTTGTTAATCGATAAGCATTAGGATTGTTATTTCACTTACTTAGAATTTATTCCAACCGTCTTGGATTATCTTATTCTATTTAATTTCTAATTACTTCCGCAAACTAAAGATAGCAAGTATACGATGAGAAAGAACGATCAAGAAATTGTTTTTTGAAAATAAAATAAGCAAATTAATTGGTTCATAATATAGCCCGGCCCGGGCGGGGGATTACAATAACAGTATGTGTTGATGGAACACATTACGCAGCACCAGGACTGTTGACAATCTGAATTAAGGAGAAGTAAATAAATATTCAGCCATAATTAAGGCGAAATATGTCATTCTGAACAGCGAAGCTTCCCCGCGGCGTTGGAATCAGGTGGAACATCTGCAAATTAAACACTTCAATATCAATATTTAGTTTTATGTCACTGTAAAGTACAGTAAATGTGACTTGACTTATAGAGGTAATATATATCGAGAACCACAATTGGTGATGTGAAGTAAAGTGAAATTCATAACCTGGCTGAATCTCAAGTGGTGGTCCTCTCCGGCCAACTGAAGGCTGCCGCTGACAAAGATGAGTAAGCCACCGGTGGATGGACAGGGCTGGGAATCAATGGTGCTGATCATGTGTCGACATTGATCGAACGGTAGCTGGTTAAACTTGGTAGAGATATCATCAACTCCAAAAAATTTTTGGCCTTCAAATGTGAGCATGGAAGTTGGTTGATAGAGAGAAGAAAGGGAAGCTCTATCGTTGTCAAAGAGGTGGTAGTAATGACCCACAAATGTCTTTCCCACCAATTCAGTCTGATCTTCCATTCTGTCTTTTCTTTCCAACTCCTCTTCTTCGGTAGTCTCCACCAGCCCCTCAAATAACGTAGGGGAAAGGGTGCATGTGACCAATTAATTAATTAAATT
The DNA here is from genome assembly GCA_029633175.1 of Citrus glauca. Taxonomy (NCBI): domain Eukaryota; kingdom Viridiplantae; phylum Streptophyta; class Magnoliopsida; order Sapindales; family Rutaceae; genus Citrus; species Citrus glauca. The sequence goes on from JAQOOD010000001.1 coordinate 659,830, forward strand.
AGTGCAGTTCAGATGGGTGGGCAGTGGGCTAAAGCACTAACAAAATTAAAGTAGTATAGGACGGTGACATGTTGAGGAGAATCGATATAATGCTGCCTTTGTACGCAAAGTTGGAAAGGGTGATAGAAATAGTATAATGCTCTTTTGTTTTGAAAAATCTAATGGCATCAACCTTGAACCTTGTGTAAGGTTTTTTATAGCCTCTTGACCGTCCAAATGCACTTTTTAAATCAGCTTCTGTGATTGTTAGAATATTTAGTCTCAAGGACAGGAGTGAAGAAATGGAAGTGAGATTTACAGAGAGTTACTAAAAGATTACAACTCAGAGCGTGATGGCTACACTGCTCTTTTCAGTGTTTAGTGGGTCTTTTGCTCAGAGCCGAAAGTATGGAATAATTGCCTTTTTCTGAATTGAATGATCATTCATTCTTTCCGAGTCCGATCCGTAACTTCCTCTTGGGAAAAGTCGGCAGGAGTTTCTTTAGGAAAACCCATTTGTTCATTTAGCGGGCTAGAACTAGTCCTACAAGATCAGATCGTTGGAATCAAGATGCGTGCCCAGAAAGTTCCAGACTAATTTCTTTCCTATTGAAGATTTTGCGTGTTATACTCAACATATATGTATGCTTGTCCATGATAAAAATTTCAATATTGTACAACCTAAAACTAAAAGATTGAAAGCAAAATTCCACAAGCGGAATGAAAGAAAGAAACTCTGGAAGGATCGATCATTTGGAGGCTCCGAACAAACTCTCAAACTGGAACAATGGGTCAGGAATGAAGAAGGTTGATTGAATTTGATTGGTATTGCAATCCGTTTTGGCATCAGATGCTAGACTCACACTAAATGTGCAGAGCACATTCTTCAACTGGTTCAATGGGCAATTTTGGGAGCAACAGCAGAGAACCCTCGCTTTTGTCCCTTAAAACGCTAGACCTTGAACATGGCCTCACCCAATTTGTGTTGAGATTGTGGGTTGGGTTAAGCAATTAGCGTCATGAAACATCATATCTGCTATGCTGCTTGAAAATCACTTTTCAGTCTCTAATATGGCATAATCTTGATCACCCAAGGACCAGGACAGCAAGATGGGCCACCTAACTAGCTTCACATTTAGAATACAGAAAGAGAAGGAGGAAAAACTGAGCATCTGCCTCATCTGCTTAATCCACGATGCCTAAGTTAAATAAGCTTTGAGGTTTCCACATGGAATAAAAGCAGCCCTTCACTCTGCTCTGTGGTTGAGCAGAGTGATAAAACAGAAACAGAACAAATGGTGTATCATGTATATGAGCTTCAATTGTGTTCATCAAGGAAAAGCAGGATCCAAATGAAACAATTCATGAAGGACAGTCATGACTATTGATCCTAATACAACATAAAACTTATAATTGTGTTGTTTCAGATCTTAATAACAATTTAGCGTACTAAGGTATATATAAAAATGCGATATGCGAATCTCTAGAGGAATTGATATTATCAAAACCAAAACATATCACAATAAACTTCTTAGCCAACCAGTTCAACCAACATAATCTATAAATGTAATTGCAATCAGCAGCTAGAAACAAGAAAGCAGCAACTTAAAACTTCCCTTTGTTTCCCGCGCCATTCATTCAACAAATTATCGGCTGCATCAAAATAAACATGCAAGTTATTCTGCTGTTTCGCATATAAAAACATGGACGACAGTGATGAGGCTAGACATGGAAAAAGAAAATAAGAAAAAAGTAAATAAAGTCACCACGACATCTCCTCGTGATAGAAAAATGGAAATAGTACCAACTAAGAGATACTCCCTTGTCGGATGAAAGGGCTTTCAGTGTTACCATTTGATAGAACAATAGTATGCCCAATGGACAAATAAATGCTGCCCACAGTAGCATCCAAATGGAAAGCCCAACTCTGACCACTATATGATACCAGACCAAGCTGTATTTGATTTAAAACTCACAAGTCACAATAGCCTGATTAACTAATGTTTCAAGCCATCAAAATCTGGGATGGAAAAATCTGTGATGCCACACTCTCACACACGAGAAAACTGCAAAAGTCCCAACAAGAAAGACTCAACTACAAATATTAGTATTAATCTTTCAAATACGGACCTTATGGTAAATACAAGCAGGTGACCTGATCAATCCAATTTCCCAGACAGAAGGGATTGAAGTAAAATTTCTCATAACCAGGAATATTGTATTCATCACCATCATCTCATGTTTGGTTAGAGTTCACAAATATCTGTATGTCAAAACCATTGCATCTACAACACCCTACAGGTATCAAGGACAAGGTAATTTCAAAAGTAGATTGAGTAACCTAGAACAAGCAAACATGTGTGTTCATAGGGAAAAATTCATCCAAACAATCAAGGCTGAGGGACACACTGTCAGTCCAGAAAAATATTAGGAACCCCCTGCCAATACTGAACCCCAAACAACCCCCCCCCCCCCCCAACAAAAAGAAAAAAGAAAGGCATGATATGGAAACAACAGGAACCTCTAAGACTTTAGTTGCAATCCAGTCGTAGATAAATTCAGCCAAGTTCCTTAACCTCCTCAAGATTTAGCAATGTCTTCTCCTTCTAGCTCAATGGCTGAACTTGGTATAGCAATAGTAGAAGATCACGAGTATAAGCTAAACATAAAAGTGTGGAAACGGCATTACCAGAATTTTGAAAGATTGTCATGGTCAGGTATTAAAAATCTATAGGTGTACAAGTAAAACAAGACAGTCGAAGCAGAAGTTATAATGGAAAATCATATGCTCAAAATGTGAACAAAAAAAATAAAAATCCTGACCACATTCAATTCTTTATCTCAGTTCCAGCTGGAAGGCCAGAAACCATGAACTCCATATCCAGTCTTCCAATTATCCAGGTAAATGACTTTATTCACCGCCCAAAAGGAAATCAACAACGAGACAATCATAACCCATCTCTGTATTGACACACTCTTCACTCTAACAAGACCATGCGTCATCAGAGCCAATAAAAGCCCCACAATAGTGTACAAAAAACCCACAGCAAAACCCTCCGCTCCCAACTGCATACCGGAACCCTGGTAAAAGAACACCAGCTTGTTCGGATCGTTTCTGTCAGCTAAAAACATGGGCATTTTACGAATTATATTGTGCATTGCACCGGACACACTGAAAAAGTAAACAAAGACGGAACCAAGCAGCCAAATCTTTCGGTCGTGAAGTAAAGTCTCGCCGGCGAATATCTTCTTAGCCATAAATGGTATCCAGATTAAAATTACGACTACGATGAGTCCGATTTGTTTCTTGGAGAGAAGCGGGGGATGATGGATGGGTCCCACGGTGAGTTTGGTACGTGATTGGACGAAATCGGCCATTGACTCGGCCATCCGTGCGAAGTCACCCTGCTCCATCTGAACCGAATCGTCTTTGAGGGATTTGGCATCGGGGCCCACGAGGCGTATGTGAGGGAGAGAGTTGACTGCGAAAAGAGCGAATGAGGATTGGGATTCTTTGAATTCGAGGTAGCAGAAGAAGAGTTTTCCACGAGAAGAAGGATTGTCGACGTTGTTGGCGATGAATGAGGAGGCGACGAGGGAGAACTCGTTGCGGAGTTCTTGGAGGTGGAGCTCCGGCTTGTTGTGGAGCTGATGAGCGTCGAAGAATATGAGGATAGAGTATGGCCGTGGGGTTTTTGTGGAGGTTAAGAAACGGGAGACTAGCTGGTCGTTTAGGTGGATCACACCGGCTTCTGATTGAGATTGCAGGTTTAGCAGCTCCGATACCAAATCCGAGTTCGAATCCGACGTGGATAATGAGACCAAGAGTATTATAATGGCTGCGAAGTAGAGGATCAAATGGTTCATTTTTGGGGAGATCGCCATTGTTCGACACTGGCGTTTGGAGTTCTGTTTTAGCCTTCTAGGTTTTCGATTTGGGAGTCCGAGGAGATGACCAAACAAACTTGAAGACTTTCAGACGACTTTCAGCCTCGGTCAATACGACGACGGTTTTGCGTTGTTTTACTATAATTTAAACGGTCAAATATTATTAACTTTTACATACAATGAAATACAACATGTCGCTCTATTTAGCTGCTCGTTGGAAATTTTTGAGGTCTCTCGAACCAGGACGATATCATAAACACCGCAACAAAAACAACTACAAAATAATCAGAATGAATACAAGACTGCGGCAACATTTCCATGATGGTGGCAGATTATCTCTACTGGGAGAAGAGAGAAAAGTCAAATTGTGAATGTGAAATTGGATCATAAAGCTTCTGTGACTCAATTCAGCTCAATACCCTTTAAGTTTCAAAACCTTCAGCATAAACATAAATTAATCATCAAAGGGTGGATCCAGTTTGACTTTGATCATGATATACACGTTCAGTTAAGTCTATCACATGAATCCAGAAATCACTTGTTTATATGTTGCTTCATCAGGTTTGTGTCCCATCTTCAACATTTCATCATGAATTTTCATGGCTTTTCTCAGTTCCTTGATGTGACAAAGCCTGCTAACCACAATCACAAAGCTTGAGCTGCTCACAACTTTAAGTTCCTTCATGTAATCAAATATCCGGACTGCTTCTTCCATTCTTCCATCTTTGAACAGTCCATCAAGAAGTACATCATATGTTGCTACATCCAAGCTGCCTTTCAATTTCTCTATCTTAATATGCAAGGCAATAGCTTTATCAATCTGTTTGTTGCAGTAGTACTCCATTAAGGAGGAACAACAAAAGGAATCAAGCAATAAACCTTGATCTAAAACAGCACTCAACAATTCCTCCACTTCTTTCCATTTACCTTTACCGCATTGTGATGCTACAAATCTAGACAACTCCATTGCACAAGGAATGTATCCTCTTTCTACGACATCCCTTAACAATCCACATACCTCCTCACGCTGATGTTCTTTGCACAGGACATTTACAAATGCATAATAATCACTATCTTTCACCGGGATACCCCTTTCAGATATCAAGTGGTAAATTTGAATAGCTTCCTTTACTCTTCCTTCTTTAGACAATGCCTTTAACATACACCCATATGTATCATCCTGTAATTCAATATTCTCATCGCAAGCTCTCTTGAAAATCATCTCTGCTGCATATGTCTTCCCCATATCAGAAAGCTTTTGAATGACAGAATCATTTCCAGATAGAAAATTTTTTGGAAGCAACTTTTTCTCTACCATTAAACCCACTATCCTATCACTCAGTTCAGTTTTTTCATATCTACAACCCCCATCAAGTATCGAACTATAAGTACTAAAACCAGGAGTTAAATTTCTACCATTACACATCTCATTTAATCTATCAAACGCAGCTCCAAAATCCCCTTTTTTGCTATAAAAGTCAATAACAAGATTATACATAACAGAGCTGTAAATTCCCGAATCCAACAGTCCTAAAACAACCTCAAATTTTCCACTTCTACAAAGAATCTGAGCAACCAATGACCAAGTAAACTTATTTGGCGACACTCCATCCCGAATCGTGGCACCATATAAACACGAAGCTAGTCTAATCTCATTTAGTCTGTACAAAGCATCAAGCAACGTATTACAGGCACTAACTGCAGGTACAAAACCGTAAACTCTCATCATCCTATACACCTCTAAACCGTCCATAAACAAACCCTTATGTGAATAGCATTCAAGAACTAAACTTAAAGCATCAGACCGAGAACCTCTACCTTCACAAGATTGAATCATGGAATGAGTAAGCACAGTGGCAGTGTGCGTCTGGATTAAAGAATCCAAAATGGGTTTGATGCGCTCGGTTTGACCCGACCCGAGAAGTAATCGGATGATGTGGCACTGGGATATGAGGTCAGGTTCGAAGTGTAAACTGGTTTTAATCCAATAGAAGAAGTTGAGAGAGACTTGCGGGTTGTGTTTGGTTTTGTGGAGGATTTGAAGGAAGAGAGAAGGGGTTAGTTTGGAGGAAAGGTGGAGGTTTTGCAGAAGAGAGGGCCAGTTGTGTCTTTGTAAGAGAGTGGATGAGATTTGATGGACTAGCTGGGTTCGTTTGATTTGGGTTCTCCAATTGATAGAAGTTTTTTTCGCTTTTGTCGTTGAAGTTGAGAATACTTTGATGAATTGGTAAATTCTTTTGTTCGGAAGCATTTCACTCTCTGTGAAGACACAGAGCAACTCTGTATTGTTTGCTTGTATGACAATGTAGACAACATAACGGGCATGACAAAAATATCCCCCCGGCCCGGATTTGGCGATTTCGGGCCGAGTTACATCCGGTCGAAGATGAGGTTGGACCAGACCTAATCTATGCTTCTCTTACGGTCCGTGTGGGATCCCACGTATTACATATATTTAAAATTTTAAATATTTTAAATTTATATTTTCAAACTCAATTTCATCGAAACAAATTATAAAATAAATTAATGTATATATAATATTATAAAATATAAATTCAAATTTTTTAATTTAATTGAGTGTTCAAAAAACATGCTTAGACTGAATTTGGACATTACCATAAATTGGTTTGATTTTTTATCATTCCTACAAATACACAATTGATGAGAGTAAATCATGTTGTTTGTTTAGGTAGTTTGAGAATTAATGGACTCTTCTCACTTTAATCATGGTCATTGGATAAACTTTATACAAAGTTTAATTCTTAGTTTAATCCAATATTAAATTTATAAAAAAAAACCTTCTCAAGAAGTACCATCAATAAAAATATTATAACCACAAACTCAAATATAGTTTAATTAATACAATTTTTAAATTATTGGAAACTATTATTGGGTTGATGTAAGTTATGTCATTGTATAATTTAACCGTACATTTATGAGAATCACTTAAAAATCTCGTCTAGAGCTTAAATTTTTTTTTTAATGTCATTGTTAAATTAATTTTAGTGAGACAAACTCTTTTTTTCTTCATTTTTTTGTTTCTCTTTTCTTTTGGAACATTCATTCAGTTTGGATTCGTAATCATATCTTGGTTCAATTGGAAGAAATGATAGCAATAATTTTCTTATAGGATCTAAATGCCACTGCCTGTGAGTCGCTGACTTATTCTTCATAGCTCTCCCGGAGATAGAGCCCTCCCCGAGCTCCTTCCGCTCTTCGGGAGCTTACAGTTTTACGTACCGAGTACTAAGGAACTCTGAAGGCTCTGTAAACATTTGCTCTTATTTTTTATTTTCTATTTCCAAATAAAAGCAAACGCAACGTTTTTTTTTTTTTTGGGTCATTAGCATATCAAAGCAACATTGCTGTTTTTTTTTTAAACTGTTGAATTCGTTAAATTGGAACCCAACAAAAATCGAAGAAAAATTACACCAAATTTTTCAATCCCCTCGATATTTAGTGGCCGATCGTAGTTACAATTTTTATTTTTTTGGGTTTATCGTTGATTTTGAATTCTCATCAAAATGTACATAATTCTCAGATTTTATATTTTTAAGCATCAACAATCTCGCTGTTCTCAGTGGCAGCAAGGACAAACTCTGGCTGTACTTCCGTAACTTCACTGAATGTCCCGTCTATCGCATTCGGCTGTCCCAATGCCTTCAACGCCAAATGGGCTGCCTTCTGCCCTGAAATCATCATGGCCCCGAATGTAGGTCCCTGCAGGATCATCGGATTTAAATTAAATCAACAAAATCCTCCATTTAATCGTATAATTAAAAACAGAATAAACGTACACAAAATTTAATAAAAATAATTAATTCTCACCATTCTAGGGGCACCGTCGATCTCTGCGACTTCCATGCCCGTGACAATCATGCCAGGCACGATCTCCCTGGTAAGCCTAACGATAGCATCCTCTGCAGTGTTCATATCGAGGGCCTTCATTCCGGGGACGGAGTCAATCATGCCAATACTCTTAAGCCTCTTAACACCGGTAGCCCCAAAAGGGCCGTCATGGCCACACGAGCTGACCACAATCTTGGCCTCCATCACATTGGGGTCCATGCAAGACTGTGTGTCGTGATTCATAGACACCAAGGCCCAGTTTGTGACGACGCCACCTACTCTCCCTCCCTTGACGATCAAATCCTCAGCTGCAACAGCGTTGAACAACTTCACGTTAGGCCTCGCCAACAGCTTGCTCATGATTGTTGAGGTGAACAACGCGGCGTGCTTGATCACGACGTAGTTGTCTTGCTCGTCGTACTCGACGCCGAGTTCGTCTAGGAATATCTGAGCTGGCTTGCGCACGACCATCGCTGAAAAGAGCTGGCCACCGAGCCATGCGCCACCACCAGGGCTTACTGATTGCTCGATTATGGCGACGCGGATTGAGGGGTTCTTACTGATCTCGTAAGCGCAGGAGAGACCGGCGGAGCCAGCACCGACGACGATGACGTCAGTGTCGGCGTAGGTGACCATGTCAGTCATGTAACGGCGGGTCATTTCACGAGAAACGATTGATTCTTTGATGGGGTCGAATTTGAATGAGTTGAGGTCGTACTGGGGAGTCACGGACATGGAAATGGTGTGGTTTTGTGATTGCGAGGAGGATCTGATGGGAGTGACGCGAGAAGTGATGATTGGGCTGCCGTGGAAAGATGACTTGTGGTCTAAGAAAGAAGAATTAGGGCTTGAAGAGAGTGAGGAAGTGAGGGTTGTAGCCATGGCTGCCATTATGTTAATTGTTTGTACACTTGCGTGGGGTTGAAGTTTATGGCTGAGTTTTGAGAATGGTGACCGTGGAAGTGGGTATTTAAGCACGGTGAGACTACGAGAGTGATGAAAAATATCGTGTGAAAATATCTAGAAAGTGGAATTAGAAGGAGAGGAAGATAGAATTTGAACGGTCCGTATCTTATCTGGAAATTTGGCTATCTACTTGGGATTTCCAATATTTTTTCTCATTTTCCTGTGGAAAAGGAAACAACCAACACGGCTTTCGGTTCTGTCATTTTCATTTTTTTTTCTCTAAACGTAATTCATGAGCGTTCCAAAATTTCTCCGATCACCTTTTTACTAATTGAGGCTCTTTTTTTTTTTCTCTCACCTAAAATTAAAGGAATTTTTTTTTTGAAAAAGGAATTAAAACTTTCCATTAACAGAACTTTGACAGTAACAACGAAACATGAGCTGGGAATTTTTCCAGCCAAATGCACTGGTTTTCAGCCTCTAAGGCTTTCTTTGCTACAGAATGAGCAGCTATATTACAGCCCCTTGGAGCAAACTGGATTGATACTTGGCTCTGGAACCTAAGCTTGGACTGGATTTCTGCAATAATCCATTCAATTTCTGACTTACTTTCCTTCCTGTATAAAGAGAGATCCACCACCTCCTTTGAATCTGACTCAATGACCATTGACACACAAGCCACCTGCTGAGCAGTTGCAATTTCAAACAAAACAGCTTCAGCTTCCATACCAGCTACAGTGCCTCGAAAGGAAACATTCTGGACTGCTACTGCTATAACCTTTCCCCTGGAGTTTCTTATAACTACTCCCAAGCCTGCCTTATGCTCTGAGACTTTAACTACAGCATCCACATTCACCTTAAACCAGCCATTTGAGGGAGCTGTCCATGTTTGTTGGCTGAGTTGTCCCTGCTTCGAGATTGCATGCTCTTCTGATATTTTAACCCTCTTGAAGGACTCTACAATAGCTGCTGCTCGTGCCACTGAAATAAAAGGATTCTCAACTTTGCCATAAAAAATAAAACAGTTTCTGGAGTACCAAATTGCCCAGCAGACAGCAATAATCATTTCTACATCTTGCTTTGTTCTCTTTGCAGCCATTTCTTGGAGAAAACTCAACATGTCTTGATGGGGCATCTGCTTAACCTCCTCGTAAAACTCTGTCGCTTTCCACACCTTTCTCGCAGCCCTGCATTCCAATAAGGTATGGAAGACATCTTCATTCCTGCAGCTACATCTTCTACAAATTGGATCCATTATCACTTTCCTCTTCCACAAATTTGTTGCTGTTGGTAACAGATTTTGTGCTGCTCTCCACATGAAGACTTTAACCTTTTCGGGGATCTTATTTGCCCAAATAACCTCCCAATGAGTTTTGGAAATCTCTGAGCAGCCCGGATTGTCTGAGAACTTTTGCTTCAAAGCTAGCTGGTAGCCACTTTTGACGGAGTAATTTCCATGCTTGTCTAATTTCCAGATGAGAGTATCTTGCTGAGGGGTTCTCGGCAACAGAGTCTGCACAATCCTTTCTGAGGCTTCCTTCGAGAAATGCTGGCATATTATCTCCTTTTTCCAGTGGTGGCTCTCATCTATAAGGTCAGCAACTACAGTGTCATTAGGGAGTTCCATTTGCATGCCATGGCTATTTAATTCATGTTTTTGAATCCAGTATCTGTTGTAGATTGAGATTTGACTCCCGTTGCTAATCCACCACCTCAATCCCTTATCGAGCACTTGTCTCCCCCAAAGAATACTTCGCCAAACAAAGCTAGGTTGTGACCCTAATTTCGCATCCATAAAGCTTGTATTCTTGAAATATTTTGCCTTTAAAATTCTTGCCATTAGAGATTCCGGATTTTGAAGAATTCTCCACCCTTGCTTAGCAACTAAGGCCTGGTTAAAACTAGAGAATTCTCTAAAACCCAGCCCTCCCCTGATCTTGGCATGGCATAACTTCTCCTATCTTGTCCAATGGATGCTCTTGTGAGTTTCGGATGAACCCCACCAAAATCTTGCTATAGCCTTTTCAATATCATCGCACAGGCCTTGGGGGATTTTGAAAACACTCATGGCATAAGCCGATATTGCTTGAGCAACAGCTTTGATCAAAACTTCTCACCTTCCACTGGAAAAACACTTGCTCTGCCAACTTGACAGCTTGCTCCAGACCCTCAATTTTACTTCATTGAAGAAACAAGTCTTCTTCCTCCCCACCATAGCTGGTAAGCCTAGGTATTTTTCATGCTTGGATACAACATCCAACTCAAAAATGCTTTTTACTTCCTCTAATTGGCTTTGTTTTGTGTTAGTGCTGAAGAACATCGAAGACTTGTCATAGTTGAAAACTTGGCCCGAGGCTGCTGCATAACAGTCAAAGACGTTCTTCAGATTCCGGCAATCATCGCTGTTGGCTCGTGAGAAGACTAAGCTATCATCCGCAAAGAGGAGATGCGATACTGAGATATTGCTGCTGAACTTCAATCCATGGATAAGGTTTCTGTTTTCTGCCTGCACCATTAAGTTTGAGAACACCTCTACACATAAAATAAACAAATATGGGGAGAGTGGGCATCCTTGTCTCAACCCTCTTTGAGGATGGATAAGACCATTAGGCACTCCATTGACTAACACTGAAAAGCTAGCCGTAGAAATACAATTCATGACTAAGTTTACCCATTTTTCAGAGAACCCCATTTTGTGCATTACACATTTGACAAAACTCCACTCAATCCTATCATACGCCTTGCTTATATCAAGCTTAAGAGCTACTAGGCCATCCTTTTTTCCCCTACTTAGTTTAATCTTGTTTAGGCATTCATAAACTATGATTACATTGTCGGTAATAAGCCTTTTTGGAACAAAAGCACATTGAGTGGGGGATATGATGTCATCTAACACTTGTTTTAGCCTGTTAGCTATTGTTTTAGCGACTATTCTGTATATTACATTACAGAGGCTAATTGGCCTGTATTCAGTCACTTTCCTAGGCTTTTTAACTTTAGGAATCAAAGCAATAAACGTATGGTTGAGTGGTGTGAGATTACCTCTCTCGTTTAATATGTGCAGGCTAGTTGTGATAACTCTATCTTTGACTGAACTCCAATGCTTCTGAAAAAAGGTCGCCGGGAGCCCATCTAGGCCTGGAGCTTTCGTGGGACACATCTGAAACAGAGCATCTGCTACTTCTTCTGCTGTAAAGGCCTGATCTAGGTGACTTTCTATATCCCCTGTGATTTTTATAGGTAAATCCGCTACTGCTGCAGCTAACTGATCATATGTAGGGCTTGTCGTAGTGAATATATTTGTGAAGTATTCACTGAACATTTTTTCCACCTCATCAGCTTCCTCAATCCACCTACCATTTCCATCTTCTAGGCCACAAATGTTGTTCTTCTTTTTTCTCGCTGAAGCTTTTGAGTGAAAAAATTTTGTGTTTTTGTCTCCCTCCTTTAACCAATCCGCCCTTGATCGCTGCTTCCAGAAGATTTCTTCATCGAGGAGCATATTGTCAATCTGATTCTCTAACCTCTTGATCTCATCTCCCTGCTCATAGTGGTTGAATCCCGCTTTTAAAATTCTAAGCTTCTCAATGAGCTTCTTCAACGCCTTTTGCCTTTCCTTAAATTCTGTGTTGCTTCAGCTCTTTAGCTCCGCCATAGACTTTTTGGATGTTCGCTTGAACCTTTCAATCGAGTTTCCTTTGTTCCAGCAGCTTTCTTCTTTCCATTCCTGCCTCACGATGTCCCTGCACTTCTCGTAGCGGCTCCACATGTCCTCGTAGTTAGGTCTAGGATAGATTCGTTTTGAATACCGTTGCCCCTTCCCGATTTCTATTATCTCCAACAGGATGGGGCTGTGGTCTGAACTCCAGGAAGTGAGATTCACAACCGCCTTTTCTTTAAAGCTATAGCCCCAACTACTATTACATAAAAAACGATCAAACCTTTCTTCAATAATGTTTGGCCCGAATCTCCGATTTGACCATGTAAACGGATACCCCGTGCTCCCTAAATCTTTTAGATCACAATCCCTCAAAGTTTCTCTAAAGTCGTTCACCATTAAAGCTCTCTTCTCTCTCCCTCCTACTTTTTCATCTAAGTTCAACACTTCATTGAAATCGCCACAACATAACCAAGGTAAAAATGCTAAAGTAGCTAAACTTCTCAAGAGAGTCCATGTGTGCTTTTTTTGGGCTGCTTCCGGATGACCATATACTCCAGTACATCTCCAGTAACTCCCGTTTTCATTTTGAACTACTGAATCTACATGGTGTTGGCTGAATGACTTTATCTCTACTTTAACCTCTGAATTCCATAACAAAGCTAATCCCCCTCCTAATCCTGCCCTGTTGACCGCAAAACAATTCTGAAACTGAAGCTTATGAGCTTTTGCTTGCATTTGCTTTGGCATCAGCTTGGTTTCACAAAGAAACAAAATTTGAGGCCTATGCTCCTGCACCATCCGCTGGGTTTCTCGGAACGTTCGAGCTTTCCCCAGCCCTCGAACGTTCCAACTTATGAGTTTCATGGCTGTCGGCGGGGCTGTCCTCCAGCCACCGCCGATGTTTCCTTTGCTGCATTCTGATGTTCCCCTCTTGGCTCACCATCCTCATTTTCGAAAGTTAACTTCGTAGCTGTTGTTCCATTTCCTTGCACCCGCTGTAAAGTCTCAACAGTTTGTGGGCTGTTCATTTTGCTTTTTTTTTCCCCTTGGGCTTTTCCAATTCATTGAGCTAATAGGCCGTTTTAGGTTTGTGGACCCCTCTATTTTACCTCCAATGCCTTCCACGTTTCAAGCTTGGAGCTTCCACTTTTTCCTTCTAAAGTTGTGTTTCACTACTTTCGGTTTAGTTTCTGCTTTTTCAATTTCCAATCCCATTTGGGCTGGGCTCCTATTTGTTTTTTGTTTGCCCTCTCTATCTTCCAGAGCCCCCTTAATTTCATTCTTATCCGGCTCGAAAACACCCACTTTTTCCAGCCCATGCCATAACACTACTCCTGATTTTTCTTTTTGTGTTACTTCTTCCCGCTCTTTTTTGTTCCCCCTTATATTTCCCGCTTCTACTTCCACCTCCCGATGCACTGCCACCCCCTCTGCTACACGATTCTGCTCCTTGCAGCTACTCAATAGCTCACCATATCTTGTACTATTTTGCATTAAATGTGTTTCCACTGCCATCGGATCCCCACCCTTTTCGGTTCTCAAACTATCCAAACCCAGAGCCGGAATAGGCTGGTTCAGAGTATCTTCACTGCCTGGTTCAGCTGGTTTTTGGTGCACTTCTTGCTCATTGTTAGTCCCCATATCAGGTTTTGTATAACCTGGTTCCTCTGAGCTGAACCTACTGGATTCTGCCGTCCACCTATCCCTCCCCTTACCATGTTTTTGTTTCTCAGTTACGGTATTTGCTTTGAGCCATGGTCCATAAGCTAACTCATCTTTTGACTGGGATTTGTAATAAATACACTCTCGATACTGATGTCCTATTCGCCCACAGCAAAAACAAAAATCAGGCAGTCTTTCATACATGACACGCATTGGAATATCATCCGCATCTTCCTCTTCTTGTTCTAATTCAATGATTTTCTTCAATGGCTTTATGATATCTACGGATATTCTCAATCTTAGAAATTGACCAAAACACTCCCCTGCTGCATCAATTTCTACTTCTTCTACTTTTCCAATCACTTTTCCCAATTCTATTGCCATATCTTTTGACATACACATGATGGGCACATCATGGATTTGAACCCAAAATGAAATGTGACTAAAGTCTTGCTTTTTTATATCTCCGATTCCTGCTAGTTCCGTTAGCGCTATGAGCGCTCTATCGAAATGCCAAGGACCTCCCACCATGACACTTCTCTTGTCCACTTCTGACCCAAATTTGAAGATGAAGACGTTATCTCCCAGTTTCTCTATTTTGACTTCTCGCGAGGTTCTCCACACTCGTTGCATTACCGCTTTCAAGCCTTCTATGCTAACATCTCTCGTGTGTAACACTTTTCTGACCAGACATCCCATCAGGATTTTCTCACAACTGATCTTCATTCTGTTTTTAAAAGAGACTCTCCCCCCTTCCTCGTCGCTCAATCTTATGGCTCTGCATCTCTTAATTAATTCCTCTGGATCCATTACTGATGTGCAGCTTCTTCCTGAACTGCTTAGCAATAATAGATAGCAAACCAACTTGACTTTACTGCCAAATCCCCAATACTTGTCGAAGTTCTGACTTCAAAAAATCACTAACTTAACTAAAATTCACTCACTTGCCGGAGTGACTTAACAAAGTCATGACAACTCTAATCTCCCTCTCATCGATGTGTTTTCAGAGAAAACCCATACGGAGAGACTTTTCCACTTTTAATTTGGGAAAATTGAAAGTGAAAATTTCGCTTCGGCTTACGAGTGTTGTTGAAAATTAAAGGAATTTGAACTTACGTTCTCAGACACAAATTCATACCCGATAAAAAATTGAAATATTAGTGTGACAGCTGTGGGATTTGAACCCACGCCCTTTCGGACCAGAGCCTAAATCTGGCGCCTTAGACCACTCGGCCAAACTGTCGCCATGGGTACGGGTTAAGCTTTTTTTAATCTTTAAATGGTTATACTAGTAACTGATTAATGGCAAATCAGCATTGAGGAGCTTTCAAATTTTGTTTTCGTTGTTTTACTTTTTGAAGACGGCCCCTTCGTTATAGATATCCAAGTCCGACCACGCAATCTTTTTACTGACATTTATAGCCCCTGAGAGGTTCATTTTGTTTTATTTTATTTTTTATATTTTCTTTTGCTGGCACGTGACTTGTTCATGTGCGACACGTGAGTGCTCGGTAGACCACAAATAATTTCCTTTTTTTTAAGAAAAAAATTCACTACCCATAGCATCTCTAAAAGTATCGTTAAATTTTATTTTTTAAATTTTAATTTACTTACTTATGTAGCAAATAAGTATATAAAAAAATATAATCCCCTTCAAAAGACTCACTAAATAAGAATAAATTAATATTATTTTAATCAAGTCTTTCTCACAATTAAATTGAATTGTTATTATTTTTTTAAAGAAACAAAAATAATAATTATTGCAGTCTTATCTTTTTAATAAATAATAATAAAATATTAATAGAAGAGAGAGAAATTCACTCGGTAATATTAAATAGTAAAAAATAAATCTTATTTGAAGAATCTAAATTAACGTGTCTTTTAGAGTGTTTAATATTGATATAACTCTTCAAATAAGAAGTATAATATTATTTAAAAAGTCTTTTGGAGATGCTCTAACTTCCTTGTCCGTTTCGAAAATAGATGTATTCGCCGCCAATCATATATAGTGTTAGCCACTATTTAATATTGGGGTTTTGTAATTTAAAAATTATAACTATTATAAAAAAATATAATTATGAAATCAAAGTTAATAGATATGTAGTAAATTTAATATTTAAAATAAAATTTTGATAAAAAAATTATAAAATTTTCATTATACAAGTGATGAATTAAATCAATTTAATTTTTAAATTACCGCGGTTAGTATTTATTAAATATTTTAACATTATAACTTAAAAATCACAACTATTCAACCTCAATACCCAAAAAAATTTATAGTTTAGGCGTTTTAACTTTTTTTTTTCGTTTGTGCAAATGAAAAATAAAAATAATCTCAAACTATTTTGCTTATCATGATTATAAAACATAATTGTGAGACAATGGCCAATGTCAAATGGATGAATAAGTTGGCCTGATCCAATTATTACTTGTCAGAAAAGTCTTTTTGAAAATTCCGATTGTTACAAAATTATTTACTGAAGAATATTGCACGTAAGGTATATTATACGTAATATCTGCTGAAGCTAATGGTTTAAGCATTTCGATAATAAAATTCAAACCTCAAAAAATCCAAACGTATAGAACTCTCTGCATATAGAATAATAGAAGTTTGAAAATAATGATTAAAATTATAATAAATTGTGTAGAGGAGACATTTCGATAGTGAGATACTGAGGTGGCTCCATTCAAGTTGCGAAAAGAGCCAAGAGTCCTCCGAAAGAGACGCTTGAAAAGGGAACAAGCCTACAAATCATCAGCTGCCGTTCCTATGTATTAGAAACAAACAGATAAAACCGAGAGTGAAAAAGCGTACGCGTCTACGCATAAACAGATTAATGGTAAAAGTTCAGTGATGAAATTCTCTGCTCTCTGTGAAGGCGAACTCGAGAGTTTTTATAATGTACGGTCATCCCCACCGGAGAAGAACTCTTTATGACCTTCCTGGCATGTCACGTGACACGTGACGTGACACCCTTCCTCCAATTCTTAGTCAATCGGCTATGATTCCATCTTACTCTGACAACACTTTAACAAGATTGCTGTACCACAGCAACACATATATAATATATCCACCATTAACACTTGGTTACAGGGTTAGCATGTTGATCATGTTTGCCACCCAGCAAAAGTAAGCTAGCTCTGTTAACAGAATTATCGATTTTGCTGCGTGCATGAAAAGTGGAGCTGGCATAATCAAACAGAGAAAGCCCGAGTTATTGCAGGAAAGATTGTGTTGTTTTAATCCTTTTGACTAAAGCTAATGTGATTCTTCTTTAGTTTAAACCCCGTTCAAATTTTATTTTAACCGACCGCAAAATCCAGTTGTCAACTCCAAGAACGTTCTGATTATTGAAAAACTAATCAAAATCATTCACGTTCATAGCAGCAACACATGGTCCCTACCTCTATTTGTGTTCTGCTAAAACCCATTGGATGTCAGCCTGGCTCAATCTTTTTTTTATTTATCAAAAATGAATTTATGCACTTCTCCATGCATCGTGTTTCCCGCATTCCCAAAATGCCCATGTCGGTTTTGTAGCCGCATTATCGATCTTGATGCAACAATTCAATTTAGTAAAACCAAAAGAATCTTCATATATACATATATATATATATATATATATAAAGAAGAAAAACACACACACACACTAGATTACTATAAATCTACCTTTCATTAAAGTATAGATTCACCAAAAACAAGAAAAAGCAACTTGACCCTCGTTAATTTAACTGATGAATTATTGAATCGCTCATGTGGGCAAGACTATACTTGTGAAATAATAAATCAGACAATAATATTGCAACTTATTTTCCAGTTATACCCCTTCGTATGAAGAGTCATTTTTCAAATATTAATATTTAGTGCACATCATCTTCTCAAAGATCCAGCTGGGGGGGGCGAAAAAAGGCTCATTCTTTGCTTCCAAAGTCCCTCACTGGGCACTCAAGATTGAAGAGAATGATCTCTTCAATGGTCACTCCTGTCTTCATTGCAGCTCTAATGGCTGCCACTTATTATGCTTCCGAAGCAGCAGCTACATCAAAGGGATCTTTTGAAGATAACTTCAGCATAATGTGGTCCGAGAATCATTTTACAACCTCTGAAGATGGACAGATCTGGTTCCTCTCTCTAGACAAAGAAACAGGTAATAATTAAACTTACACATTCTTCGATATTTGCCTGATGATTTCATTGTTACCAACTCCCCCATTGATGCTGACAGAGTTATTAATGCTTCAGATTCCATTGCATTTATTCCTTTAACGTTTAATCATCTTGCTTCATAATGAAGATATTATTTCCATTGATTTAGGTTGTGGGTTTCAAACGAAGCAGAGATACAGATTTGGTTGGTTTAGCATGAAACTGAAGCTGGTTGGAGGGGACTCAGCCGGTGTTGTTACGGCTTACTATGTAAAAGCTCTCTCTTGCGGTTGTGCTATCTACATTTCTTGAATTACATTAAGCATAGCATCGTATTCTAAAAAAAATGAAATTGTTGCAGATGTGTACAGAGAATGGGGCAGGGCCAACAAGAGATGAATTGGATTTTGAGTTCCTGGGGAATAGAACAGGGCAGCCATATCTTATACAAACGAATATTTATAAGAATGGGACTGGTAACAGAGAGATGAGGCACATGCTTTGGTTTGACCCAACTCAAGATTACCATACTTATTCCATTTTATGGAACAACCACCAGATTGTGTAAGTACTTTTTTAAAATCAACATGCGCCTGTGGGTGTGGGTGTATATATGTGTATGCATAACTCTGCTCTGCTTGTAGTCATGCACTGACATACAATTGAATTGCAGGTTTTTTGTTGACAGGGTTCCAATAAGAGTGTTCAAAAACAATGGGAAAGCAAACGATTTCTTCCCGAATGAGAAGCCAATGTACTTATTTTCCAGCATATGGAATGCGGATGAATGGGCAACACGAGGGGGCCTGGAAAAGACTGACTGGAAGAAGGCTCCGTTTGTTTCATCTTACAAGGATTTCAGTGTTGATGGATGCCAATGGGAAGATCCCTACCCTGAATGCGTATCAACAACCACTAAGAATTGGTGGGATCAATACGATGCCTGGCATCTCTCTGATTCTCAGAAACTGGACCATGCTTGGGTTCTGAGAAACCTTGTTATTTATGATTATTGCAAGGATACTGAAAGATTTCCAACCTTGCCCGTCGAGTGTTCACTGAGTCCATGGGATTGACTGAGTCCATGGGATTGACTGATGACCCACCCTTGGCGAAAGGCGATTCATCTTTTTTTATTTTTTATTTCCTCTTCTTCATTTTAAATTTCGGGATCATGAGTATAAAAATGTGAATTAATTCTGTTGTCACTGATATTGTATTTGATTAGTTATTGGATATCTATTTAATTTTATTCCATTATTCATCTTCCATATCAATTTATTAAAAAAGAAAAAAATGTGTCGTATAATCTTATTTGTCACTTCTTCACTACGACGAAATGTAAAAATTAAAATATATGTTATACTTCTTTAAATGATTTCTTAATTTAAGTAAATATTTTTTCTAGGCGGTTGTAATTTACTTCTAACGTAAAAATCATATGGAATAATAATATAATAATGAGATCTACATGATTTGTGTGAAGACTAAGTTACAATCGATTGTTCCATATAATTTTTGTGTTTGAAGTAAGTTATCGATTGTTCCATATAATTTTTGTGTTTGAAGTAAGTTATAGCTGGTTGTAACTTAGCTCCACTAATTTATAAAAACTCTTAGGGATGTGAAATAGATATCACTTGGGTAGTGTATTACATAATATATATTTTAAAATTAAAATAGTTAATATAGTGATCTAACGTTTAAACATAAAAACAAAAATGATGTTAGAGATTCCTACATTTGAGGTTTTAAATTACTGATTCAAACAAACCAATACCAAAAAGGTAAGTGACAATTGTTCACGGATGCCGTCTTAGCTCAGTGGTAGAGCGCGTGGCTTTTAACCACGTGGTCGTGGGTTCGATCCCCACAGACGGCGAAATAAGCCTTAATTTTTTAAAGGTTCGTCTTCAAACGTCTATTAAACGAATTCCGAATTTTCTTTTTACTCAAATTCAGATTTTTTTTTTAATCATATAAATTTATAATCTCTGGTTGAGGGTATTTGAGTCAATTCGGTAATTACCCAAAGGATCGGAGAAGGGGATTCAATTCGTTCGAGGTCTATAAACAAATTCAGATTAGGGCTTCGACGAATTTGCAGAAGAGAAAAGCTATAATGGTGTGCGAAAAGTGTAAGTTTCCTAATCTTCCTCAATTCAGTCATATTAATTGTCAAAATCGTAGATGAATTAATTAAATTTAGCAGTGGGTGATTAGCTGTTGATTGAATTGTGCAGGTGAAAAGAAGCTATCGAAAGTAATAGTGCCGGATAAGTGGAAGGAAGGTGCCAGCAACACCACTGAAGCGGGCGGCCGTAAAGTCAATGAAAACAAACTCCTCTCCAAGAAGAAACGGTTATTATCTTTTCCCATATTTTTATTTTTAACCGTTCAGATTAATTAATTGTTATAATTGAAGCTTTTGGGCATAAATTTCCGTTCTGGAAAGGGCTTAGATTTTGTTACATTGCAGTTATCAGAATCTCATTCTTGGGTTGAGTTTGAGATTGCTTTTGTAGAAGGCACTTAAAATTTTTGTAGTTCACGCGTACATAGCATGTTCTCTTCTGACTCAAAAGCACTCTTCATGGAAGCATACATCAATTGCTAATTTCATATGCAGCTCAAGTACTTTCTTGATAGCTTAGCACTTTAGAACAAATAGAAAAGGATAAAAAGGCTTTGGGTGGTTTTTAAGCACTCCCAAAAAGATTGTGAATCTGATGATAGTGTGAATTATGAGAAGAACTCAATAGGAATGTGATACTTTTTTATTGTATTTAATGGAGTTTTGATGATAATTTTACAATTTCCGATGTGGGTTCATGTTGCATATTACCAGTATACATTAATTCAAAGAATATGAGACACTCTGGTTGCTGTTCTAGTACTATTTTGTGCAGATATGGGTTTAGGCTTCTTCGCTGCTAGTTTTGACTTGTGTCATGGTTCAGTTGATTATTTTTATTTTACTTTAATTTTTTGGTACTTGGTCTACCTACAACTGTGGTCCTCCTTCTGTGATTTTTGCTAGATATTTACTTTGAATTTTGTTGTTGCAGATGGACTCCTTATGGAAATACCAAGTGCATCATTTGCAAGCAGCAAGTACACCAAGATGCCAAATATTGTCATACTTGTGCATACAGCAAAGGTGCTATTACTTGCCATTTCTTATCATGCTATTTTAATATTTTTTATGATTTTTTTAATTGTTAATTTTATGCAATTATTCCTGAAGTGGTATTATTGCTATTTATGGTGCAGGAGTCTGTGCAATGTGCGGTAAGCAAGTGTTAGACACCAAGTTCTATAAACAAAGCAATGTATAACACAGACCAGATACTACTTGGTGTTAATTGTTAGATGCAATTATTTTCTCTGTTGCTGAGAATTCAAACAAGTTTATTTTTGAGGCCTCAATTATGTTATGTGAAAAATATCTCAATTGAGGATGTTATAAACTATTGCATGGTGTTAGTACAGTATGTTGGACTTGAAAGTTGTAATATTCAGTTATACCAGTATTTTTGTGTAGTATTGCCTTCTCTATTTTAAGTTATGACTTTCCGAACATATTTTCTTATATTAAGTCTCCAAAGACTGTTATTTGGTTTCTTACTCTTTTCTGTGTCTTTGTATGGAGGTTTCAAGTGGAAGCCATTTAGTCCAAGTTCATAGTAAGCCTTCAAACAGGACCTGATCCCGAATAAGAGCTCACCTGTAAAGGTTGGCTAAGACTTGCCATTGAGAATAAATTATTGGAAGCTGGAACAAGACTCTCAACAAAGCCAGAGCCCAGAACAAAAGTAAAATAAAGAACAAGAATTAACCTTTCAGCAACTAGATTATACATACTTCTAATAAGTGTTTCGTCATCTTCTGAGAATTCCAGTTTTGATAGATTACTTGTATCTGCTATTGGAAACAACTAACTGAGCTAGGTCAATATCGGTCTGGAAGATCGATGATTAATGTCTTAGAAAACAAAATGGTCAATATATGCAAGCATGTGAAATGTGTACCTCGAGAATCCATGGCATTATTATCGGTGTCAGCCATATTGAGGTGGAGGAGACTGAGACTAGGGTCTCAAAATCTCAGCCAATTAATATTGGAGGTTGCTTTTGGCGACTGGATATGCTTAAGTAATGGTTCTAGTTGGAACACCAGAAAAAAAGGGCATCCTTCAGAGAGTGAATAAAAATGGTCATGAAGAAGCAAAGAATGATAGTTGCATTTGAATATCCGAATTCAGCAACTTGGATGGTAGTTGAGACTAGCTTTGAGATATTTTGGAAGCTCCAACAGACTCTGTGGGTTGTCTTCTTTCTAATCTATATTATTGGATTTACCGAATTTTATAACTAGCGCTTAAATGAATAGCAAAAAAAATTGATTAATAAAGAAAGTTAAACATCTTAATTCGTCGTTCTTCGTATTTGCAAGGGATGTGCATATTTTGTGTTGTATCCAAATAAGCAGCCAGCCCACAGTTAGCATCCAACCTCTATAAAGATGAACTCGAATTAAGCCCTCACCTCTTTGCTTCTGGTAATTAATGACATCCTATTCAGCCAACAATAACAATGGGCGATCGGCTGTGTACATCCATCAAGAAAGCAGCATGGGAGGAATGCACATAACCCTATCTTTGATTCTAATTCTAAGCACAGTGAATGTATGTCACAATCACACCCAAAAAAAAAAAAAGAAAAGAAAAGAAAAATCTAGCGTTCATGAATGATGATGAATGTATACAATCTAAGATATTCTAGCGTCTACGCACGTACTTAACTGATTAAAATGTCGAGAGGAAAAAGAAGAATTAGGAGGTAGCTATTAGGATCCCCCGGTAACACTGCCGTTGAAAATCTCAATGGTATCACCTTGTCCAACATGGTGCCAGCGAAAGGAGCGATCATCGTCCATGACATTCTGTTTGTAAATAAAGAAATAGCCGTCTTGTGGCAGATGAAAATGGAATCTTTGTTGCAACTTTTGCAGCTCTTTCCTCAGCTCGCTCACATTATCCGATGCATTCACCTCCACTGGAATCCTTTTATTCCCGCATTGGGTCAACACCAACAGCTTCAGCTTTCTTGATCCCATTCCCGATGAGGTGGTACTGGTAGCCGTAGGCGACCGTCTGACGTGTACATCAATCTCAGCATTGTCCATCAACTCACAGTCACGTAAAGATCGATGATCTTGCAATTCTGCACCACTTGACTGAACTAACAACCGGTTGACCGGAATGGATTCCATCTCGTGAATCTTTTCTTTTAAACGCAAAACAGTGTCGTTGACGTCCATGTCGAGAGGGAGGTGGTGATGATGATGATGAGTCTTGGAATTAGATGGTATGTTGATCTTGAGATGAAGAATCTTTTTGGACGGCGAGGATTGTTCGGTCTTGACTTGAGGCTTGTTATCGGAAGCGACGAGCAGCTGAATGCGGGAGTTCTGGAGGATTTCGCATTGCTCTACGTCCCGATCGTCTTGTAAAACTTGCCCATTAAACACTAGGGTTTGTTTAGGCACTGGAATCCCTTGGTATTTCTCAATCTTTTCTTTGATTTCCAGCACTGTATCGAAGAAGCCCACTTCTATGGTAAATGCCTTGCCTCTTTGGGGTTCAAAGATGACGTCCATGTTGAAGCAATCAATCTTGTTAGTATACTATAATTCTTTCAAGAATCTGAGAAGGCTTGTAATTTGTGATTCTCGCTCGATAATATTGGTGAAAGACGACTCATGCAATTGCCGCTCTTAAGTGAGCGAGCGAGCGAGTGGAGTGACTATTTACACACACGCGCGCGCGTACTGTACGTGTAATGTGTAAATGTGTAATGTTAGTACCGTGTGTTTAATGGGAAAGGAACGTGTGCCGTTTAACAGTTTCCGGTATCTTCTAACTGCGAAGCGAGACGCATGGTGATGCGCGTTATTACTTTTCACTTGATTTGAGTTTTTGAAGATGAGATATTATTTAATTGGTTGCCTTGCAATTTTCTGGATTTTGGCTTCAGAACCAATAACAAATCGTTAGATTGTTTTACACGTAATCCCGCCGTCGGATTTTCGGTTATGCTTATCATTGATTGTTTGTTATAGTCACCACGTGTTGACCACTTAGACTTGCTTCTTTGTTTCCTATTTGCTTTTGTGGTTTCGTTATTTTTTTTTTCATTTCGATTCAATTTAATTCCTCCCCCCCCCCCCCCCCCCCGCGGGGCAAATTCGAGTGCAATTATTTAGAATTTTTAATTTTGACGTGTATTTTTGTTATATTTGATAGAAACTATTCTGAAAATCAATGGATTAGAGTGAATTTGAATCTATCTAAAAGTCTTAGTGGATCAAATTTTCATATTACTGGATTGAGTTAAACTTCCCTACAAGACTCAGTTGCATTTATGTAATTGAATTTAATTTAATGTCGCAAGATTCAGTAATTTCTAACCAACAAAAGCCAAGCCAAATATTTCACTCTGCAAGGTACGGTTGGTATCTTGCAGATTTCCATTTGATTTTCAGTCAAGAGATTGATAATACCACAAGCTCAGATCAACAGGTCAGAAACCATGCAATAATTCTTCGGGAAGTGGGGTGTCTTCAAACCATGGAATTTAGGCTACCTCAGCATTCAGATGTATTGACAAATGAGAAGAAGAATCTAACCATACAGAATCCTAAACCTAGACATTACAGTTCAATAAATCAGGAATCTTGGAAAGCATACAGTTGAACATGTCGTGGCCAAACTTGACCATAAACATCCTTCTTGGTATATCGCTTATCCCAGGACCAAGGAACATCTGTGAATGCAACAAAAGGAGTCAGATCAATGTCAAAATGTAAGAGATGCAGCAATGTACCAGATAATAGCAGATGACCTTCAGACGAGTATCGTTGAGGAGGTAATTCGTAAGGCACAGGCAGATAAACTACTTCAGAAGAGGCACCCGCATCAGAGCTCCCACGCCAAGTCAAAGTCACTAGCTTAGTTTTCTGTATCTGAGAAGTTTCTGTTGATCCACTTTTAATCTGAAAATCATGCAACAATTAGATTGGCTTTTAGTTTTCTTCTACCAGGAAATTATTCTACTAGTGGGTATGGATGTAATGACCAGGACATAGTCATTACCTCAGATGAACCAATATTGCTGGTACAAGAAAATCCACAACCATGTCGTTTGGCAGATGGCAAAAATAGCACTCCAAGCTGAAATGATCCATAAAGACCAACATCCAAAATGTTAATGGAAGAAACTGTTAATAATGGGAGAAAACAACTGATGCATTACATCCTCTAGGTTCTCACAGAATGGGGACATGCAATGACTCCACATACAAAGCTCATCATATATATCAATTTAACATAATTCAAACCAGTAAAAGTTTTCAGTAGACATACCTCATAAGAACGGATCATCAACTGAGAATTATTCTTCTGGAGTGCTCCCCAGGCAGCTTTGCTAAGATTTGCTGAAGTTAGCAAGAACCAACTGCAGAGAAAAGATTTCACAGTTAAAACTGAAAATGCTGCTGCGGCACAGAAATGAAAGATGGTCAAACCTAAAAGATCTGAAATCTGATAGGAAACTTACGCCAGTTTCTGACCATTGTAGCGTGCAAATGTCTTAATATGAGGCATTGCACGACTGAAACATTGAAAAAGCAAGGTAGTAAATAACCAATCTGAAGGTATCAACAGAAACATGCAAAATAAAAATAAAATACCGACGGAGTCAGGGGGAAAAAAATGGAAAGATGCTATGTTATAAGCATATAGTCAAAAGCTTAAGCAATGGACTGAAAATTAAATTGAACCACTGAAATTCCACTTATACAAAGGACATGTGTGTTGTTTAAGTATTTAATTACATTTGAGAAGTTCATTAAAGTGCAACTATAACTTATTTACTCTAAATGGTAACATTTGAAGCATTGGAATAGACAGTTGAAGATAATTCTTAAAAGAAAGGATTGCCCAGTTGGTTTGACTCTTGCAGTGAAAGCAAGAGTTCAGGGGCTCAAGTCCAAGGGGTAGATTTAATTCTGGTGAGGATAGATGGGGCGCAATGCAACTAACAAAAGAGGCTGTCAACTGCAGCTCTCTTTTTTGGTATCTCTGTCACTCTTCAGAAGTCTGATGAGTGTCATCTCAAATTACTTAATTTCCAAAAGAAATTTCAGTTGCTGAAGGTGTAAGAGATGAGTTTCTGCAGAGAATGAACAGCTAAAAAGTCTTCCCACCCATTGACTCAAC
The DNA here is from genome assembly GCA_029633175.1 of Citrus glauca. Lineage (NCBI taxonomy): Eukaryota > Viridiplantae > Streptophyta > Magnoliopsida > Sapindales > Rutaceae > Citrus > Citrus glauca. The sequence goes on from JAQOOD010000001.1 coordinate 686,203, forward strand.
AAACTGAATAACAATTTCAACATCTGCTTGTGATAATTAATGCTTCTGACTTTTGTAAGATGGGAACAGAAGTATGACAGAGTCAGTGAGAATGTGAAATACTGTGGTATAAATCAAGAATCTTCTTAGCTGCTTATTATTTACTTGATTATAGGGGTAGTCAGTTGTTGGTACCAAACCACTAATTAGCAATCTCCAGTCCAAACTTTTCAATATGAAGGGGGCAAGTATAAATCAACATTGTACCTGCGGCCTGTGTGGCTTGCCTTCCATTTAGCCCAATACTTCTTCAAGAAATCTTTATCCACATTCTTCTGTGGGCTAGGAATAGCATTCCCAGCTGCATAACCCTAGAGAAAATAGTAGACAAATAAATGCAATGCAAACTTCAATTAATAGGCATAGAAATGGAAGTGCAAATTTGAAGAATCAGAATGGGATGCAAGCCAATAAGAGAAATGCAATTAAACTAGAGAAAATGTAATTATCCACATTCTTCTTTGGGCTAGGAATAGCATTCCCAGCTGCATAACCCTAGAGAAAATAGTAGACAAATAAATGCAATGCAAACTTCAATTAATAGGCATAGAAATGGAAGTGCAAATTTGAAGAATCAGAATGGGATGCGAACCGATAAGAGAAATGCAATTAAACTCCATTCTACATTGATTTGTAACAGAAGAAAAACTATTACAATCCAGATTTTCCAAAGGATCCAGAAAAAAATCTTTGTAGTAAATAGTATTGCAAAGCGCCATCCAGGCTCTAAGTACAGTGGATGCCATATGATTCACTTGAATGAAAATTTTAAGTGATAAACTAGCTTAGACAAAGATTTCTTGCAATTTGGCAAGATCAGATTATTGTACAATTCCAAGAAGTAATGAATGATCACGAGTAACATACTTGACAGTACCTCTAAAGAGCATCTGACATCTTCGACGGTGGGCCATACTATTAGTGGCTCTCCAATACCTAGCGGTGTCTTGTCTTCTGAGAAACCTGATGACATCGAGGATGACAGTTCAGCCATCCACTTCTCATCCAAAGAACCAAGGGAAGAAAACTGCAACAATACATCCAAAAATTAATTAGAAAATGCTCCTTCGAGTGAAACAAAATTTATCCAACCATCATTCCATAAAAAAGCTCAAATGATTGCCTCCATAGTGGTATTGACATATAGCAGATGACTTGACACATACCATCATTAGGTGAAAAGGTCAAAAGAAATAACCAGGCCCAAAACCCAACGAAACATAGAGAAATCAAAAGTGTGAGAGAATCTCTTTCACAAAGATATAAAAATAAATAAAGAAGAAAGGAAGTAGGAAGAGGAAAATCAATTAATTTGTTGTACATCAGCTAGAAAGGTAGTCAAAGCGCACCTGATAAACAAGAGGAGATTTCTTAAACCCTTTTTCAAAGGTACACTCCTGGAGAACAGTACGTAGCTTCATATGCCCCCACTTCTTCAAATTGGAACCAGTGTGATACCCAGGGGCCGATGCAATTAATCGGACCTGAAAATTTTTACATAGCATTATATGTCCCCGTACAGTAACATGCTGCAGTCAATGAATACTCTGTGTGCCATCATATCCTCCACGCAAAGATGAAATATTATTTGAGGAAAGGAACCAAAATTAAAGCAATTGGAAAGAATACCGCTGCACTGTTAAAATCGAACTTCTTAAAAAAGGATGGATTTATTTTGAAGTTTCCATGGGCTGGTAAATTAGCACTGAATTCAGGCCACTGCACATATTCAAGACAAAACGTCAACATTGTTATGCTGCTGAATGATTAACATTGATCTAAGCTATCTATGAAATCTCATGCATAAGAAGTCCCCGTAACACGGAACTAATATTAGTACCTTTAGTGTGCTGAGATAGTCAATCAAATCATTTTCAAATCCACACTCTTCACTCAGATTATTTTGATCTTTCAAGGGGAAATCTTGCATCCACAAACCTTGACTTTTGTTGTTCCAGTCAACATGTATTAGGTTTGCAGTATGGACAATTATTCTCACACCCCGAGGATAGATAAGAAGCATGGCCTTGGAATGGTGTGTCCCAAATGATATGGGTAAGGGGGGTTTGTGCAAAATCCAATTTGCAGGCTTCTTCCTCTGTAGTTTAAACAGAGCAAAAAGAATTAAGGTCCATGTTTTCAAATAACTTTCAAATGCTTAGAAGAAAATAGGAGAGTCAAAACAAACCTTCATATGTTCCAGTGTACCATCACTCTCCCCGTGAATAACCAATACATGGGGAATTTTAGCAAGGACCGGACAGGCTACAATTTGGAAAGCAGTGTAAAATATCTCATGAAAGTGCCACAATGACAAGAATGGTCTAAATGCAGAAATTTAAAACATTGCATATGTGTGCCAGAAACCCATCCAAGCACAAATAAAACTGAACTGGATTATAGTTTTTGCACACATGATATAAAAGAACAACTTCTCAGTGTTAAAACTCACAACAGAAAGGAAAACAGAGTAAAAGCTAAAAGAAATCACCTGGCAACAACCAATCAATGTCCACCATGTAGTTTGATAGAATAGCAACAATAATATCCCCCTATGAAACAAATAAAAAATCAATTTAACTTTCTACTTCCTTCTGCACTGAGTTTACATGAATTATCTTCTATGGATAAATTACTATGTCAAATCCGGCTAGATACGCATGTAACACCAAAAGGGAACTTAAAAAATGTTCTCATAGCAACTAAAGATAATATCATCACCTGAATTACATCTCTTATAGAAACACAAGAAGTATTTGCCCATGCTGGCAGCCCTTGCACGCGCAACAGCCGAAAAGTTGATGGCAACTTATCATGAGACACATAAAAATTACATAGAGCCTCCTCACTGTTTTTGCCATTTTCATTATCCTGTTCATCCTAAGCATTTGTACATAAAAACGCAAATTTGGTAAAACAAATGGAGACAAGCAACAAATTTAACTCATAAAAACTTGTGCATACTTGCTGTCGCATTTTCTTTGAACTAAGTTCTCCATTTGTAGCTCCATCATTGGAAACTCTCTTTTGCGATCGAGACAAAGTTACATACTTGAAAAAGTGACGTCCAGGGATCAACTCTATGATATCACCATCAGCGATTGACACGTGCTTATTAGAACTCAGCTTCTTTCTTTGATCACCGGATTTAACAACTACTGGATTAGTTCCATCCTATAATTTTAACTTAAAAATAATAAAAGTAATAATAAGACGAGAACATAAATAAATAAATAAATAAAAAGAGAGAAATAGTATGGTGAAAATTAAGAATTTAGTTGATAATTACCACGACTAAACTTGCAGAGCCATCAGCGGAGGCGGTTAAAGTGATGTGTTTCCGGCTGAGTCGCTTGTCAGAAACAGGAATATTGGTGCGGCCAATCACATTGGGGCCCTGAAAGAGTGGCAATTTTGGGAGTGAATTGTCTTCTCTCAAGTTGTTATCAAGTGGAACCAAGTATCCAATCTTCGTTGCAGACATTTATGAATCTACTCCTATACCGTTGCTTCACAATGGAAGTGTCTGAGAGATTCTGTAAGCGGAAGGGAGAGCGAAGATTTAACAAGGCGTTAACCTTCGGCACGGGATAAAACGCACCGTTTTTTAGCTCTTTCTTTTGTAGGTCTTTTTAAATTAAAAGCCTCTAAGTTACAATTAATATAAGTTACACTCGTGTGAACCACACAAAATTATGAGACCCACGTGACAAATATAACTTAGCATTTGCCTTTTAAATTTAGCGTTCTTCTGTTTAATTTTATTTCTTGCAAAACGCACAGCTTCGCTTCGTCATATTAAAAAAATTAAAATATAAGAAAAAAAGGGCGGCAGATCCTTCCCCTGCGACGAAATTATAAGAAGAATCGATCGTACAGGATTACAAGTACAATTTAATTGGATGCAAAAGAAAAGAATCATCACTGGACCAAATGAAATTGCATGTACAAAGGTCTATAAATTTAAAATCTCAAGTGTTGTCGACAAGAATATGACCTGCCCTTCAATACAAACAAATTAAATAACTCGGCCTATTTAGGTATAACATAAGCGTTCCCTTTGTATTTTGATTAACTTCTATGGAAAAAAGAAAGGGGCAAAAAAAAAAACTACAGCAACAAACAAAATTTGCTATCTTCTGCGCTTCGATTCTTTACGCATTTCTGCCAAGTAGCTCTCCAAATTTGATTTCTCCCATAAACATCTCTTGATGAGATCTTCCTTCCTCGATTCATCTGACAAATACACACACAGCATTGATCAGTAAAATCCTATAATATGAGTATTATGTATGGATAATGCATAATAGAAGCAATGTATGCATATGATCTGGAGGACACCTGATTCCAGGCTCCATCTTTTCCCTTGCCCACAGCAAAAGATTTTTGGTTCACGACATATCATTCAAGGAAAAAAAAAATGTGCACTTATTATTTTTTAGCTCTGTTCACTAGACAGTACACCTCCCATCGTCCTCAAAATTTTATGATGTTCTATGTGGGTAAAAATAAAAAATGCAGGAATTTTGATGAAGTTACCAATGTTCATCCAAGCGTCATGAGGCACTCTTAGGGATTTTTGTGTCAGGTACCAAGCATCTTCCCAAGCATATGAAGCTTTTTTCACATTGTATCTCCAGTACCAACGGCCCCACCATAGTAGTAGCTGGGTGGAAAAATTTTCAGTAACCCCATTTAGTCAGTTAAGTTAAGATCAGATTCCAAGTAAAGCATCACTTGAATACAACAATAAACACAATGAAACAATCAACCATAACTATTTTCGCTTCTTTGAATTCATTAATGTGGCTACTCTCAACCAAAGAAGTTGGGTTTTCCTAACCTTGCCAATAGTGTAAGGTAGGAGAATTAAACGGACACCAATAAGCTCCCAGACAGAAGGTTTTTCAGCCCCCTTTATCTGAAGATCAAGTTCTTTGCTGAGGTCTTCCCCTGATTTCCTGCCATAAAGAATGTCTCAGTTCTTTCATAATTTGAAAGTTCCCTATAAGGACTTACCGGTGTTAGAAAAAACTGATGCACCAAAATCAAATCCATTCACAATTTTCCTAATAAAAACTCAGTACATACTTGTCCATTTGCTTGTTACTCTTCTTCTTATTAGGAATTCCCCCACTACGTTCAAGTTCCAATGCCCGGAGTTTGTTTCTATAAGCTGGTGTTTTTTTCACCATCGCTACAGCCTGCATCAATAATCACAGTGATATTATAGAATGAAACAACTTTTCAAGCTTGCTACATGATATAGAATTAGTATGAATTTGAAAAGTTCATAAAGATATTTAACATCTTATAACGTATTCAGCAGTTCAGACAGTGAATTTTCAATGCAGAACCTTATATATGCTCAAGACACTGATTTAGTTCAGATATGAATAAGTAAAGGAGTTGCATTATATATCCTCAAGACACTGTTTATTGCATACATGTGCAAGTCAGTGCAAAAGTGATTTCCAAATGGAAAAATGAAAGAATAAGAAAAATAAAGGAGTTGCGTGCAAGTTTCGAAATGGTGAACTAGTGCCAAGAGCCCAAGACTCACTGATTCTCCATTGTTCTAACAAAAAGTATTATTATTACTGGTAGAAAGTTCTAACCATGCAAGCCTAACATTCAGCCACATCAATGAAAAACAAGCACACCAAGATTCAAATGCTGTCATGTACTTGATTTATCTCAGTACCTGATTATACCTAGTCCATTGGTTTAGATACTGAAATCCAGAGAAAATCAGAAGAAGACCAACCAAGACAGCACGAGGATCCTGAAGAGATTAGAAGTTTATGGTTAGAAGTAAATGAAGGAAATACTTAGTCTATTTTCTCTCCCTTCTATAGAATCGCAGCCTAATCAAATTGTTGCAAAATTACCACTTCATTAAACTTGAAATAATACAAAAATCTCACCGTTTTGTGACCATAATATGCATGATAGTAACGTGCAGCATTGTAAAAGACCTAATAAGAAAAAATAGAATCAGCAAATATTAGGCTTTCTTCTTTCTCGAATCTTCAAACAAGCTGATAAACTCAGCATTTGATCGGATCGAACAAGCAAAACTCATGGAAAATAACAGTATTCTTTCCAATATAAAACCACAATCAGTGATATCATGATACAAAACATGAAACTACATATTTTATTATATAATAATCTACAAAGTCTTCGACAATGATCAATATATCGTCATACAAAGCTCTAATATACCTCCTCTGGATGGGCAATTGCATAATCATACTGCTCCCTTGTGGCTTCATCTTTCAGAATCTGTGACCAGATTTCAATATAAACAAGTTAAAGAGGATGTTAATTTACTATGAACCAATTTTCGATTTAATAATTAGAGGACAAATTATGACATTACCTCATAGGCATTAGCAATTTTCACAAACAGCTTCCTTGAGTCCGGATCCGGGTTTTTATCCGGATGACTAACCACAAAACCAAAATGGAAAATTAATAAACCAACAAATTTTTTTTTGGACATTTAAACTAACCAACAGATGAGTTTAAAAAGAAAAGGAAGAGCCTTACTATTTCAGTGAGAGCTTATAGTAAGCTTTCTTGATTTCAGATGAATTTGCATTTTGAGATACCCTACAAATTCAGTCAAACAGGCAAATGAAAATGAGATCTTCCAATTGGGAAATATAATGTGAGCCTGGGAACAGAACAGAGCGGAGCTGACCCTAGTAGATCGTAGCAATCGTCTTCGTCGCAGTAAATGGCAACTGACGGAGAGATGAGGAAGAGGAACACGATAGTTGATGTGATTGCGTACCACCGAATCACCGTCGGTGGCGCCATAGCCTCCGGTCTGTTTCCTTCTTTTCCCTCAGCACTGATGTTTTAGAGGCGACAACTTTTCAATCGGAAAATGGCTTTTGAGTTTTGACAACAAAAAGTCAAATGATCGGGAGCTATCAATTATGGATCCCGAATTAGGACCCAAAAAATAAGTGGGCCTGAATTAATGGGCTTCTGGGTCTGAGTGTTTCTACATGTCCCCAAGAATAGCCCAAACGTCAGTGGCATGTACTTTTTCAATGAATTGAGGGTGGCGATAGCAATCCGGAACCCCAATTTCTTTTTTTCTTTTTTTTTTTTGGGTCTGGTGGCATAACGATTATTGACTACTAGAGATATTCAACATAAATTCCTCCTAAATTAATTTTTGTCATGTGTATATGAATATTTTTGTAATTGGCTGGTTGAGACAACACGTTCAATTAAAATCAGTACAAATAGACCAAATGTGTCTGCGAAAGCACAATCAATAATAAAAAAGAAATTTGTACGGGTTGGTTTTATTTCCTATCTCATAATGTTAAGATGGTGCAATCAGTTAATTAAAATTAATTTTTTTTAATTACATAAAACTAATGTTCATATTACAAATTATATGAAACTTACAACTGATATTTCTAATCAGATAATTACTGATATTAGTTTATATTAATTTTTATATAACCTTGTCTAAATTTTACCTTCTCAAATATTCGAGAGATATTTACTTTACTCACATTTTAAAAAAAATATCTACTCTACTCAAATTTAAAAAAAAAATTACATTCACTTAATTATACACCATAATTAAGTATGAAAAATAAATCTTTACATGTATCATAAGAGTTCCAACCAGTGTTCTTATATGTATAAGTGGAGAGTCCTGTCCACTAGGGCAAATGGGTAAAGTTAGTCATTTAGATTGATGAGATGGGTCTCACTTTTAACGGGACAGAGTAATCATTTGAAAGAAATTTAGCGGGTCCAACGACAGAACCCACTTGAACCACTCAGATGCACTATTAAAACCGGAATATTATTTCTTTGTCATCATGCAATCAACAGATATTAATGATTCCCCTTAATTTTTAAAAAATAGATGTCCATTAATGATTAATGTAATTGATGATTAGAAAGGATCTTTGAATCTAACAGCCACCCCCTTGAATTATAAGTCAATAGAGAGACAGAAAGACCGGCACGTTGCGACTGCGGAGCTGGCACTGATAAAAAGGGATCCGCTTAAAATACAGCGGTTGTATCTCGTACAGCCACTTTTTAATATTTTTTTAATTCAGCACGTAACCGGCCACCGGGGTTAAAGAGGCCAAAATTAAAAGGTAATTATCACACAGATCCCTCATTTCAGGTAAATATTAAGAAAAGCAATTCAAAACTATTAAACTATCAAAGACCCCCTCAACTTTAAAAAATGAAAATACTTCTTTTTTCTTTTAATTCATGGAAAATATAGTTAATATATTTAACCTATGTACTAATGCAAAAAATATAATTAAATAAAATTATTTAAACTACTATATTTAAAACTATAATTATATTATTTTTTAATATTATGTTATAAATTAAATGATATTTTGCTTTAAAAAACGTAACTTATGTACTAATGAGAATAATATTTAAATATAATAAATTATATATTAATTAAGATATTTTTATTGTTATGTTATAAATGTAATGATATTTTGCTTAAGAAATTATCAAAACAATTTTATCATCTTAATTGCATTACAATCTAAATATGTAAACACATAATGAAATCAATTTATTTCTAAATATTCGGAAGAAATCAATTTTACTATCTCATGATACATATATAGGGATTTAAATCTCTACCTACTAAAATGAGGGTAATGTTCATCCAACTATCGAATTATTATGATTCCAAACATGTAATTACCCCTCAAATATTGTTGTTATTATTAGAGGCTAACATTAATATGTTTTATATATACCACAAATATAAAGCATTTAATATTTGATATTTTTAAATAAAACTCATAGACAATCTCTTATGCAAATTAATTCATACAAACTTATGTAAATTAATTACTTTATTTAATCTTTTTTGCTATAATAATTTTTTTGTTAAACATTAATCAAATTCATATTGGTACATGACATGGGTAATTACAATTTAAATGCAACTAATATTGAATAATATTATATTATATTGTACTTACAATTATATAATTTAAGCATGGCAATTATATTTCTAAATTAAATCAAATTATTTGAGTAATACTGCACTCACTAGATAGTTATATATTTGTAATTTTGGATATTGAATGATGCGCAATTATCACAAAATTTGTTCAATCTTACATTTATATAAATTGTGGCTTAGTAGAATTGGATCAATGTAATACTAATTTAAAAAAAATCAATTTTAATATAAAAGTTAATTTTCACAATTCATGGGATAATCATAAAATAAACAAACAAATTTTGGTATAGTAATAAATATGAAATGGTATGGTATAAAGTGTTGATACTATAGTAATAAATTTTCATAACCATATTAGTCATAATAAACTCTTAAAAATTATTTTAGTTAAGTCTTGAAAATTTAAGAACTTATTTTATAAATTAAAAATTATATCCATACTTAAAGACAAAAAGAAGGATGCTCATTATTAAAAAAAAATTGTTAACAAATCTCATGGGGCAAGATAGTAATAATAATAATTTTAGTAAAGAGTAAAAAAATAATAGTGATAATAATACAATTATAATATATTAATATTTATAATTAATAGCATAAATTTTTGGTTGAAGTAATAAGAAATTAAGAAAAATAATTTGAAAAGAAAACATAGTGGTAAAAATTTAATTTGAATAAAAAATCTTAATTCTTGATTTATTTTAGTTTAACGATAAATAAATATAATTAATTGAATTATAAAATGGGCATAACATTTATAAAAATCAAAAGTTAAGTAAAAATAATTTCAAGTTCAAGAAGTCTCCTGAAGTCAATTGATTCCAAAAAAAGAAAAAAAAATTTCAACACAAATAGATTAAGAAAGTTTCAATTTTTGTTAGCTTAAATAATTTTTATAACTTATGCCGTCATAATTTTTAAAAATAATTTTTTGGAGAAGCATAACAATTCCATGCACTCTTACATGTTATTATTTATTTATTGTCGAAGTTTTGAAAAGTTAAAAAATTATTTTAAAAAGTAAAGAGAGATGAAAATAAATGCATTAATTTATTTTAACAATAACTGAAAATAATAAAATAAAATGATAAAATGAGAATAAATATGTATAGAGACTAAAAGTTCAAGTATATAAACAATCAAGTTCAAGAGATCTCATGATATATATAAAAGGGAATTAGATTAAGGACCCAAAATATTGGAAAAGATTAAGGGTTACAATAAATTTTTTTCAATATTACATTGTAGGTTGATATTTTACAAAATAGTAAGGGTTCAAACATAATTCAACTTTTTAAAATTATTGTTTCCGGTAATACAAGTAATTTTGATATTTAACATAAATAATTGAAATTTTACCAAATTAATTGGAATTTTGAATGCAAAACTAGTGAAATAATAGTTGAAACATATAAAAGCAAATATGAGAAAACATAACCCAAATTAGGAACCTACTTAACCAAAAATAAAATATGAAAAATAAATTCGGTACTTAACCCAAATAATTGGAATTTTTCCAAGTTAATGAGAATATTCAACACAAAACTAGAGGAATAATTAGATGAAACATTTGAACCAATAAACGAGAAAATCTAACGAAAATTAGGAATTAATCCAACGGGATAAAAATTACTTGGAATCTAATCCAAAATATTAGTATTGAACGAACTTAGTAGGAATTTCTAACACAAAACTAATGGACTAATAATTTGAAACATATGAACCTAAATATGAAAAAGCTTAACCAAAATTGGGAACTAGTTTAACAAAAAAAAATTATTTCAGTATTTAACCCAAATAAATGAAATCTTACCAAGTTAATTGGAATATTGAACACAAAACTAGTGAAATTATAATTGAAACATATAACCCCACAAAGGAGAAAATATAACCAAAATTAGGGACTTATTTAACCAAAAATAAAATTACGAAAAATAAATTTGGTATTTAATCCAAATAATTGGAATTTGTCCAAGTTAATGGGAATATTCAACGTAAAACTAGAAGAATAATTAGATGAAACATTTGAACCAATAAGCAAGAAAATCTAACGAAAATTAGGAATTCATCCAACGGGATAAAAATTACTTGGAATCTAATCCAAAATATTGGTAGTGAACAAATTTAGTAGGAATTCCTAACACAAAACTAATGGACTAATAATTTGAAACATATGAACCTAAATATGAAAAAGCTTAACCAAAATTAGGAACTAGTTTAACAAAAAAAATTATTTTGGAATTTAACCCAAATAAATGAAATCTTACCAAGCGAATTGGAATATTAAACATAAAATTTGTGAAATAATAGTTGAAACATATAAACCAAAAAGAGAGAAAGTGTAACCAAATTTAGGAACTACTTCAACGAGCAATGAATTTACTTGGAATCTAACCTAAAAAATTTACATTTAACGAATTTAGTAGGAATATTATACATAAAACTAGTGGATTGAAAAGTGGAAACAAATAAACCAATTATTAAGAAAGTTTAACGAAAATTAGGGACATGTAAAATTAATTTGAAACATCCACCTAATATATTGATATTGAACCAAAAAAATTGGAACATGATTATTGTACTCTTATTTTAATTTTATTTTAAATTAAAAATATTTTTCTCACTCAAAACTTTTTAATATTAATTGTTTATAAATTTCATTATTTTTTACATTAAAAATAATTTTTTTAAAAATTATTAGATGAACAACCGGTAAAATACCGGTTGTTCAAATTTTTTTTCACTGTTGAAGCAGCTGTATTACATACAGCGCGGTACTATATGATGACTCGATAAAAAGATAATTGTAACATGATCCTGTAAATGAATGGACTGATGGCTCATTTTAGTCATTTCACCGTCAATCCTATCAGCCACAAAAGGATTAAATATGTCAGTGATCAGTAGTTAGGTTATGCAGTCTGTACTTCTGTAGTACACTTTCAAGAAGTGCTGATGCCAGCTAGTGCTAAGCTTGCTATATGTTGCCAGCTTTACCTCGTCATCATGTAGAGCTTGGGGTTAAAAACTTAAAATTTCTAGTGATATACACTCTTCTCAGCAAAGGCCGCAAAGTTCTCTGACAACCATCAGGTGGGAATGTGCCCTTCCCAACCACCTTGAGGACGTAAAATTAATTAATTGAAGATCAGCCCATGAGTGGGACAAAATCAAAACTAAAAACTTTATATATATATATATACAGACACAATAATATTAAGGCTATATAACCCATATGAAATATGAATGAGCAAAGACCGCAGTGATATATATATATATATATATATATATATATATATATATACACACACATATTCACATCACATGATTCCAGCAGATGGGCATGGGCTAACTCGGCCGAGGACCAATTGCAACGCGTCAACGCATCGAACGATTCATAATCGAATGGTTAAGTCCGCATTTTGGGCCTCATAAATCAAAATGATTTAGATTTGAGAGAGCAACACAATAATGAGGTTCTCATTCTCAACAACGACATGACGTGAAAAGCCCATGCCAGCGCTCTCTTTTGTAAAAATTGACCAGACAGAGGCAGTGGCAGGCTCATGACTCAGTTTTACGCTCTCTGCTGCCTCCACCATCATCGCTGATTGCATTAGCTAGGCGTCCGCATTCGTGGACCTTTCACGTGGCAAGATCAGGAACAGTTAACACATCACATGACGGTCGTTTTAAGGGTGCGAATTGCATTTGAGTTATATGTGCAGCTTCGTTGCGTATGGTTCAGGTATCTGTTGTCCTGGATTAGGGCTTGTCATAATTCTAAAGCTAGCTAGCTTTTGGTTGTGGGTTTCTAGTAACAGAGATGGTACTAGAAACATAGTGCAGTTGTAGGACTTAAGCAACGTACGTTTACAGCTCAACCTTAGGCCCATTACAGCGAAAAAGTGCTGCCTCTGTTCTGTAGAGATGCATCACGTGCTTCTGCAATAAATCTACCGTTCAGATTCTAGATAAGGTAGCTCATTCTACGCTCTCGCTGATGCCAAAACATAGTCAGGAAGGCTGAGCCTCGTATCTTTAATTTGAATGGATGATTTTCTTTTTCAACATTCATTTCTTTTTCTTTTTCTTTTTCCTTTTCTTGTCAAAGCAAACCTCGACCCACGAGGCCAAATTAAACTCATTTCATCTTATGTGTGTTTTGTAAAAACTAAAAAGCATTCTTTTAATTTTAGTTAGAATGATTGACCTGTGGCTGCTTGGTGCCCTTTGGCCAAGTAGTGATGTGAGAACATCGTTAAAACACTCTTTATCTCATTTGATGAAGATTTATATGATGAAGAAGAGTTTTAAAATATTCTTTTAATGAGATTCTTTAAATAGGATTTTTATGGTCTCTCTTCAGCATTAAAGAGAGAGAAATATTCTCTCATTTAAAGAATTTTATTTGAAAATTTTTTTGGAGTTTCTAATTTAGTATTAAATTATTTTTTATCTCATTATTCTTAAAGATAAAGAAGTGTTAGAATTGTTCTTATTTTGGTGGAGGAAAAAGTCTATTAAAATAATATAAATATATTTTTATTTAAAGAGCCTTTTGGGAGAGGGCTTATTTTTTTATTCTTTTATTTATCACATATATGTGTAAGCAAATACATATTTGAAGAGTAAAATTAAAAAATTCTTTTGGTGACGCTCTCCAAGTAGTAGTTCAAGCCACCCATTTGAAAATAAGGATTCAAATTTCCTTTCTCAATTAAAAAAAAATTGAGTAGAGGTAGCTTTCTCCTCCACAAAATATGTTAGTGTAGACCAGTCTCAGTAATTGTCTGATTGTAGATATCACTAGTCTTCTGATTGTAATACCTTGACACGTTTTTTAGAGAAACAATTTTTTAAAAGAACATTTCAGGAAATTAATAATTAATCACCTTTAAAGAATATATTTTTAGTACTTTAAACAAATTATATTGAAACCTTAATTAGTATTCGAGCATCTCTAAAAGGCTCTTCAAATCAAATTTTATTACTTATTTAAAGAGTTACATCAACATTTAAAATTTCAAAAGACACTCCAGTTAAAGTTCTTCAAATAAGAAATGGTTCTCTCTCTTCGATTTTGTAGAGCTGTTTTCTCCCTCTTCAATTATGTAGAGTTGCTTTCTTCCTCTTGAATTTATATTTTATTACTTTTTATTAGAGAGAGAGAAAGAAAAGTGCTTTAATTACCATTTATTTTTCCTTCGAAAAAATATTTATTTGCAAATAATATTAACTTTTTTCTATATGAAGAGTTTTTTGGAGAATAACATACTTTTTCATTCTCATGTTTACGAAATAGGTAAGCAAATAAATATTTAAAGAGTAAAATTAATAAATTTTGTTGGAGATGCTTTTAATAAACCAACTCAAAAAAACCCTCTACTTTAATTACTTTTTTTTAAAAGTAAACCAAGAGAAAGCATAATAAACTTGAACATCATACATTTAGTAAACCAAGAGAAAGCATAATAAACTTGAACATCATACATTTATTTATAGAATTTTATGGGTCTAATTTATATTATCTTAAGCTTATAGACTTTGTCAAAGATTTATTCGCTAACAATGATAAAAATCAAAATGAAGATAAGAAGGACAAATTAACATAGAGATTGATCGTCTAAATCCCAGTTTAGCTTAGTTATGTAGGAACTAGTTTGCCTAAGGCCAGCTGCTTGACGTCTAAACCAAACGGGGCTATTGCGCTTTAAAAAGATACAATTTTTTAAAAATAAATTTAAAATTATTTGATTAAAACTGTTACGAATATGAAATTATTGATAAATTTTGATAATTATGCTTTCAAATATCATTAACATTTTATTCTAAAACAAGTGATTTATTAAACACTCTATAACAATTATAATTTTCTTTTTCATAGTAACTATAGCTTAAAAGTTATCGATATTAAACAGATATCAATGAAAAAAAAAGAGAGATTAATCTTCTATATATTTATTATTATTTTTTTAAAACCTGGCGGCACCAGGGAATTTTGTTGACCGAAAGAAAAAATTAAACCCAGTGTACATACACATATGCAACGTGGCAGTCCGCAACTGCAATATCTCTATAGAACTTTTTTTCTTAAATGATTTAGAAATAGCATTATCGGTGACACAACGGTGACAAGAATAACCGTAAAACTTACAATATTATAATGTTCATTGAAAAATTATGCTAAATTTTCACCTGATACTATAATACTATATAATTTTACAGTTGTTTTATCCTTATTGTATTAGATTCTTCTGTTCAAATATCAGCACTCAATTTTATTTTTATTTTTTTAATGGAGAATTCGATGCGCCGTAGGCGGAACTATTGCAAAATTTGCCCTTTTATTTTCGCATGGTGTTAGATGAGTGAGCAGCGTCGACTGGCAGCAGGGCACGTTGCCTAATTGAAATGTTTGTAGTTTTCTCAAAAGCAAAGAATCAATATTGTCTAGGAAAAGTGAAAACCATACCTATATTAAAATACCCTATAATGCTTATGGAGATTTTTCAAATAGCCTCTTGTTCGAAGGACTTTGGGCATGAATCCTACAGTTTTGATCTTCATGTCCTATGCACCCAAGCAATGCACATGCTTGCCCTTGTTTGTCCTTCCATAGCCCTATTTGAGCGTCTAAAATATTTCGACGTGCATGTGTTTATAGATGCTGCCACGTCTGTGCCGACATGGACTCTCGAGTCGAGAGGTTTGGTTTTACAGTTGGGTCCCATAATAATCATCATGTGCCTTGTTTCTCAGATTTCACTGAAAAGATAGGGAGAATTTTAGTAGGTTGGATATTCAAATCAAACTACCTTCAATTAATGGTTATTGAAAATAAAACCAGTTATGTATCTTTCAATTTTTGAGCAAGCAAATTTCATTCACAATATTTTTATTTGGTTCTCATTCATCCAAGTCTCGTCCTCCCTTATCACGTTCCTAGCTTTCACTTCCTGTCGACACTATGAAAGGGAAAAAGAAATTATTTTTGTCGATGCTTAAAAAAATTAATAATAAATAGACGATATGTTATTGTACTTGATACACACATATATATACATACTTCACTAACAAATAAAAAAACACAATCTTCAATATATTGAAATTTATTTTTTTTTCATTTTACAGATTCTTTAATAAAGTGAAAATATCTTCACTAGAAAAGGAAGAGAATTACTATTTTGTTACATACTTCACTATTAACATTAGAAACTAACCCTAGTCTATCCGAATTAAAAATCTTTGATAGCTCTATGAGAAACGTGTACTTCTCTTAAGCATAGGCTGATAATCCTCATTAACTATTGCGTTAATCATCACCACAATTATTGGTGTGTTGTTCCCTTCCCCCTATTAAATATCTGCCCCTCCATTCTTATTGGAGTACACGCATTTTAGTCTTAATTTGCTCTCTCTATGTATCTCAGCTCTCAACCCAACTTTTCCCTTGTGAGTATCCTTTTACGCTTGTTTCAGTTTCGTGCATATTTCCTCTACAAGTTCTATCTTTGCGACTCTTAATTTATAGGTATTTGATGTTCTATAAAACGCAAGTTATATATTGTATATTCATGTCTTAATCTTCCAGTTGTTCTCATGTTTTTGTTTGCTCTCAATAGTTGTTTTCAAAATGCATACGAATGTGCTACACATATCAGAATTATTAAAATTCATATTAAAAACATATTCTTGCTTGACCGATAACTACTTGTAGACGTAGACATTCCCGTGCATTGTCATGCAAGTAACTCTATATCTTTCTCCTTGCTTATCTTTTATCTTTTATCATTTCAATGTTTGAATTCGTGGCCTTAATTATCGATTACTGTAGAGTAAAGAAATAAATAAAAAGATTATTGAGTTGAGCTCTTTTTTTTTTTTTTTTGGTTTGGGGGGGGGGGGGGGAGTCATGAGTGATATTAGGTTGTCATTTTCAGTTTTCCTACAGCTAGACTGCAGAATTGGTTCTTACCAGCAGAAGTCTTGCAGGAAGTGATGCATCCTTCATTCAAGAAAGTACAAATACTGGAGTCTGACAACGTCATCACAGAATTAAACCAGGTAAGTGAATGAATCTCGCATAACTTTTATTTTTGAGTCACTCGTAATGGACTAAAAATGATCATTAGAAATATTGACTTTTAAGTATTTTCTCGAACTTTACTTTTCTTTTTATGTATGGTATCTAACTTTATTTTCTTTTTTTTTTTTTGTGAAAAAAAAGAGAGAAAAGTGCACAAAATTTGTAGTACTTGTTATGATGATATAATTTAATTATAGTATGGAGAATGATAGCTAGCTCGATCACAAGGGCCTAGTCTAATTTGTAGTACTTTTATTTTCCTTGAATCCTTATATGAAGTCGCACAATAATTAGAAAGGGCCTAGTCTAATTCAAATCTCGATTCCATGCTAACCAAATCCCACTCACGAGACAACTCCAAGGGGCCACATGTTTTAAGACATAGCTGGACATCGTAAAATTCCAGCTTCAAATGCCCATGCACATACTGAAACTCGAAAGACAACTTTAAAGTTAGATGTCAAAACTGCCTTGTTGTAGACAAGATTTTCCTAGAACCCGTTGAAAAAGGTTATCAGTTTTTATTGTTTTTATACTGCACAAGAGAGTATTTAATGGGATGAAAAAAAACTAAAATATCCAGGTAGCCAGTTGTAATGGTGATTAGAATAAATAAAATAAAATAAGTTGAACAGTTACTTTGACAAAAACTTAGGTTACAACATTTTTTAAGAAAAGAAATAAAAATCCAAAATATCTTGATAGTTAGAAGTAACTTATGGTGAAGTAAATGATATTTTTATTTATAAGAGGTACATGTTATATTAATCTCGCTTAGTCACTCAGTCTTTGGCCGAGTGCTAAACCACTCTCCTCACAAGTGTGAGAGCAGTTATTCGAGTTTTCATGGACTTAATATCCTTCAATTAAGTATGATTGTGTGGCATTAATTTATATTTTTCTCCCTAAGTAAAGACATTTATTCTCTGTGAGGGCTATTTATCTAGACAAGTACTTCATAAATTTAATGTGATGTTGTAGTCTCAGTTATATTATATGCTATAATAATAGTGATATATATATAATATAATTTAGTAATTTAATTTGTAATCAATATTAAAAAAAAACTCACCCATAGCAATATTTTTAGGAAAAATATATGGCGTGCATGGCCAAAAAAATAATTGATGAGCAGCTTATGTTTTAGATCAACAAGTTGTTATTAACACAGATATCAATAAATCGATGTGCATTGTTTGGTTAGAAAGTAAAAAAAAAAAAAATTCGATGGCGATGACCTCTCAAAACTAGCCAACATATTGAATAAGGTCCAACTCAAAGAGCTAATCAGTAATGTACTTTTTTCTTTTATTTTTAATTGGAGGATCCCATAAAATAATTACGTTCAATTAATTTTTCGGCTGAAGGTCCCATCACACAAAGGTGCCGTCAGGCGGTCTTATCACAAGACTTTGGATACACCCGTCCCTACTTTTCAATGTGTGTCAATTATCGTATCATAATGAAAGCTAATTATTAGAGGCAAAATCGAAATAATAAATAACATAATTTATTAAATGGAATCACTGGGGAGAACATGTATTGATCCTCTCCTTCTCTTGGTAACATCCATAATAATTTTCCATCGGATCGTATGTTTAGAAAAAATAAATACCGAGAGAAAAAGAAAGCGAAAAGCTAGAGTGCACCATGAAAAACAAAAGCTCAGTTAAAAAAAAGGTGTAAAAAGAAAGAATAAGAAGAAGAAGAAAAGACATGCAATCAACTTTTTCTCCAAGGTCCAAAACGTGGAAAAGTAACCGCCATATATGTAACCTTTCATCTATAGACAAGGAAGGGAAACAGAATCAAACGTAGTGTCACAGTCCCTACACTCTCTGTCTCTATCTTTTCCCACAATTAATGTGTTGCCCTTTTTTAATTTAATATTATAATTCTCCTCTCACTCGCATCCATCATCTTCTATTAGCCGCTAAACATGGCCACGGACCCACCATTTCACCAAGCTTACAAGTCCCTCATCGAAGATACCTCAAACAATATCTTTGGCAAGAAGCTTGTACTTGTTGAGGAATGTGAGCTTCCGCTGATTGATCTTAGCCGAATACTTCGTAATGATAACGTCGTCGGCGAATCAGAAAGAGAAGAGTGCAAGGAGGAGATAGCTAGGGCTTCTCAGCAATGGGGTTTTTTCCAAGTTACTAATCATGGGATTTCAAAAGATTTACTGGAGAAGATGAGAGAAGAGCAAGTAAAAGTTTTCAAGCAGCCTTTTGATAAGAAAAGCAAAGAAGACAAGTTCATGAATTTCCCAGCTGGCAGCTACCGTTGGGGAACACCAACGGCCACATGTCTCAACCAGTTATCGTGGTCCGAAGCTTTTCACATTCCTATGGCCGATATCTCTGCTTCTGCTGCTGCTTTCACTACTCTCAGGTACCCTTTTTTATATATATTTCATAACAACCTACCGCTAACGAACCCTGGTTTATTTTATTTATTTTTCCTTTTGTTATTATTATTATTTTCATCATCATTTTATGAGTACGTATCTGCTGTCTCTTTTTCCATTTATTTCCTGAAGACCGGAGAGAGATGAAGGGAGACTAGAGAGCAGTACCACATGACGTAACTATTAAAGTATTCATTCATTCATATATACAGCATATATAGGAGAACATTTAGAGTCAATCTGATTCTTAATTGACCAAATTTTTTTTTAATGTAATAGCTTAATTGATGACACCTTTATTTTAATGCGGCGAGACATTTTAAGATTAACATTAATTTTCAATGAAACATGTTTCTGGATTCGCTGGGACTATTAGCTAGTAGAGAAATAGTCAAACCCATTTATATAACCCGTATTAGAGCATGTGAGCATGTGATGTCAGTCAATGGGATCCTAGTTAAATTTTTTATATAATTTAACAAGTAAATACTCTAGCCTGAATATAAAATATTATATATTTTGCCTGTACGGCAAGTGCAGCTAGCACCTGCAGTATGCATAGAGCACAGCATGCAGCATGTGATGGAAAAAATTTCATACTAAATAGAAAGTATTAATCAATTAATGACTGGGAAAGGTTGTGATTAATTATATTGTATCTAAAAGAGTGTACGCTTTTAATCTACTGAGTATCCCTATTCCTAAATAACCATAATTTCCTTGTTAATTAGCTCAGATTAACGTAACCATATGTTTATATACATTAATTTTTGTTTTCTAATCTAGGATATATATATATATATATATATGATTTAGAAACATGAGCAGAAGAATATGGGAATGTACCGACCCGCTTAACACATCAATAACATGGCTAGTTTTGTTTCACGTTTGAATGTTACTTGTTAGGAACCACAGTTCATGTGATTAATTAATACACAGTACTCGTCTAGCTAGGCTGAAGCTCATAGAGTCATAGTAGCATGTGCGATGTTTCATCTAATTTGTGGAAGTTCGTACTCAAATTGGCTTTCCAATTAAAGAGAGAAACGATACCCAGAAAGCAACTTACCTTTTTCTTTGTGGCAGTTCGTTTTGCACTTAAACAAAACACTGCAATTCCTAATGATTCTGCAAATTTACCATATAATCAAATCAGGCACACAACTTGCTTGCATGCATGGTTAGGGGCTCGCTTTCACGTGAATATGAAAAAAATGATGCACTGGAAGTCAGGATACATCAGTCGGACAGCTTAAGAGACCCCGGAGCGGGCCTCTTATGGGTCCACAATTTGCTGATTATTGATAGAGTCAGCCTTTCGACACTCCACTCTAATTCACCCTACATCCGACCCATAATTCTGATCTTTCCTGGCCCATTATATATAGTTATATGCATATAAACGCAGCTCCTTTTGCCAGCCATGTGTATAACTATAATGTATTTGACTGTGTTGTTATTATTTTATTTTTAACTCAAGTGAGTTTCGTCTGAATGGGCATATGTACAGTTCAACTCTGGAACAGTTTGCTACGACAGTGGCGGGTCTTGCCCGAAAGTTAACTGCAATCCTGGCGGAGAAATTAGGTTGCGAGTCAACGTTTTTCCAAGAAAATTGCTTGCCAAGCACATGCTACCTTAGAATGAACCGATACCCACCATGCCCTGTCCCTTCAGCGATACACGGGCTGATGCCGCACACAGACAGTGACTTCCTCACAATATTGCACCAAGATGAGGTTGGAGGCTTGCAGTTAGTCAAAGATGGCAAATGGATTGCAGTGAAACCTAATCCAGAAGCTCTCATTGTCAACATTGGAGACTTATTCCA
Organism: Citrus glauca; assembly: GCA_029633175.1. Lineage (NCBI taxonomy): Eukaryota > Viridiplantae > Streptophyta > Magnoliopsida > Sapindales > Rutaceae > Citrus > Citrus glauca. The sequence goes on from JAQOOD010000001.1 coordinate 707,567, forward strand.
GGTGCGTTTTTGTACTTGCCCAGCATACATACCGTACTTACATCATTTTGAATTGATTGTAAGAGATGTGATAATTAATTTCTAATTAATATTTGGTTGCTACATTATTTCAGGCTTGGAGCAATGACGTTTACAAGAGTGTGGAACACCGCGTCGTTACGAATCCGTCGACGGAGAGGTTTTCGATTGCGTATTTCTTCTGTCCTTCGTACGACACTGTGATTCAGAATTCAGAGCCTTCTAATTACAGGAAGTTTAGCTTCAGAGAATTCAGACTGCAGGTTCAGGAGGACGTTCAAAAGTATGGTCACAAAGTAGGGCTCCCCAGATTCCTTATAAGTCATTAAATGAATGTTTTCTACGATTAGTTTAATATTTGTACCTCATCACAGCACAGCCAAAACAGAAAACTCAAAGGAAAAAAAAAACTATTAATTTGCTATCTCGAAAGTTGAACATAAAATATGATATAGACAGGGTTAGTTCAATTAGATAACTAAAGTATGTGTATTTTTAATTTATTTCAGTATTCTATTTCAAAAATAAAAGTAAGTATAAAGTTCGTTTGTTCCGTAACATGCTCAAAAAGTTAATATTTTATGTAAACTTCACAATATTATCTTTCCTGCAAGTACAAATTGGGATAAAGTTTAGCTTCTATCAAGTTCTTACTGTTTTACAATTGACTTCTTCTTTATGTTTGTAAATTTAAAGTATTTGAAATAGAGAAAGTGAAAAATTTTAAATACAAAATAAAACCAGTTGCACAAGTCACAATACATAAGAGTATAAGAGAATGATTTGGGTTCGTTGGAGTGGACAAAGAGTGGGAGCACAATTTGATTCGAGAGTAGTACTATTGATTTGAGAGTAGTACTATTCTCACATCCCCTTCTCTAGATACACCCCATTTAATAAATGCAAAACTGACTTTTCCTCTTATAACACCACCTTCAATTCCCATGATACCCTTGTTCACTGCAATTGAAAAATAATAATAATGATAATAAGATCTATATAAAGAAGGAAGGTCTAATAATTTGCCTCAATTTACATTAAAAAGAAAATGTCGTGGGGTTTGAGAAACAAGAAGACAATACAAGGAATTTTAACAAAATATTTCATTTTTATATGCAAGAAATCATATTTTCCTAAAGAGGAGTGGTAAAACTTTAATATAATAATAAACCTGCATCTAGAAGCAAAAATGATAATATCTTTGTCGCCAGAAGATTTATTCTTCTACAAATTTCTTATTCTAGAACGCTTAAAATAGAAAGGTTGCATGGTTATTACAATTTAATTGCATGCATCAGCATCAAATTAAAAAAACAACAAAAATAATATATTACATGGAGATTTAGAGAGCTTTTAAAGAAAGAAAGATGTGTTTATAAATATTGAAAATTAACTCATTAAATTTGACTGAACAATTTAGAATCTCGCCTCAGGCCAAAAATTAGTAGTAAGAATTTGTGACATATATAGTCAATTGTTTATTAGTTGAGCTTTTTATCCATTATTTTGACTGGGTGTTGAGAAGGGATTTGGATCCGGTGCTGAGCTGAGTTTGCTCAGCTTGTAAGGATCTTATTACATTTGTACACTTTCATTACTAATGGTTAGGATTATTTACCATTTTTTCTTTTCTTTTTCCTAATTTTTTCTTACCTAATAAAGCGTGTTTTTTTTTAACTTTTCGTTTATTTTCTCGCTTGAAGCACGAAACTTCATTTCTTTCTTTTCTCGCGTAGGTCCAAACAAATTGATTTAACATCTAATTTCATTTCTTTTCTCTTTTCTAATTTTTCTTTTCATCAACTCTTTATAGCATCTGCGTTTTTTTAATTAATTGATCATTTGGTGTTGACGGTACTATCTCGAAATCTCATTGTTCGTTATTTTTTCTGTTCAATTCTTCAATTTAATTATCCATTTCATGGTTCTGCAACTTTAAAGTTTACTTCATGATCAATTTTTGCGGTCTTAACATGCATTTGTGCGTGAAAAATTTTCATATGTATTTCATGCCTGCCGCATGTTTGATAAAAGTCCTCATTGAAAAAAAAAAAAAAGTGAGCCATAATTTTAATACTTATTTTGATTTAGGTCGTATGAAGTGTTACAAAATGAGATTGCTGACAAAGAGAAGCATTGATGAGGAGATTGTTTTGGATGAAGCAATTGGTACCTCAAATATTGCCGAGGTATTTTCAGAGATAGTGAATCCAAAGAGAAGACAAGGCATGTTTGTCAAATACTGCTGATGTATTCTTAGTTGCTGCTGGTTTTTGGCTTTGGCCGGGGGTGTCATGTGCATGCCATGTTTGTCATTCTCATTGTATAGAATACATATAATAAAAGGGAAATGTAATGATTTTTATTGTGTACAATTATAATCTAGTGATAAAACTATTTTAGATGTTTATTGACATCTGAAGTTCAATTTTTGTATGAAGTTTGTTCTGTTTCTAAAATGTTATGTTTCTGAAATAGATTTCAATTGAGCTGAGTTGTGCTTGTTCAAAACAATAAAATGTGAAATTTCATGAGTGCAAATCCTGAACTGTAAAACAAAGCTTGAGAGTCTTGAACTGTAAAACAAAGCATTTCATTAAAACAAAGCATTGTTATTTTAAGCTTGAGAGTCTTGAACTGCAAGAGAACATCCTGTTAAGTTTTGATGAAGCAAATCTTGAAAGCTAGTCTGCTGAGATTGTTCATAAGGGAGGCATGGCACCAAATTAAGCAAATTATAACCTTGTGGCGATTGCTCCACCTAAAAGAACAATATATATATATATATATATATAAAACTCTCATAATATGTCACAAAATTAAATAAATATCAATATTCAATATCAAAAAAGGATCAAAAGTACTTACTGAACGTGGATGGAGGACCATTGATGAAGGAAGAGTGTTATTAACTGAATGAACAGATCGAATATGTGCCTACAAGCATTTAACTCAATTGATCATTCATTTTCATTATTTATTTGAAAAAATATTTTAAACAATAGGTTTGATGAATAAGATAACTGTATCACCTGAGACATTTGAGAATGCGACTGACGATTAGATAATTTCCTCTTCTTTACTAACGCAGTCTTAAACCACTCTTAAATCTACGTTTTCCTCGAGATGACTTTTTTTTTTTTAGCCCTTTTCCTTTGGCAATAGTCTCATTTTGTTGACCATCTATGTCAATACTGCTTGCGGGTTTAACAAGAGTGAATTTTTTCTTTCTATTACCATCCATTTCTAAGCTCAAAAGGTCTTCAATAAACTTTGCCAATTCAGTTGCATGTTCATTCGCTAGCTTGTACGTTTTTTTCGTTCTCAGAAGCTCTACTTGAAATCTTAGTGAAGGTAGAACACAAAGCTCTGTATCTACATGTCTGCTGTAACTTCGGATCAGCTTAAATTTCAAGCTCATGCATGTCTTGAATAGCTTCAGCTCTTGCTTGTTTTGTTCATCTTTTTAAGATATACTGGCTAGGAAGAAATTCTTTGATGTCCATGACATCTCTAAGAACCTTAATCATATGGCTACATAAAACCCATTTCCTCTCAAAGCATCATACAACTGCAAGATAATGTGTTGTCAATCTCACTTTTTACACATCGCTTTTTAGAGTGCCTGTCCATGCCAATTGTGTAAAGGAAACATTCACCTTCTACAGCATAATTTTGTATAGATAAATCAATAGCTTCTTCTTCAAGCTCATCTTGAAAGTCTTGAAATATATATATATTTTTTTGCATAAACTTCTCTTGCTTGTACAAGCATTTTAACAAACATTTTCATGTGAACTAGCCTATAACATAAATCGTACTCTACTTCCAACTCCTTATACCTTTTATCATTAACTACCCTCTCGAAATGCATAAAAATTTGTACTACATTGAGGTCTAACTTGAGGTAATCTTTTAAGTTAGCATTAAAACTCTCACTAAGTTGGGTACTATTGATTCTAGTTGACCATACTTTGCTTGTTATATGCATAAGCTCATTTCTCTTTTAACTCAAAAATTCTTTTCAACCAATTATTATCACGCACATCATATTCCTCAAGCATTGCATTCCAAGCACTCAAAAGCTCATCTTCCTCTTTAGTGGACTCCATGAACATAGATAATGCACTTTTTACCCCTCCAGTGCCTTTAAAAACACTGATTACATGCTTCAAGGCAATTTGCATTATATGCCATGTACAAAGCCTATGGTTTGTGTTGGACATTATATGAGAAATAGCTTTAGCCATCGCAGCATCCTGATCTGTAAAGATGGTTTTTGGTAATTTCCCACACATTGTCTTAAAAAATGTCTCAAATAACCATATAAATAAATCAACAGTCTCATTATACATTAAAGCTGCCCCAAAAATAATTGTCACTCGATGATGATTAAATTTCACAAAAGTTGCGAATTGTCAGATTTTCTTTATTTACTTTGTAAGTTGTATCAAAACTTACAACATCTCCAAATTGGCCATAATCAATAATCATTTTCGCATATGCCCAAAATATATTAGTGATCTGTTCCTCATTATCCAGCTTCATACAATAGAAAAATGATGGATTTTTAAAATTTCATCAGAAAAATATTTCAATAAATACCACGCTTCTCCGTACGCTAAATCTTTCTGTCTCTTTGTTCTAAGATAACTCTTCTGATATAGTTTTGTGTATCCAAGAGATTCTTGCCCTCCCACTTGCCTACCCATTAACTCATATGCGGATTTAAGTGAAATCCTAGATTCTTCTGCCAAGTCTACTTCCATTGCTTGCGAAGCTGTTATTTTTCTTTGAGAAGGTAGCATATGAGCACACTCTTGCATTACAAGCGGATGGTTATGAGACTCAATAAAATGATAAATAAACCCATTGTTCTTATTCCTATTTAGCTTGATAAATAATCCAGCATCACACCCGGTTCTTGTCTCTGCTCTATATTTGACTTTCGGGAGATCTGTTTTGGCTTTTAATCGATAACTTTGTTTGCAACAAACAAATACTCTCGCTGTAATTTCAACACTACGCTTATTCTTACCGTGGGTTTCTTTTCTAATGCTAAAGCCCATACTTATGGTATACTTGTTATAGAATTCATATGCAGCTTCTTCTGAATTGAACTCCGTGCCTAGTCTCGATTTAAAGGCTGAATCAATTGAAATTTCTTGATCGATAGTCTCTAATGCAACCATCCTAATCAACAAAAAGCAAAGCACAAAAAAATAAAAACTAACCTTTTTGAACTTTCTTCAATAGATATTATAATGATGATAATGATGATGGAACTGAAGCGTGTTTCAATTGTGCACGATGAGAATGGTGATAAACAAGCAGGAAGAAAAAAGCGGGATGTTTTATAATTAAGATTTTATATCGATACAACGCATTTTTAGAAAATAGAAAAAAATTAAAAAGGAAACAAATCTTAGCCATTAATAACTATAGTAGACATGTATAATAAGATCTTTATAAGCTGAGCAAAAACTCAACTCAGTACCGGATCTGATTCTGCAGAGAATAGTAGTTTTGTATCCAAATTCCAACTGGAATTGCGCAAGCTGCATGCAAGACTTTCGTTAGGTTTTTATTTGTCTTTTAATGTAATTTCTTGCATGGTTAAAATTGTAAAAAGAATAATGGAGTTTTAATAGGATTATTGAGAAGTGCCAATAGTGCTACTCTTGATTTGATTCATTTCCTTTATTATTTCTCAGGACTCAAAAAAGCCTATTTATACAAGACTTTTAACAACATAAAAACAAAATAATCAAACATTATAAACGAACTCTTCCACGTTAACATGCACATAATGTTCTTGATATACTTTCTATATGCATATGACATAATGGCCTTGGCTAGTGCCATGTGTGAATGTCATAATGGTCTTATTCTTACCATCCATGCATCACACAATGGTCTTGATTCTTACCATTTGTCTACGTCATAATGATTTTGACTATTGCCATATGTGCTTCACATTATAATCTTGATTCTTACCATATATTATGACCAAAAAGGGAAAGATAAAGCTTGCTAAAAGATATAGAAATACATATTTTCGAAAGCCTGATATATTATTTATAGAAATCTAAATGACAAAATTAGATTTTTAAGGCCCTATAGTACAAATCTTAAATAACGTGAATATAACAAAATAAGTAAACCCGAATTATTATTATTATTATAAATATAAGGGAGCCCCTATCTTACATTTAATGTACCATACACAACTCACAAGAACCACATAAATTGTGGGACCCATATAATTGTGTGGTTCTTATTGGTTGTGTATGGTACATTAAATGTAACATAGCAAAATCCTAAATATAATTGTTCTAATTGAAACAAGAAAAAAAAAAGAGTAAAATCCTCAAAGCAATAGAAAAAAATAGGAAATAACTAAAACTTTCAAAATGACTACCAAAGAAACAAAATTTTTGATCCAATCACGTGGTTAATATGACATAGCACATGTGATTAGATTTGTTTCATCGTGAGCTTCAAAACAGTATATTATTATTATATTACCTAAATTACCTAAACGAACATCTATAGTTCAAATTATAATCCTAGAAAAAAGATTCTAATAATCCTACATCACCATCTTACATTATATTATATTTACCTCGCATGAATGCGATCCCTATTTGAGAGTGGGTGTTGAAAATATAATTTAATAATATCTTTAATAAATATTTATTGTTTACTATTTATGAAATATGTTTTTATTCTAACACGTCTTCTATAAAAATATCTTTAAATTATGTTCCATGAAAATTTGATAGTCATATAAATCAATTACTGGATGTGAAAAAACAACTATTGGTATTAGCTAATTTTGAAGAGAAAAGAGGAAAATTTTGGATTATCTCCCATAGCATGAATATCTTCATATCACTCTTTATTTTTAAAAACTTTAGTTACTCTTCTTTAAAAAAAATAACAAAAAAAAAAGGAGTGAATCAATGAAATTTTGTAATTAAAAAAATTAATAAATTAAAATTTAAAAAATGAGAAAATAATTTAAAGATAATAATTTATAAGGAATAATATAAAATTAACCCAAAAAAACACGCTCATTTAAAAAAAAAAAAAAAGTCCGAAGAATTTTAATGTTGCATGATGGAGTTCAGCATCTCAGCTTCTTTTTCCCAATATCAATGTGTATGTGCGAATAAAATCTCCCTTCAAGAAGATTAATAACAGTGAAAAAAATGATAGCTTGTCTAAGTTCCAACCTCCCGAACCTCCACTCCACGCCGACCGCCCCGGGCCAAACCACATCCGAGCCTGACTCTAAACCCCAGGCTCGGAAACTGAAGAGCAGCCCTCAGCTGAACCGCTGGTCGAGGGCCCGCGCTGTACGATCAGGTCGTAAATTGGACCGGTTGGGCCAGCGGTCCCCCCAGTCGTCTGTTAATTTTCAAGTTAGAGACAGAGATGGTGTTGATTTGGAGCCGGAAAGAATAAGTGACGGTGAGGATAACGTGGAGGCGATGGAAGGGAAGTCCATTTACATGGTCTCTGACGGCACTGGATGGACGGCGGAGCACTCCGTTAATGCTGCGCTGGGACAGTTCGAACACTGTTTAGTAGATCGAAACTGTGCTGTAAATACCCACCTCTTCTCAGGGGTATGTTCGTCTTTTTATTTTCTCCCCCTGTGTCTGATACCTTGATATTTTATTATGTTGAAGTCTGTGGCCTTGTTTGATGGGGCAAGTTTCTTCTAAAAGCACTTTTGCCAAATCACCTTATCTGTTGCTTTTTCAGGAAGCACTTTTATTATGTGCTTCTCAAGGTACTTATCAAAACTAAAGGGATACCTGACCTCGCATTCCAAGTGGATGGAATAAAACAAGAGATCATTGAAGGACAAACTGTTTTGAATCAGGCTTTCTCTTTATCTTGAGATGCATAATATGTTAGAAAATGATTCCATACTTATTACTATAATCTGCATTGTTTTGCTTAATGTTGAAACCTCATTTAATTTAATCAGCTAAAATGTGAGCACTGACATATTGTAGTTGCGACAATTTTGTCAGATTGATGATGTAGAGCAGTTGATGGTGATAATAAAGCAAGCGGCCAAGGAAGGGGCAATGCTTGTTTACACCTTAGCCGATCCTTCCATGGCAGAGTCTGCTAACAAGGCCTGCGAACTTTGGGGTATACCGTCCACTGACGTATTGGGACCAATTACAGAGGCAATTGCATCCCATCTAGGCGTCTCACCTTCTGGCCTTCCCCGAGGTGCTCCCGGCCGAAATTTTCCTCTTGGTGAGGAGTACTTTCGTCGCATAGAGGCTATTGAATTTACCATTAAGCAAGATGATGGTGCCCTTCCACAAAATTTGCACAAAGCCGACATTATTCTATCAGGCGTTTCTCGTACTGGAAAAACGCCGTTATCCATCTATTTAGCTCAGAAGGGATACAAAGTGGCAAATGTCCCAATTGTGATGGGCGTAGAATTGCCTAAGAGTCTTTTTCAAGTAGACCCAGAAAAGGTTTTTGGTTTGACAATTAATCCTCTAGTCCTGCAATCTATTAGAAAAGCAAGAGCTAGGAGTTTGGGATTCCGAGATGAAATAAGGAGCAATTATTCTGAGATGGATTACGTTAGAGAGGAATTAGAATTTGCTGGCAGGATATTTGCGCAGAATCCTGTTTGGCCTGTAATTGGTGAGACAAATCAAGTTTCATTTGTTCATTTGTTTACCTACGAGTTATGTGATTACTTTTACTTATGGTTCTTAAAACATTCAGAATTTAAGCCGTATTGAACCCTATGTTTATAGAAATAAAATTGTTGGCTGTTTGTCACTGCAGAAGTGACTGGCAAAGCTATTGAAGAAACTGCAGCAGTTGTATTGAGACTTTATCATGACCGGAAACACAAATGCTCAATGCCACGAATCTCAAAACGCTACTAGAAGAGGTAAAGTTCTTATTCTTTCGTATGCAAGGATGACTGATTAGATATTCATGTTGAATAATGGTGAGCCAACATCAGATCCATCATCAATTGCAAATTCTGCAAAAAATATTTGCATACGGGGTATAGCCATCACACTTTTCAGCTCTCTTATCATTGATGCAATAGATTGTTGAGTGAAGCCAGTCTGATGACACATGGCTTTCTTATGTGTTTATCCAATGAAGAGATAAACTCCAAAGCAAATAGTCATCAATGTCAATACATGGTAACTTTTGGCAATTAAACCATATGAATAAGTGAGTTGAAGGTAGATTGCTCCCGAATCATCCATCATGGTTAATTCATGAAGTATCATGATTTGGGTAACCTTTTTCAAGTCTTTTCTAACATTTATCATCCATCATGGTTTCTCTCAGAGAATGTAATCTATAAAAGTAACAGGATCACTTGTCCACAGGAATCAATGGCTTAACTGGAGAAACAGAAAACAAGAGAGATTAAACCACGCTTGGAAAAAATTTATGGTTGTTGAACATTTGTTGACAGTCTGCAGAGTGGGTTTCTATCTTTGTTGGAAGATCTTATCCGGATCAGCTTTTGATTATTTTACAAGAAGAAATCTCAAAGTTTTATTCATTTAGATATAAAACAGTTAGCATACTCATTATGGTCTTATACAAAGTTGTATTAATTTAGATGTAAAACAATTGGCATACTCGTTACAGTCTTCTACAGAAAGTCAGAAAATTTAGCCATACAAAAAGCGAATAAACCAAACTTACCTGTTGGGATGTTTATGATTGGTGAATCTATGGGGAAAGTCAATGGAGTAGGTTTGTGATATTATTAGGACATGTCATCAGGTTCAGTAGTTGGTAATGGTGTTCTAAGAGGAAAATCTCGACATTGTATTTGTTTAGAAGAAAAATAAAACTTGTATTTTATTGTGGACGGACTAGAAGAATCAACTTGAGAAACACGGTTAACCGATCCTTGCCCACTTGGAAATTTGTGGTCGGTGAAGCCAAGGTTGAAAGTCCATGGATGGATTTCTACTTTCTAATTGAAGTTGCATCCAAGTTGCCCGAGTAAGTGAATTCCCTGTCTATTCAATGGTCGGCATAATGAGTTAGAAGCATTTATAGGTTTATTCATAGGTATTCCTTTATTCTTCCAGGTAACTAGAAAAAGCTTAAAGCTGCGCATGCTTTTGCGCACACACGCGGGTACTTTATTACTTGAAAGCTCTAATATGTGCTAATTCCTGGCTCACATGAGAACTGCAAACCACAAAAAGAGACCACTAAGGTGATATGCCAAAAAGAGCTAGCAAAATACCAAATGGAAGGTATGGGAAAGGAAAATAGTTTGCTAAAAAAATAGTAAAAAGTAACTTTGCGATCTTCCATTAAGCTGAGCAGAAAAGCACTAGAAACCACAAACGTTAAACACATCGCTTTTTTTTTCCCCCCTTTTTCTGAACTCTGCAATAACATATAATTAAAGAAGATTCCTCCTCTTTGTCATAATGCGGCATGCCATTGTCTTCATTTCTAAAATCCTTATGGCGTCTTGAAAAAGTAGAGGATTGCCGAGCTTGTAGTCATGCTAATGGAACGTCGGTTAGCTTTTGCTGACCTGTAGTTTTTATCTTCTGCTGCTTTCTTTTTGTTGTGAATTTTGCCGCGTCACTTTGTTTTAAAGAAGACTGTTATTACAAAAAGAACCTCTACCATAAGCTAAGCCTGCTCATGTTTCTTTCTGTGATCCATTCAGCTTCATGATGTGGTCACTGCTGTACTTAGGTTTTGATACCACAGTACTTACTATCAACTTTTATAATCCAAATTATTTTCTTCAGCACTGTGCTTCAAGGATAGCGTGAAGTATATCAGCAGAATTGTTCCCAGGCTCGACCTGTCGTAGACAAACATAAGAAGATTTATTACGCGTTTCAAATTCCAGAGCTAAAGCATGTTGGTAGAAGTTAGGATTATAAACCCACAAGGTGGCAAAGAAGAGAAGAACCCTTTTAGGATCAATAGCCCATGAATGAGAAGAACGCTTCAAACTATTTCTCCTGAAACCGCTTTTGCTATCTGGGGTTGTGATGATGTTGCCGGTCGTTATAGTAATCTGGTGATGAACTTGAGGGATATCCGTGGACCCTATGGCAGCCCCCGCTGGCTTTTCAGGCGTGCTAGGCCCTGCATGAACAGATGCACTTAGTAAATTGAGACCAAATTTGCACTTAAGAGTGTACCACTTTGCTAGCTAGCTAACATTTCACCACCAAATTCCCAATCACGTAAAGCAGCACGTAAAACAATGATATTCTTCAACCAAACTTGCACCAAACTAGTTGTCAAAACAAAAAGGCCCGAGTCCCAATTTAAGTTTCATGACCCACCTGTAGTTGATCCAGCAGTTTGGTAACATTTCACTTTCTCAACCGTAGGATCACCAACTTCTTTGACCCCATACAACACTTAAATTCAGAAGACTAAGATTACAACAACCAAATTATAACAGCCGACTAATTCATCCATGGTAGTACTAATAACAACAACAACAAGCATATGGAGGATCGGGCGGCGTGGCATTAGACGATTGGGGTAACCCAGCTCAATGAGAGACCAGTACAGGTTGGAGTCTTGGAGATAAAATATTTGTAATTTAGCATATATAGGACAAACATATATCATATTTGGCCAAATCTTAATTTTATTCCAAGTATTGTTTTCTAGCGATTTGCATCTCCCTGGCAAATCGGGGACCAGTAAGAGATCAAACAAACTATTCGGCAACCAGCCAAGCTAAGTTGATCAATGTAATCGAACGGTCTACGGCTAAAGTTTCTTGAACGCTCTCTTTCATACAAATTTGAAATTCCACCTTCCAGCAAAGAGTAACATTCTCTCTCTTTTGGTGAATACTCTGTTAGCCCAAATCCTTCATCGGATTATTTTCCAGGGGTTGAATTTGGTATGTCTAATTGATGAAAATGTTACCTCTGGGGGAGGATGCAGCAAGAGTGGCATCTCTGTCATTAGCATTAGAATTAGACTTCTTTTCGGCGCCGCAGCCGCCACGCTGGGATCCTTTTCTCGAAAGGCTTTTCTGCAACTTTTTCCATAATTAACGTTTGCATTAAAACCAAAGCACAGCCATCAATTATAAAACAAGACAATCAGAAATTTATGGGGTTTCTTCTATATTCAAAGATAAAGAAACGGTTTCTTTAACAAAAATTAAGAACTAAAGTAGAGAAAAAGAGAGAAGATAACAACTATGCTTGAGAAAGAGAAAGCCGTTGAATTGAATTGCCCGCAAAGCCAATAACGTGCTTTCTAAAAAATTAGGGGGAAAAAAAAGAGAGAGAGAGTCATTTCGTCTGTTTCAAGAATGCCAATAATTTTCTGAATTAAACTTGTTAATGAAGATGAAAATCATAATTAATTAAGCGTGTGGAAGCAATTTCTGCAGCACAGAAGGTGTGCGCTTTTTTAATTGATAAAGAGAGAAAAATCTTTTCCATGTAGCATAGCACAAAAAAAAAATTAAAAAAAAAACTTACAGTGATTCTTGAATTTGCGTTGTTAGTACTATCTTTATTGATTCCACGAGAGAAGGCATCCATGTCAATAACAAAATTATCAGATTTCTTGAGTGCATTATAGTGAAAGCCGCTGACATGATCCAAAAGAGAAGTTTTTGGTGTGCTTGATGAGCTCTCTTCCATTCCACAGGCTTCGCAAGAAGATGCCATATCCTTGAGATTATTTAAAGGAGTGAGAAGAAACAACAGCAGAGTTACATACAGAACCCAATACAACAGTTATTAAGTGAAACAAACAACAAAGAGATAATAAGAGAAACCCCGAAACCAATGCTCACCAACTTAGGATCGTCCGCCGTTTCTCTGTCGTCGTCACTTTCCCGGAAAAGAAAATATAGATATGTATGTATATATATATGTACAAAAGCTGAAGAAAGATGGAAGAACGTGTTCAAAGGATTTGCGTACCCGATGGAGGAAAGGAAACGCTATTCACGGTCCAATTAGTGATCGGACTCAAAAACCAAAAATAAAAACTAAAAATAAAAATATCGGCGCCGTTAAGTCAAAACTTGAATGTTTAGAATAAATATATATATGAGTCCCTATTCCTATACATCTCGTGAATTCCGCAAGCTAAAGAATGTTGTAGAAATGCCTTGCTGCAAGTTTTTCAAGATATCGCTTACACAGCTGGAAATTCTGGATTTCCAGAAATTTTCCTTTTTTCTTTTTTTTCCTTCCTTCCTTCCTTCTGGGTCGAAAAAAACTGTAGTAAAATTTATAATAAGTAGTACCTTATGAATAGTATTCTATCGCTATCAGGCTGGTTTCGATGAAGAGGAGTCGAAAAGAAAATTGGTCAATCGAAAAAAAGTGTGATGAGATTGTTGGTATCTGGACATAAAAATGGAAATACAGAGGCAACTGAAGTACTCGTGAAGCCAAACTGTGTTAAAGGTTTTTTTTTTTTTTTTTATACGATGAGTTGTTTAATGAGCTGTTGTTGCTGTGTACTTCTGATTTATATATACATCTGTTGTGACGTATTAAAATTTAAATACATTATGCACTCCATATTTGTTTATTTATTGTTGATTCGTTTATGAGCTTCGGAGTGGTGATTAGGTAAGATTGAGACTATGGTAAGACTCTACATCCCTGAGCACATACAAAGACAAGTTGTACCTTTTACCGATAACAAAGCAGCTGCTAGTTCTATAAAGTTACGTTTAACACGCAAGATTAGGTTGTATTAATTATTATAATGGAACTGAATTAGATTTAATTAGATTAAATTAGATGATATAATATTGTATTATGTATGGTACAATATTAGATTGGATTATATTAAATTATATTTGAATAAAAATAGTATTTAATTTGACATTTAAAATATAAATATGAATAATTTATTAATATTCAATAATAAAATAATTATTAATATTGTTTAAAAGAATTCAATTAAAATTAAATATTTAGAAAATTAGTTATTATGTAATCACAATTATAATAAAAATATAAATTAGATTAAGTTAAATTAAATTAAAATGTTAGCAAATAATATACAAGCAACCAATTATTAGTATTATTAATTTTAATATAGTGATTATTCAATTAAATACTACATTAGATATTCAAGTAATAATTAATTAAAGAGATAATTATTTTTAAAGTTAATCCTAACTAAACCAATGTTTCAATTGGGATTATTGATATCATGATCTTAGGACTAAATTTACATTTAGTCTTCATAACCTAATTCAAAGTGGAACTTGCCAAACATAAGATAAATAATTAATTCCAAAATTAATCCAATCCTGCACATAATCCTTGCTCCCAAACATGGCCTAACATAATTTCTTAAGGATTTAAATTCGTTTGTGATCTAACTTTGTCTTTAAAGACTGTTATTGTTGTCTATTGGAAATATATCACCTCTTAATTAAAATTTAATAGTGTATAATACTTTTTAAACGTACAATATGGGCACTAAATTCATTTTTTAAATAAATATTTTTTTAACTTAACAGTAACGCCGCCAACAATATTGAATATTAGTTAGTATACATATCATGAAAATAAGAATACAGATTTAGACTGCGTTAGCCGCTATGGTAGCTATGATTTAGGTTAGTTTTGGTAGATATCTAAGTATTAATAACAATGTAGTTTGGTCCAGACCTGTGATTATAAATATATAATTGATCTATAAGACGTATATATAAACAAGTTTAACAACAATTCGGTGCAGTAGCTTCTTGGACCCCAGCTATACGTTTTATTGCACCATTGAGGCATTTGACTATGGAGCCGAAACAGACCGGGGAACCGATTCAATGGTCCAAAAATAAACCAAAGTCAAAAAGTATTAAATATATTTACTTTTCGACCCGAGAAAAGGAAGAACTGTTTTCGTTTCTTTTTAAAACAATAATGAATATCAACCAACAAGCTTACGTCTGTACACTTGAAGCCATCCATATATTAAATTATTTTGGAAAGTTCACCATTTCTATGTTCTAGTACCAAGCCCTCCCAAGGAGATGATATAAGATCTATTCAAATACAGAAATGTTTTCAGTTCTAAAGCAAAAGCTTTCTTGCATATTGGCCCCAAAAAAAAAAAATTAAAAAAGGGGTGAAATTTTAATTAAAAAACGATTCAAGAGATGTGACATTGACAACCATCAAGTCGTGAGTCGTGAATTAGGCATAGGCACCACACCAGCATGAGCTAATGGGTCTAGAATCAGAAAACAAAATGATAAGAATGATGATGGGTGTTTGATATTAATTTGTGGAGCCAATTTTCTTTATTGATAGCGATAAGATCGCTAATTGCGTGTTCAACCTGAAATCATAGGATAACGCCCACCTGGTAAGTGTGACGATACCGCAATATTGTTGGTGACATTGACTGTGAGATTATCTATATATCCGTTTAAAACTAACATTATACTTATATAAATATCATTATTACTTGCTTAATTATAAACGTAAATGGTTCTTTATCGCAATGGGAGAAATCTTGAAGAATATTAATTAATATGGTTAAAGTCTAAAATTAAGAAACAAACCATCTCAAATAATCAGCAAATGATTACATTCAACTGATTTTTATTTTTTTTTCATGTTCTAGTTGGATTCGGTATGTACATGTGAAAGAGAATTCTTGGGGGAAAGTCAACGATGGTATAAGGTAGAAAATGAAATGCTTGTGAGCTCGTAGTTGTTTCGCAATCAAGTAATTATCATCTCTCCGCCTCCTTTTCTTTTTTCTTTTTTTTAATGTTCCCAATTAGTACCTATTTCTTTCTAATGAATCCAAAAATTAAGTCTAATTTTGACCAAGTTAATACTTTCTTGAATATCTCTTAAGATTCGTAAACAAATTTATTAAAAAAAAATCAGGGGCTTCTTGTTACCGTAATATATATGTATATGTATATGTATGTGTGCTTTTGTATGTGTGTGTGTATATGTTTGGTGATTGATTGATGGCATTGACAATGAGATTATATATTTATCCATTCAAAATGAACATTATTGATTCATTGTATATTTCCTTCACAACATACACATTTTTGCTTTGGTGATTGATTGCTGGCATTATTTTTTCTGGTTTTCTGTGTGGTGCAGTCTAGTCTGTCTCTGTCCATTTGGTAATGAATATTTACAGAACTAATTAAAAATTCATGCGACGGCTTGTGATCTTGAATATAAGTAAAATAAACACGAGGGGCTTGCATTGCACGCACATGATGGGCGAAAGCAAGTGCGGCGCATGTCATGGCTTGTTAATTTATTACCTCCATTTCTTGGGTGGTAATGGCGGACCTCATATATATTTTCCACTGTGAAATAAAATAATAGCTAGGAATTGAAACGCAGCGTTAATTTGTTTAAAATTGCACATGCTTGACACCTTGTACAAGAAATGATGGCATGAATGGTTCTTAATGTCGGACCTTAATTACTACGACATTGCATGATCACAGTATAGGAATGGCCAATGGGACAAAGAAGTGTTTCGTCTTTATTATGCTGATGTACAATCTAAAACATGCTCCTAGATTATAATTTTTTTTCTCCTAGGTTATAGAATAGAAATGTGAAACAATGACTACTAACAAACGAGAATTGATTTCGAATGGGAAAGTTTAAGGTTTCGTTTGGAATTGAGGTGCTGTAATTTTTAAACTAAAATTATTGTAAAAAAAAAAATTGTAACTATTCAATAAAAATTAATAATATTTAGTAAATATAAATTTTAAATAAAAATTTTATCAAAATTATTAAAGATATAATAAATTTTTCATTATATAAGTAAAAAATCATATCAATATAGCTTGTAAGTTACAACAGTTAGTGTTTACTAAATATTTTAGTGTTGTAACTTTTAAGTTACAGCTGCTCAACTTCAATATCAAACGCACCCTAAATAAACTTATATAAGTACTGAGGAATGTAGGTTTGATTATCAGAACTTACCCAGATTTAAGTTAACTAACAAATTCAATCAACTTTTAAATTGAAAATTTATAACAAAACCTCGGGGTCTCTGTCAGTTATGATGAAGCAGCATACCCATTTCATGTTTGTCCCTTAAGAATTAATTTTCTTGGATTTTCTGCAGTAGCTGGTAACTTGAAGAGCTCCGAAGATTCTGAGAACGAAGTAAAGCGGTAACATCAGATGATACAAAGACCGATTTTAACCTCCTTTTCTTCTTTTTTTTTTCCCCCGTTAATTACACTTTCAATTTGGGTCCCCTCGTTTGTTGTTATTTCCATAATTAGTTTTAAAGAAGGAATAAAGAGAAACAGACTTGTGGGAGTGGAACTGTAAATTTTACGCAAGAAAAAAATTAAATGGGAAGAGAATGTGACCACAATATCCGTACCAATATCTCATTGCAGGGTAATTAAGATAAACTATTGAACTTAGTGGTTCCTGTTGAATAAGAAATATCGGAGCACCTGATCATATTTTGTGCCATCAAAATCTATTCTTTTTATATTTTCTTTGATTGACCATTATCAGTTGAATTTGTTAAAAAGAAAAAGAAAAGAAGAGAACTCTAATATTACTAGGCCAAGTACAGAGGAGATGGTGTGCGTTGGGATATGTGAAGGGTCATCAACAAATTCCCCAGTTTCTGGTCTATGTTGGTTGATCTATTGTGATTTGTGAATGATATAATCACTATGAGCTTTTGCCCTCTCTCAACCTTTGGTGATGCGCAATCATTAGGAAATGACCACCTCTCACCCACTATGAGCTTTTGCCCTCTCTCACCCCTTGGGGATGCGCAATCATTAGGAAATGACCACCTCTCACTCTTGAAAATTCATTTCTACAATAAACTCATTCTTACCAAATTGATAATCATGATCAATTTGTTTAACTTACAAAGTAACTACTTATGATGGTTATGTTGTCCCACTTTACGTTATCTGTATTTCTGTTGACACGTTATTGTTTCAGTAATGTGTACTTTATAACAAGCTCGACAATCTAATCACATGTAGGCCACAATTTTCTTGGATTTTCTTATAAATTGTGATGGATGAATCGATCATATATATAATTCTTCTACTTCCATTCAGCAAATGGACAATCGTGTGTATCATTATCAAACTAACACCAATCAAACATACATAGATGATGGAGAAAGAGAAACCGATAGAACGAGTAATCGAGACTGGGTTGCATTCAATTGAAAATTCAATATCTCTTATTACTCGAATTGAAAACTTGCTACATGCTCCAACCTCCACTTTGAATCTTAAATAATAAAATCATGGCCAGGTAGACTACCAGGGCATGAACAATTTGATCTCTTGACATGTAATTTAAATGTTGAACGCATCAATATTTCTCTCCTTATGAGGGTTAAGTTCCAAGTTGAAAGGGTGAAAAAGGGAAACTAAAAGACTATAACAGCATGATTGACTACACTTGAGAGCCAATCCATGGCTAGCTTCAAACAAAACATAATCTTAAATACATCTCATTTGTACGAATTTGCGCCCACCATTCACAATTTGAATTCTCGTTTAAGGGAAAACTTGTTTGTGTATAGAACTACAGAATCTCTGGTTTCCATTTTGGTTAAATCTTGAACCCATATAATCATAGCTTAGTCCCCAATAAACATACGGTGGCGGAGTTACCATTGGCGCCGACAAAGATCCTGGTGTACTATAGAGCTTCATGCACGAGAATGAATCGGACAAAGGGACTTGAGATGCTGACAAAGTTTAACCAGCTATATTTGAATTTTGAAAGAGAGAGCCTTCAATACTGTCAACTCAGCTGAACGAATTTCTGATGAAATTCTCTTCGAATAATTTGGTACTGATTGGAATGTTTTTGTGTAGCATTCATGTAGTGTCATGTGCCCTTGTAATTTGTATCCCTTGATCAATACTATGCTAACGAATAATTGAACATAAAGATATATAGAATAAAATATTGGCATGAAATAATGCAATCGCTCTTCTATATTATACGGTACATATTAACGAATGGAAGAATATGCAGGGGGCCTTACTTATTAGATTAAGTAACTCATATCAACTGATAATATCTTGGATATCCCATGAAGAAACACTCTTTTCGTTTGGTAATCTTATGATATATGTACATGTTCAATTGTGACTGTGTCATTGATTATGGGTCTCACATAATTAACACGAACATCTACAAATATTAATATGGTGTAATCTTAAAAGTTTCTTAGTTTCAATTTGTATTGATGGATAATCGATAATTTGATCAAAAAGTCATGTTTTTATAGAAGAATAAATAAAGCATGTCATACTAATGACTATAGTATTCTATAAAAGAAAAGAAATAAGTTTGTCTTTCTCTCCCCTAAGCACATATATGTAATGCTAAGGGGGAGAAAACTCAGAGAAATAATAAAGAAAAAGGATAGCGAGGGAAGGTAATTGCTAGGTATGCATGATGGGCTGGGTGATGATTCGAAGCCTATAGTGGGCTTGAGAGATTACAGGCCCGTGGACTTCTAGATCCCTCATTTGTAGCCCACTCACACGACTGGGCTAGAGACCCGAAATACCTGCCGTTGCTGTTCTGCTGCCATTGTTCTTATTTCCAACCGATGCAGTGACCCAGATGCAAATGATGTAAAATATTGTTGGTCTAAGATCAATTGAATGCTTGATTGATAATTGATTGATGATCGATGAAGCTGACAAATCAATCTGGGGTCGCGCTGCCATTAACGTCCTTTACTGCTCCCCATTTCATCGATCAACTTCTCATCAAAACCGTCCTGACACGTTGGTGCCTCAGCTATAAGAAACCCCCCAACCTAGAAACTCTAAACCGTCTTGACATCTTCGCTTAATAAAAAATAATTACCATAATTTAAAAAAATATTAAATAAGGAAGTAGTTCTAGTGATTTGGTAGAATCAAAATATTTTTTATATTTTTTATAACCCCAAGAAAGACTCAATTTGATTATATATAGACACGCTAAATAGATTCTAAACTAGGAGAACTTTGTTATAATACGTTACAATGTATCATACATTAACCTAATAGTAATATCCAATCGAACAAAATTATGTTTGAGTTCATAAAAATAAATTTTGTATTTGATGTATCATACATTATAATATAGTTTTGCGATAGCCACTGTAGGAGATTATTGGCAAGACAGGAATAATGCGCAAAAACCGAAGAAAGAACGATACTAGTGAGCATGCACGTGTGTAAAGTGCAATTAGAAATAGTCAATCACATAGTTACATCTGTTTCTTACAACCAAACAATTTCTTACTTATACCTTACTGAAACAGTAAGTTAAACTAAAGTCAATTTTGAATGTAGCATATTTCTCGGTAAACTTTGGCGGAACAACCGTAATTGATGATCGATCAGTTCCTTCATATAATTTTGTAATAGAGGAAGTGATTGCACCATGCATAATATGGGCTTCATAATCTAAACAACGTGAAATTTTGAGACACACACAGAGTAAAGTAGCCAATAAGGTAACACGACTTTATTCTTTTCTTTCAACAAGCAAAAGTCCTAAATTCCCCTTATTTTTTCCTCCACGTATCTTTCTCACGCTACATAAATATAAGCACTCCTGTTCAACTCACCATTTATCCTAATTTTCCTGCAGTCGCCATGAGAAGGAAAGAAACCGCACCAGGTAGGCTAATGTGTGCCATTTGCTTGACTCCAATTATCGCTTTGGGCCTAATTTTTCTCATTTTGTGGCTTGGGTTGCGCCCACATGTCCCCAAATTCCACATCCACGAGTTTTCAGTTCCGGGTTTGAGTTTGGGTCAACCCAATGGGTTCCAGAATGCCAGTGTTTCTTTCAACGTTACAGCTCGGAACCCGAACCGGCGAGCCCGGATCCTCTACGAGTCCTTAGACGGGTCGGTTTACTACAGGGACTATCAAGTCGGGTCAGTACCCCTTCTAAATTCCTTCGAACAAGACCCGAAGAACACAACTGCATTGCAATATGAACTGAGCGGGGCCATGATGATGTCAACGGTGAGTGACCAAAGTTGGGCTGAGTTTACAAATGATCGTGCGCGAGGAACGGTGATTTTTCGCTTGCAGTTCAAATCAGTTATCCAGTACAAAAAGTCCATGTGGGATTTAAGGCACCATCGGATGCATGCCAATTGTGATGTTGGTGTAGGTTCGGACGGATTGATCTTGCCAAATTTTAGAGGTAAAAAATGTCATACCAGTTTAAGCTGATTTAATTTTATATAAAACTCGGTTGTTTGAAAGGTGTATTGTAATATATTTAATGTTTTCTGTTTTCTGTTGATTTTTAATAGTTGTTATGTGAATGAGTGTGTGGATTGATTATTTGATTCGATAATGGATGTGATTCTAATAAGTTTTCTGATTCAAAATTAAGACGACTGTCTGTTCTGGTGGTTTGGGCATCTCCTATCAATCGTTGGGTTTAATATGTAGGCCCAAATAGTTACATGGACCTCAGTAATGGCTCATTTACTTGAGGCCCATTATAAAGCAAGAACATTCTTAATGTATGTTGGCGTATTCTTTACGTACACAAAGTTTAAGATTTTGACTTAAACTTTTTACACAAATGTTAAGCCATTGATTTGATATAATTTAATGGTAAATATTAAATAGCATTCAGTGGTACAAATTTACCAACCATTGTATTGTGTAAAATTAATAGATTTGAAATTGTGTAAAAAAAAAAATGTTAAAATATTCTGACCCATTAAAAAACTATTAAAACAAATATAATTTCTAACAAAGCATACAATATTTTTATTTTTATTTTTTTTTTCAAATATAGTTACTAGTTAGGTTATAAAGCTAGGTCGTCCCCAAAGCTTGATCGAATGATTTTCAAATAAGTTTTTTAACTAAACATCTGTAATCTAATTTTAGACCTTTGAAAATTACAGAGTTAAACCCTCTCTTCTATTCTCCCCTCCCATTTTTTTTTGGCCTCAATTATGAATTTATTATAATCGATTTGCTATTTTAATTTTACATTACTAGAACATTTGTTTCCAATGTTATCCATAGTTGTTGTACACATTCGTAAACTCTAAACTAATATGCTCAAGGTACTATCGCCAATTTATCTTCTTGATAAATTTTCACGGTATCTATACTTATTCTCATCTCATTTAGAGTATATTTAGGATTGTATTAGATCGTCAAATAATCAATCTAGCACTAAAAAAATTGTTTGCTAAATGCTTTTAAAATGGAATATTTAAAATTTTGATTATAAGATAATCTATTTTTGTACTAAACATTAAAAATTATTGGAAGTAACTTTTAAAAAATTTTAATTTTCTAAGCATTTGATATTATAATATGTAATACCAATTTTATCCTCATCTTAACAGCATATTTCCAAAAATGCACATGCAGCACTGAAATAATATAATTTATTAATATTCAGCAATTTAATTTTCCTAAAATAACTAAAAATAATAAAGCTATCATCGGTGCCGTTAATTTTTCAGCGCCGTCATGGGCAACCGATGATAGCTTCCCTAATAAAACGGCAACCAGAAAGCCGCCATCAAATAGAGGATAAAAAAGGGTAGCACAGCCACTTCCATTAGATATATAGGCCAATGGCGACCTGGAATACTGTGGCGATGCTTGAAAAGAGTCACCTATTGTGGTATTCTTCTTGCATCGCTGATGGTGACGGCGCCGTCATAGAGATTGAAAAGTTTCAACTGCTAATCCTAACCCACTTTGCTTCATTAATATGGACTAATAGTAATAATCATTATTATTGATTTGTCATTAATATAATTATATTAATAATTATCATTAATATATTACTATATAAGAAAACTTGTGCCCATGATTAATTTACTAAATATGTTCAATAAATTATAAATTAAATCAGCCTATTTTTATCGTTGCCCATGAAATTGCATTTTAAATTTTAAATCATTTGAGAAGTGATTACATATAATCTTCATTTATGACACTCCTTACTAAATTATTTAAATTATTTATAAAGCTGACCTTTTTCTAGGAATCTAATCTAAGGTCAAAACTAATTCCTTGGAAGCAAAACCAACCGCTTATTCTCCCCTCTTCTTTTCTTGCTCCTAGTCTTCTTTTTCTCATTCCTTCTATTATTTTACGTTATATTTTTCACTTTTTTAGTGGAAAGTGATTCGGGAAAATATGATAAAGCGGACCGCCGAGAAAATATTAATATAAAATGTGGTACTTATCCATCATTAGCTCGTGCAAGCAAACCATCAACAAAATATTATCATAAAATGAGGTATTTTATCCATCATTAGCTCGAGCAAGCTTCCTACTTGTAGCAAAATCAAGAACTTTCATGCTTTTTCATTAAGATAAATCAATTCTGATTTCTGGGGCAGAGGTAGGATTGAAATTTAATGGGGTCAAAATTTTATAAAATTAAATTTATTGGAGCAAAAAATTGTATTAATTATTGAATAAAAAGCTAAGATATTAACCTAATAGAAGCCAAATCATTAAAAAAAATTATATTTAAAGTCTGCATGTGTATAGAATATTTCAATTAGGGTATAGAAATAATAGAAATATTTCAATTAGGGATATTACATTAAAGTCAGAAATAAATAAAAGGATAAAAAAAATCATTCTAACGCAGTGTAATATGTTTTTTTATTTTTTTACTAACATCTTCAACTTTAATAAAGTGAAGATACCTTTATATATATATATATATATATATATAAAGAGCGATTATATAATAAAAACTGAAGAACGCGACATAACTCTTTCAAAATCTTTTGAAACAATTCATTTGTTTTCAAAACAATCTTTAAAGAAATTAAAAGAAAAGAATTTTAATTATGTTCATATCGGCTTAATGCAAGTTGGTATAAAACCCTTAATCAAATAAAGTCTTAACACTTCTATATTGGCTATCTTAAGAGATGGGCGATTCATCTCTTTTGATGATTCCTTATTAAGTAGTATAGAATCAAATCTTTGTAAATGTCTCATTTCATTCAGCTGTTATTCAAACATAACAGTCTCTTTAAAGGATAAAAACATTTTGAAAAGCATGATTTTACAAATCAAAATCCATAAGTATCACATAATTGACGGATCTGTTCCAGTTGCCCTAGTTTTCATATGTGCGGATCTACCATCTGCTTTTTAGAGTAGAAAACAACATTTGGTTGATTTGCCTTATGAAAACTCTTTTGATGAAAAGCAAATACCCACTAAAGCTCGTTCAATCCAAATGAACATGGAATTGGAACAACATTGCAAAGAAGAAATAAAAGATTTCGAATTTAAAGGCCTCATAGTCAAATCTAGATCTCCCTGATCTTGTACTGCTTTCCATGTCAATAAGAATTCTGAGATAGAAAGAGGAACACCTGGATTAGTTATAAATTACAAGTCCCTTAACAAAGCATTAAAATGGATTATATATATATATATATATATATATATATATATATATATATATATATATTAAGGTGTATGGTTTAAAAGTATAATGACTTTCACATTTTCCACTTTAATAAAATATGGGAATTCTCACTGTAAAATTTTTATACACACATATATATATATATAGTAATTTTCTAATAAAGAATCTCTTCTTTTGTCAAGTTAAAAAATAAGAAAAACAAGCATCCCAATGCATTATATTTTATCTTATAATGCATTGTAATTTTTATTTTTTCATCTTTTAACGGGTCATTTACCGTATGTATTAGTTTTCACATGAGCTATGTTACCGTTTGTATCGTATTTTGACACGTGCAACTATGCTCTCTCTCTCTCTCTCTCTCCCCCCAACAGTGGACCTGCCTAATATACCTTGCCGCCCCAACAGTGAGCTTACATTACTTTGTCCCTGCAAAAGAGACACAAATTGTTTAGTTCCGCCTTTTTTTTTTTCTTCTGTGTCTTGTATCTTACACTTGCAGTCTAGTTGGTCACTATAAAACGACGAAACCATCACTAACATTCTTGCAACCAAAAAATTTATCTTGCCGAGAAATGGCTACTCAGCGACGCTCTTTTAGCTATAGACTACTATGTGCCATTTTCTTCACTCCAATCTTTGTCGTGGGCATGCTTTTTCTCATTCTATGGCTTAGCCTACGCCCGCATCACCCAAAATTCCACGTCAAAGAATTCACCCTTCAGGGTTTGGGTCAAACACATGGATATCTAAATGTCAATGTAACAGTCCGGAACCCGAGCCATCGGGTTCGGATATATTACGATTCCATGCGCGGGTCGGTTTATTATAAGGATCAACGGGTCGGGGTAGTATCCATTTTCGAATCGCATTATCAGGAGCCGAAGAACACAACCATTTTGCATTATGTTTATCATGAGCCCCTGACCCTGACCACGCAGGCGTCCAACAATCAACGTACGATTGAGATTATGAATGATCGTACGCAAGGAATGGTGGTTTATAGCTTACAATTCAAATCAGTCATCCAATACAAAGGGTCCATGTGGGATAAAAGGAGCCATCGGATGCGTGCCACTTGTAACGTTGGGGTTGGTCCGAACGGCGTGATCTTGGCAAAATATAAAGACAGGCAATGCCATGTGCATATGAGTTGATTTGAATTGTACACATAAAGGATGTCAGTGTCCGTACATTTCATTTTGCTGTTTCTGATTTTCTCTTGGAACCTCGATCCTTTATATTCATATAATAATATAAATTACATCGACTATAAAGTTACACCAAACAAAAAAAAAAAATATAGTGCATATGATATAATTATGCGTTGTTTGGTATAACTCTATAATTGATGTGACTTAGATATAAAACTTTATTCACGAACGTCAGAATATTTGTCTTTGATTCTGACTTTGTTTTATGTGTAATATTGTTGTAAACGTGTAATAAATGTATTATTGATGTCGTGGATTTCAAGTTAATGTTTCAAATTCAATTAAAGTGAACAATCTCGAGTTTAGGGATTTTTTTCCTCTTAAAGGTGAAATGACTTGACAGTTTATAACCTTCAGAGGCTCCAAACATTATTACTACATTAGGCTAGTATATAAAGGTGAATTAGACTTTTTTTTAAAATTAAATACTCAATTTATTATCATCATCAACTTCCAAAATAAGAGGGGATTACAAATGCTATAGCTGTATAAATGAAAAAAAAAATTGACTCTAGGAGGATTACTCCCACAGAACAAATGTCAAATATAATAAACCCAAGTTAGGCCAATCGTTTGTAATATAAGAATAATGAAACTTGTAAAACCCAGGTTGGCCACACTATTAGCGACTAATCCTATACAAATATAACAATAATGAAAAACTTAATTTGGAATGGATATGGCCTAGTAATCAACTAGATATTATTTATTTTGGGCACACAACCGTTTATAATTTTTTTTGAATTAACAATCCAAAACATGACTCCTAAGTTGGAAGAACCAATGAATTATAAATTATTACAAGAACTCAATCGCTAATGATGCTGTATATTACATTATTCTCCTTTTGAGGACCTCGCTTCTTAGTGAAAGTTAATAGATGAATAGCGGAATGATAAAAAATACTCATATGCTCATTGGGTTGCGAGCCATGAAATGAGTTTCTTCACTTAGGCTCAACCCTTGCTCATCTTGTAGTTATACTAAACTTTTTTTTTATTGGCCTCTAGGCGAGTCATTTTCAATCAATTTTATTTAATTCATCATTAGGTTCGAATTCTAAGAGAGATATGGGGAAAAAAATCAACTTGAGCTTTGCCACCCTCTAACTTTTAAAAAATTAAAACAAAAAACTCAATTTGAATTGCTTGTATTTTCATTTGAATTACTGTTTTATTGAGCAACACAAAAACACAATTCAGCGTACAAGTTGCCTTTCCCTTCTTTGTTTTCTAAGTGACAAGATAAATCTCACAGAGTTATATTTATATCATAGCATCAAGAATTAAGACTCCCAAGATGTAAAAGGCACTGTAGATAGCGAATGGATGACGTGTTTTGGTTTATGCTTAGTTGCTTGCTCAAGTATATGTACTATGATTGTAAGCTTTTGCTCAAATACAACTACCATATGATCAGAAGTCCAGAGGAAACTTTATTCTATATGTATGTATATATAAAATACCTTTCACCTCTTGTAAGGAACCTTTATACCTTATTTTCGTTTATTAGCAAAGCTCAGCATATACGGCATTATACATGTATCTTCTTTAAATTTCATTATTTGCTTGTCTTAATGTATTGTTATCTTGTTAGTCCCAAATTACAAAATTAACAATTATGGCATTATACCATATAACAATGTCCTTATTCTTTTCTTTCTCCGGGCAAATCAACATGGAAGAATAATATGCAAAATAGCTGATTCATGAAACAATGTCGTTATTCTTTTCTTTCTCCATGCAAATCAACATCCAAAATTCGTACAACTTCTCATTCCCTCCACCTTTCTAGTTACTACATAAACATATCTTGCAGTTCCAGCTAAACCCTCGCTAGAAACAAAAAAAAAAAAAAATGCACTCAACTGACCAGCTACCAGTTCGATCCACGCCGCAAAACCAGCCCATCAAGCGCCACAACACCGCCCGCTACTATGCCCACAGGGTGCGTGAAAGCCTAACCACAAGGGTCTCCAAAACATTATGTATCATATTCTTGTCACTCCTTTTGGTTGCGGGCATCATCTTATTTGTTTTATATCTTAGCTTACGCCCGCATAGGCCAAGAATTTTTATCCATGAATTTTCCATCCCGGCTTTGGCTCAACCCAACGGGTTCGAGAATGCTGAAATTATCTTTAATGTAACGGCCCGTAATTCCAACCAGCACGTTGGGATATATTTCGATTCTGTGGAGGGGTCGGTTTATTACAAGGACCAA
Source organism: Citrus glauca (assembly GCA_029633175.1). Lineage (NCBI taxonomy): Eukaryota > Viridiplantae > Streptophyta > Magnoliopsida > Sapindales > Rutaceae > Citrus > Citrus glauca. Next base: position 735,501 of record JAQOOD010000001.1, read on the forward strand.
CGGGTCGGGGCAACTCCGTTGGCGGACACATTTTTTCAAGAGCCCAAGACTACAACTATCTTACATGCTACATTAAGTGGGGCAACGTTAACTGTAAATAGCCGGCGCTGGATGGAGTTCATGCACGATCGTGGACAAGGAAAGGTTGGTTTTCGTCTGGAGATAAAATCAACCATCCGATTTCAGGTGTCCACGTGGGATAGTAGGCGCCACACGATGCACGCCAACTGTGATGTTTTTGTGGGTACAGATGGATTTATCTTGCCAGCTTATAAAGATAAGAGGTGTCCACTCTATTTCACCTGATTTGATTATTATCATGTAATATTGTTTGTTTTCTTAACATGAAGTGAGTTCAGAGTAATTTCTTATAGAATTTGGAAATTTGGTTTTTGATTTGATTTGTAACCTGCTGGGAGGTGTAATTAATTGCTTAATTGAGCAACAATTGTTTGTACATGACTATTTGTCTGCGTCTATTTCCAAACATTACGATAACATATATTGTTCAACAGCACAAAATTTGTTGAAGCGAGCCGACCTAGAATTTTGTTTTCCTTGATCAGTTACTGATATATCAAAAATGATGTTTCATGATATCAAGTTCCAATGCAGCCGATAACCATTGTTTCGCTAAATTCATGAAGAAATCCGATCACAAAATTAAGATTGAGTCATGTTGTTGATGCTCTTAAGAAAAAGGAAATAAAGAAGGTTGGTTGTTTTGGCTTTAAGCTACTTTTTCAACAGAGAGAGGAAAAGCATGTTCCCTGTTAAAAAACCCAGGCGAGTAAGTAATCCTATTTTAAGGATTAATTATGGTACTAAGAGATCTGTTCTTTGGTGTACATTCACCAGTCCCTTAAAGAATTGGCCTACGAAAGATTTTTCCCTGCATCTGTATATCATCACAGTGATATAAAGCAGCTAAAAGGACTTTCCACCAAAGAATTACAAAGTAAAAGTTTCTTCAGAAAGTGAAATAATTGTTACAATTTTCAAGTGGGAAATGAAAGTATTTGCGTTTACACACCGCCCTTATTAGTTAAAGAGATGTCCAGTCAGTGAAAGCAAAAGTTGATCACGTAATCACAATGCTTTTAGCAATATTGCTTGCTTACACCGCTTAAACCAATTATAATAGAAATTTTTGGCCAGATGATTTTGACCGCAATGTGTGGAGTGATCTTATATAAGTCACCTTTTCAATGGCTTAAAACTCAAAATTAATTCTACTTCTCTTCCAGCTTGATTAACTCGAGGCTATCTTTTTTCTCGTCACATTCACCGTCCTTATCTCTTCCTATATACGTACAGTCATCATTCCGTCTGTGGTGCAAAAATGTCTCCGAAAATGCGTCTCCGTGAAGAAACAAAATCCAAAATTAATGTTTTGTTGTGGCTTTGTCAAGTAGTAATACTTTGGGTTTTGATTTCTGTGCTGATATGGCTATGTTTGAAGCCAATAACTCCTGTTTACATGATCACTAATGCCTACGTACCAGCCTTGAATCAACACAATTCAACAGAATCCATACGAAACAATTCTGTTGTTAACCTCAACTTTGAACTCTCAAACCCCAACGAAAGAATTGGCATCTATTATAACGACATCATCATAACCTTGTATTACAAGGATACACTCATTGGCACCAATTCTCTGGCAGGATTCTACCAAGCCTACAAGAAAGCGACATCATACGGAGTGTTGGTGAATGCAACTGATGATCACCAACTATTAAGAAGAGGAGTGCTTACAGGCAACACTACCACTGTAGAAATGATCAGGGTTTGCTTGAAAACTGCTGTTAGGTACAAGATATTCTTATCGACTACGAAGCATCATCGGATGAATTTTGAGGCATGCATATGCATTGGTTCAGATGGAAGGATTTCAGGGCAGAGAGAGATAAAGCTACAACAAATGATGGTGAAGGAGAAAATCAAAGATGGAAATTAAGGTTTATTTAATTAATTTAGACAAAAAAGCCTAGATAATTTCCCGAGATAGTTGTAATTAATAACACTTCGATCAGGTTTGATTTATTATCTTTTTCTGTCTATTAGAAAAGCATATACTACACACACACACACCCCTTACGGTTTTTCTGAAGTGCATAAAACAAGCTTCCCCAAGAAAAAAAGTGATATCCTTTGATTTGTTTTCAATGTGTAAAGAAAATTCCCTGTCTAAGAAGAGATAAGCCTTTCAACTGCCTGTATGTATCAATTCCAAGTAAAAAAAAAAAAAAAGAGTAGCAGCCTCCTTGAAGCTACTCTAATTTCATGTGGCCTTGCGGCCCCATTTTGTGGTCGCACAGAAAGCTAAATATCACTCCAAAGGAAAGCATCTATTTCCCGTCCCTGTTGAAACTTATTCGATAGCTTGCAAATATAATATTCCCTTGATGGGGGCACCACTAACTCTAGGCAGCAAGATGCCTTATGCTTTTTCACATTTGTTTATACTAAAATATTGCCTCCCTAACAATTAATCCCTTCAAATTACTTTCTTCTTCCTCTCTCCATGCCGCAACCATTTTAGTAAAACAATAATACTAAAATGTGCGAAACCAGAAATTTTTATCTTTGGCTTCTTCAGATTGTGGGCCTCTTGGGGCTCATCGTACTTATCCTATGGTTAAGTTTACGTCCTAAGAACCCAACTGTCACCGTCTTTGAGCTCACAATCCCGCCGATAGGTGACAGCTCCTCTCCCGCTGATGATAGCAATGGCACCCTCTCATTCGCGCTTGAAGTTGAAAATCCAAACAAAGACTCTAGTATTAATTTTGATGACATTATACTGACATTCCTTTTTGGTCAGGATGCAGCAGCAACGGACACAGTTCCTTCTTTCGATCTTGACAAGAACAAAGATCGAGAAATACGAGGACAGAGCGTAAATATCAATGGTCGTTCATGGAAATCTCTTCGCAGTTCAATATCAAAAAATGGAACGGCGCTGCTGAAAGTTGATTTTTCAACCAAGTTTCGTTATAAAACGATAGGCATAAAGAGTAAGCATCATGGAGCTAAGTTGCAAGGCGATGTACAACTGGGTAAGGATGGCAAGATTTCAGGAAAGAAGAAGAAGATTAAGCTTAAGTTTACATCCAAGAAATGGAGAGTGAGAGCTTCTCATTTTCATTAAACAATATGATAAATTAATGTATTCCTTCGGATTTATTTTATATATATATTCCAATCCGAAATTAAAAAATGTGGGAAAGTCTGAGAATTAATATATGCGTAAGTGCGTTAAGTTTTAAATCCGCTTAATTTCTAGACTTCCCTATATTTTAAAATTTCGGAACAAATTGGGACTATATATATAAAATATTTACCAAATTTTTAATTATATGTACAGGAAATTAATTGATACAGAAAGATCAAAGGTATTTCATTCATAGTTTCATGAATGAATCAGTTAGCTATATGTGTACTTGTATATACACAATAGGAAGATGTCAATTCCATTGCGTTATTGATGTATTTGATTTATTCTAAACCATTTTTATTATTTACTTTTTTTCGCAAAGCAATATGATTTGAACTCGTGGTATTATTTTTGTAGTGAATCTGACTTAATATGCTTAAATTGATCTATCCAATAGATTTTAGTCAATTTCGTTAAAGTCAATTGAATATAATCAATAATTGATTCAATATTAACGCAGTCCAAAAGCCAACAGAATAACAAAAAGTTCGGTCGAAGTAATGGTTTCATAAGATTCAAGAACCGATGATTACAGCTGGAGGACAATTCCCGAAGAAGAAAGAACAACAAAAACGGAAAACACTGCTATCATTGGCATTGAGGTTTAGAAAGTTCTCGTCTCGTCCATTGACAGAGATTATAATATTTCTTCTGCCATCTCGTCTGCTAATTTCTACTCTGGCGCTGCATTGGCTGTATGAATAATAACTTGTTCTAATTGGCTTCGAAGAGGTATTTGGTGATGCTTGGGAGGTAAAAGAAGGACCGCGATTAGACGCGCGCCTTTGCAGATGACCGATAAGTTGTGGACGATCAAGGGCATTAGAAGGAGAAGTCCTAATTAGGGGCGGACTCAGGACTTAATATTATTATGGGCTAAATTTAAAAAATTATATTTTGAAGTGAGTGTAAAAATTTATAAATAGAAAAAAATACATTAAATAAAGGGTGACATGATGAACTTTATCCCTACAAATATTTATTTTAAATAAAAATAGTTATAAAAGAGTAGAAAACAAAAGACAATTCATAAAAATACTATTTTTCTATTATGGAATTTGATATTACAACTTACAATGGCATGTAATTATAAGGATTAATAAATCAATTAAGAATTCCAAACTAAAATAAATCAATACATGTAATTACAATCTGATAAAAATAGCAAATAAAACTTTTATATTTGAAGTCAAATACTTAATCATCAGATTTAATAATTAAAAAATTAAAATTTATTCATCCTTTTAAATTATAAAAATATTATTTGTTAAAAGTTTCAATAATAAACTAAACTTAACTCAACAAAAAATATTTCAGTATTGTTATTTTTTTATCATGCGCTCTGACTCTTTTTGAAAACCCAAATGCTGATGATTCTTCCATAAAAAACTCCTCTTACTCAAATTTTATTTTCTAACTCATACTATTAGTTAATGTAATTAGTAAATAAAATCTAAAAATTCTTATAAAAAATTTTATGAAAATGTTGATAATTGTTACTAAATGTTGCTTTTGTAAGTACCATTAGTGTTAATGACGGTGTTATATTACATTGTTATACTTTAATTTTTTCAATTAGTATTTTTTAAAAATAAATTAAAGCGGTAATAATATTTTATCCCCCTAATGTTTTCAATCTATGCAATAAAATATATAATTTATCATTTTATAAAATAAGTCACTCATTTCAATTAGAAAAAAGATATAATTTAATTAGGGACATATTCGAAAATAAAATAAAACTCTATTGTTATATAAAATTGATGGGACATAAGGACAATTGAGTTAAGGACATATATGAATATAAAATAAAAACTCTATTGTTATATTAAATTGATAAAAATATAAGGGTAATTGAGTTAGGGACAAATATGTAAAGAAAATAGAAACTCTGTAATTGGAAAAAAATGATGAAAAAATAAGGGGATGAATGATTTTTTCTGGACTAGACCGGACTACTGACCGCCAGTCTAGCCCAGCTGTAGGTCCGCCACCGGTTTGGATCAAGTCAACCTACAAATCCCTCCAAAGAATTAGAACAGACAAATCCACTAATGGTCATGCAGCAAATTAAAGACGGCAATTTCGGTTATTTATAAAAACTCCAAAAAATTCAAATGAGGCAAGTAATATCTTACCTCATCTCCTAAAAAAAAAAAAATTTATATTTCTGTCTCTACTATATATCTCACTCTTATTCTCACTCAAAATTCTTTCTTTCTTTCACTTTTGTTTTTTAGATTTTCTTTATACCTTTTTATTTAAAATAAATATAATTAAACCACATTAGTTGTTGTACAAGTTTTTTTTTTAAAAAAACTCAAATAATTGAATTTAGTGTTAATACTTAACATTAATGGAACTTTTTTTAATTAAATAATTAAATACAATAATGGAACTTTTTTTAAAAGAAGTTCTCGCTTGGGTTTGCTTGAGCAAGAAGTTGCAAGTCAAAACCATCTCCCCAACTATAACAAATTTAAATGTTGGCGCGGGCATCTAGTTGCCACACAACTCAGACCAGATTTACGCATCAACCGGTGGGTCTATATTTGGGTCAGGGTAAGTCTTTTGGAACCCAAATGGTGAAGGCTTTCGTGCTCTTGAGAAATTACTATCACCGTCTGCTCGAGGTTGAGACCAACTTGAATTGGAACCCGCTTTGCTTTTCTTTGAACAGAAACTACGACGGTAATAAGCTTCTCTCTTTTCGGGGTTTGTCAAAACATCCCTGGCTGATTGAACTATTTGAAAAGCACCCTCGGCGGCAATAGATGGGTTCTTTTCGGGATGCAGCATCAACGCCAATCTCTTGTACTGTTTCTTGATAGTGATATTATCAACTTCGGGATCAGTAATGGCAAGAATCTCTTACCGGGTTGATTTTATCTCTGGTAGTTGATGCACTCTGTAGGCGGTGAAATAATCATCGAGATTGAGTAAATTTCGATTAAAATCTTTGGCTGCTTTTAGCTGCTTGATCGCCATGTCTACGTTCTGAAGCTTCAAATACTCTTCTGCCGCATCTCTAGCCTTCCCGGCTGCTAACTTCACAAGATTTGATCAGCAATGTTACTTTAAGTAAACGGAAGGTCAAGTCGCGTTTTGGCTTCATACACTTGTTTTTACAGTGAACAGATTGTTTGTGCAGAGTCGACGCCTTCCTAGTTGAAACAGGTTTCCATTTGTTAGATTTGTGAGAGAGTACCGAGTGTTAGTGTCACATAGTTAATTCGGTTGTTAAAAGAAAAAAAAAAAGAACAGAGAATCACTACCTGACAAAAGTGTGATTTTTTGCATTCTAAATTATACTCAAGAATTGTGCACAAAAAAAAAAAATGAGAAGCATTTTGAACATTATACTAATTTTTTGAACAATCATAGCGTGAAATTCAGACTCACTAGATACTAGAAAAATAGTAAAAGGAAAAAGACAATTTGCATAATAATTTCAACTTTTGTGCACCGATGACGTGAATGTTAGTACAAAAACAGTTGATCCATTAGAAGGAAATCTTTAGATAATTGTTAAACGTGTCAAATATGACCAACATTGTTAATAATGTTCTAAATTGTCCATCCCCTAATCATGGCCGTCCTGGCCTAAATCCTTCTTAACACAAGAATATCAAAATATATGGTATAAGTGCTTTGCCCAACATCCGTTGATCATAAGACTTTATGAGGTCCTTTTCTTTGAACTACGAATCTGGTTAGCGACTTGTCTTCTCCATTCATGAATCGGAACCTGTAGAGCAATTTGTAAAAGGGTTTACAGATGAACGTCACAATGTTGCACAAATCAATCAACTGACACTCACAAATTTAGTTGACGCACTCAGATTTGACTCTTTATTACACGACAAATTCAAATAAATGAATGAGCTTAAAAGAAAATCCTCACAGCAGGGAAGCCACCATAATCCCCAGGCTCTGTGATGTCCTTGAAGACACAGCTATTAGCAGCAAGTCGGACCTGCAATTGAACCATTCCATGTAAATGAGTAAACATACTCCAACCATGGAAACAATAGAATAAGGATGCTGCCACATTTAGGTCAAAAGATGAAATTCTCTGATCAATGGTACTATATTTCTGCTTCAAAAACTGTGGAAGGAATTAGATAGGCGAGCCCTGATGGGTCGAGTTGATGACTACTCTGATACATGATCAGCAGTATGCCAGACAACTTTCAGTCTATGATCTTCCAGTTGTATATAGGACTATAGGAGTATATGCTTCACATTATTACATTATCAAATGATAGAGTCATCTCAACAACTTGAATGGATAAACCCCTTTTTTTTCCCCCAAATTGGAAAAAAAGTGCTTCTTCAAGTATATACCTTTGATGCTATAGAAACATGATCACGAACAGCTACCCTTCCCCCCAAAGTTACATAATCCCCTATCCTGCAGAAAAAGAAATCATGTGGGACATAAGTTTCACATTGTCATTTAATGGAGTTGTGTCAAATACAACGTAAACCCAAAGTACTCCAAAAACTTAAAACCAAAAGCATTAGGAAAAAAAATGTGAACAAGGAAGAAGAAGTAACATACATCGCTGAACCTGCAATTCCAACTTGTCCACAGAGCATGCAACTCTTTCCTATAGCTACATTATGGCCAATCTGCAAAAGGAAAGCAGATTCTCTTTCTTCTCGAGTTTGCTGAATATGTTTGTTGAAAAGGCAAGTTAGCAAAAACGCACCTGGACCAAATTATCTATCTTTGAATGATCCCCTATAACTGTATCTCTCCAACTGCAAAGATAAACAGGTCAAACCTCAAAATTCAGCTTGAATTGGCTTCTAAGTACAAGCAAGTTTCAGAAAATTAGCAAAGCAAACAAACGCGTCACCTGCCCCTGTCAATGCAGGAATTTGCACCAATCTCCACATGGTTACCAATCCTAGCATTCAGCAGCTGAGGAGAGGAAACATATCACAAAACACCAAGGCAATACATCTGAGGCACCTACTTAGCTTTTCTTAAAAGGCTAAAATATATTGAAAATACAAACATAAAGCTTTTACCATATTCCACCACAAATCCAAACATAAATTTACCAAATATTTTTACTTTCAATTTTTAACTGTTTTAGTTATCAAGATCTCTCTAAAAGGATAAATTAGAGAAACACAAACAAACAAACATATGGATCACCAACTTGAGGTTTCTTCAACATGTTGCCGTGCTCGTCCACAAAAAATCCAAATCCTGAAACACAGACAACATGCCTCCAAATTTTAGAACGCAACAATTGGGTTATAAAGTTAACGTTCAATTTATCTTTCAACAATTGGCTTACTGCCTTACCATCTTGACCAATGCACACCCCATTGTGAATTATACACGAATCACCTATAATGCAGTTACTGAGTGCAACATTAAACCTTCAGAAAGAAAAACATACATAGTTATAGCTACTATCAAACACTAAAAGTTGACTGTAGATGTCGTAAAATGAGTTAACTAAAATACCCTATAGTTGTTGATTGACCGATGGTAACAGCGGGACCAACAACAGTTCCTGATCCAATACACACATTTGCACCCAGTACTGCTTTTGAATGAACTATAGCACCAACTTCAATCAGCACAGTTGAATCAATGCAAGCTGACTGGTGGAAGATCCCACCTCCATTATGCCATTTTTGAAACTGTTGGCGGCTTTCTATGTCTGAGACATATAAAAGCATGTGCAAAGTACCAGTCAAGCATTTCCTCGAACATTTGGACGGCAGAAATTGAACAGCGGATTGTATGAGTATAACCACTATAACACTCACCGGACTTAGTCGAAAAGAGATTGCAAAATCTACCAAAGTCTTGTTTATATGTCTTGGTGAGACGATAATAATGGACAAATCGTTTAAACGCCATAAGCAGTTAAAATAAATGAAAGCATGGAGTTTTATTCTTTTTAACAAAAACCGTGGAGTTTTGGAAACGAAACGAGTTCTACAGATGTTCGCTAGTCACGCAGAGACAGCTGGCGTCAGTGAATTGGAGGAAAAAGATAGGGAAGATCTAGAAGACTAAATATTTATAGTTAGTCCTTAATACAAATATTGGCAGTCCCAAACTTATATAAGGTTTAGTTGGGTTTAGACGACGACCAAAAAAAAAATTACGATATTTTCTACAATTTATCACACTATTTTTTAATTATTACTTATAAATTAGTAAATATTAAGTAAACTATTGGCTATTGCATAAGAGATATATCATTTCCTATTAAAAATACTTGAATAAAAATATTTACTAAATTTTAAGTAACCATTAAAAAATAGTGTGATAAATTGTAGAAAATATCGTAATTTTTTTTTTTGGTTGTCTAAACCCAACTAAACCTTATATAAGTTTGGGACTGCCAATATTTGTATTAAGGACTAAATATGAATATTTAGCCTTCCAGATCTTCCCTACTGACGCCAGCTGTCTCTCCGTGACTGGCGAACATCTGTAGAACTCGTTTCGTTTCCAAAACTCCACGGTTTTTGTTAACCCAGCGTCAGGCTGATTCTAACATATAATTTGTGGGAATGCCAAATTGAAGACCTTGTATGAGAGACAGAGATATATAACACTGAAATTAACAAAAAGGAAATTATGTAGTGGTTAAATTAAACTTAAACATTTTTTTAAAAATCTCAAGTATTCTAATTGCTTATTGATGGAGAGATTGCGAAGAGTTTTTTTTTTTAACACACTAAGAATTGAGGTGCTTCTGAGGAATAATTTTATCTGTATTCTTTTCAAGTGTTTTACACATATCTTTCCCGTGAACAAAAAAAATTATAAATAAAAATAAAAGCATTTATCTATTTTGTGCTATTTTCACCTTAAAAAAAACTCTTCAGGAGCATTTCACTAGGAAATTTACACCAATAATTATAAAATTTTTTATTTTTTCCATCTTAATCCTCCAAATAAATTTCTATCAATATTAGCCACAAAAAAAAATATTTGAGACCAAAATACCCCTCTCTCATCTCTCCCCCAACAATCTCTCTTTCACTCATCTCTCCCAAACCGAAGAAACTCCCATAGTCAACGGCAACATCAACCCTCGTCGGCATTGGAGGTGGCTCCATCTCTGATCAGCGTCCGATCTACCATCTATAACTTTCAACAAAACCTAGGTTAGCCATTTTATTTATATTTTATTAATTTAAAATGAAATTTTAGAATAATTGTGGTTGTAGTTTAAGAATAATGGTGGTGGTGTTTGTTGTTGTTTTAGGAGTGTTTGTTGTTGTTTTAGGAGTGTAGAATTGCTGCCAGTGAAGGGTCCTAGAGCGCGCGCGCCCATGCTGTCACGCCAAATTTGTGCGACAGCACGACTATCACACCAAATTACAGTGGGTTTAATATTTTTTTTCTATCAAGTTGATTTATTTTATTTTTGTTGTAAATGCAATGTAATAATGTTATAAATATTACAGATACGTGGCGAAATCAAAATCATCAGATATCAAAATAGGCAGGATGTATTTTCGTTATGCCGATCACTTTCCGGGTTGAATTTTAAACATGTGTAATTTATCTTCGGTCGTAAAAGCCATCAAAGAAAAATTAATAAAGCGGCAGTTGAATATTTTCAAGAAGGATATATTTGGGTATTTCTTAGAGTGTTGAAAATTTTCATTTAGTGGGTAATTTTGCACAATCTTTTACTAAGGTAAGTGACCCATGAAAAAGATAGCCATGAGGATCAGTTATGGTTTCAAATTAGTGAGCATTTGATTTGCTTGTCAGTTGTAGAATGGTGCCTAGTTACTGGACTTTTATATGGTGTTAATACCAAACTAAGAAAAAAACAAAACAGTGCATAGGCTACGGAATACGTATCTTGGTGGTGTGCATCGCCATATCAATCTTAAAGAATTCGATGCATTATTTAAAAAGTTGAAATTCGAGGAAATAGACGATATGGACGCATTAAAGATTGTGCTCTTTTATTTTACGGATAGAGTACTAAATGCAAGAAAAAATCATTGTCAAATTAATTTCAATTGGCTTAACGAAGTAGATGATATAAAATATTTCCGAAACCGTCCATTGAGTCTTTTGTTGTGGGAAACGAGTTTGTGGAACCGATCAAGTTTAAAAATCTTAAACTTTCAACAGTTCATGGTTTGAACTTATGACCATGTTATCGTGTGATAAGATTCAAGAGACTGAGGTCGTATATGTCACCCCGTTGACAATTAATTCCTATTCATTCACTTCGTTGAAGATAAACACAGGGAAAACAAAGTGTTAATTAGAATTAGTTTGAAGTTCTGGCGATAATGCAACTACAAGAAATTATTAATTAGTAACCTACGGCAGGTCCAGTAATTGCTCTTGTTGATCCCGTGCAAATATTTTTTTTGCATTGCTCTTCATCTGCAAGAACTGTTGTCCACAGTCCACTGACAGGAGCATAGCTGGTTAATTGGTCTGATTTCTTTTACCTTATGTTTTATTAATCATGTGTGTAAGTATATTGCATCTCTTTAAGGGACCGATTAAACCTAGACTCTACTGCATAAAAATGCAGATATTCATTTCAACTATTTTGTCTTCCCTTTTTCAGGAAAAGAAACTGAGTTGAATTTATGCAGCAAAAAATTTTAGAAAAATATCTTTTTTTAAAAAAAAAAACCATTTATTCAATTCAACAACTGCGTCTTCCCTTCTAATACTTTTTCTCCAACAGTTGTGTCTTCCCTCTTCATATTTTCTCGTTGAAAGCAAGTATGAGTTTATTTTATGCTGCACGTGGTTATTGCTGTTTATATTAAAAATTATCTTGAATGGCCGACGGATTACGGATTCGGTGAACGGGAGAATTTTTCCATCAGTGAATGATATGTTAATCCCCTAAAGCAAGCAAAGGAGCAGTCAACCCCCTACGCGAAGACACGCAATGCCAAAAATGGCAGTCAACCCTCCATTTACAATTTTGGTCAAGCTTCTGGGGATACAGCAGGTGTTCTTTAATTCATGCATTTTGATTTATTTAACTATATATCTGTGTGAACCGAACGAGACGAAAATCTTTTCCTGCCAACCCCAACTTGCAACGTAGTAGATTTTTGGTGCACGCGTCTTGGATCGATGAAATATACTTTAATCTTATTCAATGTTTATCACCAAAGACTAATCTCTTTTTACTAAAGCAAAAGCCTATATGAAGGCAAAATTTTGGTCTGTGCTTGAAATTAATGTTTGGATCCTTACCAACAAGTGACAAGTTCTGATTCCTCTCTTCATTGAATGTTGTAACATATGCTTTGTTTATTTACTTTTATTTATGAAGCTTTTTTTTTTTTTAGTATTTTGTATAGTACAAATAGGATACGATGAGTTAAAAGAAATGCACACTTAAAGTTCAGCACCCATAAATTTAAAAAAAAATACATAATTAAAATTAATGCAGGAAATCAAAGAAAATAAAATTTTCATATAACTACATAGGATGCTCCAAAAAAAAAAATACTACATAAGAAGAGTTGAGCCTTTCACCATAATGATAAAAGAAATAAATGCAACTAACTCAATCAGAGCGTTGTCAGCAACCTTTTTAAATTTGAAACAACATTTTTCTCATTAATTGATATTTGTAAATAGGAAAAAAATACTACAAAATTTTTAAAAATTTAGTTGTTTGATTGTTAATAAAGTTTTTTATTATAAATTATAAATTATTTTAATAGGCATATTTTTTTAAAGTATGTTATGAAAGAAATGAGATAAGATTATCAATTAAGTAAAAGATATACTTTAAAAAAATAATCAAACAACAATAAGAATTAAATAAATTATAAACTTAAAAAAATACTTATAATCATTAAATAAATTATATTAAATAAGTACTAAAGTTAATTTTAACATGAAGATATAAAGTACCAGTATACTTTTGACAATTTGATAATTTGTGGGATCACTACGGTATGTCAGTACCAATGCAGTACCGTGCCACTTCTTTTGTTTTTTATGGTTGTGTTATTGTACATTTTTATATAACCCCCTTCACTCATTTTTATTTAAGCTTTTCTTTACAAATATTAAGTTAATTTCTACTACACCATATAAATATTTTAGTTAGTACCTTATATTATTTATTATTTATAAATTTTTATTCTATATTATACCTATATCACAACACCCCACTCTTTATAATTTGAGATTAAATAATTAACAAGGAAAAGAATTGGATCGACCCGAACTCGTAAACCCAACTCGGATTCCATTTTCATTTCCGGCCACTCCACTAGCCAAGGTTGGTACCAATCAAAAGATCGTGCGACGCCGGTTATCTCCATGTTATCCTTGTAGCAAAAAGAATTGGGTCAAACCGACCCGCAAACCCGACCTGCATGCCATTTCCGTTTCCGGCAACTCCACCGGCCAAGGTTGGTACCAATCGGAAGCTCGTGCAATGCCAGTCATCTCCATGCCATCCTTGTCGTCGGAAAGTGTTCGAAAAGTTGCCGATTGAAGCCGTGAAAAGTCGCTTCAATTCGCCACGATTTTGTCGGTTTCCGGTGATGCCACCACCTGGGTTTTTTTGTCCACAATTCCCTCTGACTTTTACGACCAGCCACGACCACCGAAGGAGCTGATTTACCGTTGATCGGTCGTTGAAATTCACAGGTTTGGAAGAAATTAACTTAATATTTATGAAACAAAATTTAAATAAAAATGAATGAAAAGGGTTATATGAAAAGTTACAATAACACAACCATAAAAAAAAAAAAGTGGCATGGTACCACTGTGGTACCGTAGCTGGATCTCAATTAGTGATCTATTTTAGTAATTGTTTAGAATCGTGTATTGTGTGTTAGGAAAAGTTTGTCAAAAGGTGTTTGGAAATGCTTTCTCCCAAATGTGTGAATGGCGGAGCCTTTCTTTTTATCCGATATAAAAGTGGGATGGGTACCTTTATTAGATCCTATTAACAAAGGTTTCTATCACTCGCATCCTTGTTTGTGGAAAGAAATTCATAGACTGATATATTGGAAATCTATTACTTTTTAAGTCCTTCTTAATTATATTTTATATCATTCAAATAGTTTTCAACAATTAAGTTTACGAGTTTATAGTCACCAAAATTGAGTTTATATTTTTTTATTACATTTATTCTTTGTATATTCTCTATGATTGATACGAAAATTTTAACATACTCTTTTTTTGTCTTTCTACTCCCAAATATATGAGGTGATATAATTTTTTGCTAACAAAAAACTTAAACTTTAATAATTAACATGTAACTCATTTGGATACTAAAAGTAACTCAGATTTGATTAGATGTTTGGATTGTTATGTTGTCAACTACGTTAATGATCAAACTTAGTGACGACCCTGAAACCGTAACTAAATAAAATATAATCAATGTGGACTGAAGGGACATATTTGAAAGGTTATAGTCTCGGTGTTCATTTTCACAAACAATAAGGACTCGAGAGAAAACTTTTATAAAAAAAAAGAAAAGATGAGAGAAAACTCAGAGAAATTTATATTTTTTCTCTACCCATTTACTTTCTCTTTACTTTTCTCTTCATTATTTCTCCCAGCTTTCTCTTCGCTTAATATCTTTAAATAATTAATAAAGCAACATTTCATAAAGACTGCCACTTGATATGTGCAAGTGCGTTTGTTGTGTCCAACTTTCTTTTTTAACAGATTCATTATCCCAGACAAACCTATTACTTCAGAGAACAATGCCGATCGTCATTTTCTCTGCCTCAAAAACTATTCACTTGCTTCACCTTCTTTCTTTTCTATCCTTAGTTATGTCACAGAGTCCTGAAAACATGCCGTTTCATTGCTCCCAACTTCCTAATAATGCTGCTTCAGACAAGTTTACATCCAATCTTCGGCGCTTATTCGAAACTATTTCTGAAGTGGCTGGTAAAGACGCCTACAATAAAACCACTGAAGGGAGGTATCCGGACAAAGTTTACGGTCTTTACCTCTGTAGAGGCGATGTTAACAATGAATCATGTCGCGAATGCGTAGATTTAGCAACTGACACCATTCAGAAAGATTGTGATGGCACCAAAGAAGCAGTTATATGGTCTGATAAGTGTACGGTACGTTATTCTGATAGATCTTTCTCCCCTCACTCAGAGACATCGCCAAGCAATTGCTCGACCCACAGAGAGAACTCTACTGATCCTGAAACGTTGAGAAAGATTGTGGCCAAGTCATTAAAGGAAGTAATTCCCATGGCAACTTTGAATAACGAATCTAAGTATGCAACCCATGTGGTTAACTTTTCCAGCAAGCATAAGCTGTACAGTCTCGTGCAGTGCATACCAGAGCTGTCAACGGAAGATTGTCGTGCTTGCTTAACAAGTGCCGCCACTTCAATTCTACGTTGTTACCAGGATAAGAAGGGTGCCAGATTTCTTAACCCAAGTTGTAATATCAGATTCGAGCTTTACCCGTTCTTCACGTCCAACCCTCCACCCGCAGCCGGCCCTAACGGTGAGTTCATTGACTTGAGGTTCGCACAACGCATAGTGTTGAGCTTTCTATAACTTAGTAAAGATTTCTCGTAATTATGAGGAAGAAAGTCTAGAATTTATAAAAAAAATATAAATTTAACTACACATATTATATTAGCTCTAATGTATTATAGGATTTTTGAATTGACGCCAATTAATTAAGACTTGTAAAAGTGCTCTTGTTTTCATTATAGAGTTCAGATTTTTCAGTTATAAATCCACTTAAGGCGACTGTGGAAGCAGTTGGAACGGAAACTTTACATGGTAGAACCTGATTCAACTTCCCATGAAGTAAATTTTATTCTTTTAATTTAGTTTTTATGTCATACAAAATCCCTCTTTCTGAAATCCTCGTGGCAACATATATTTTATTGTAACCTTTTCTATTTTTACTTTCAAAAATGAACGGCATATATTTACAACTTGTAATCTTATAAATGTGTGACACCTATTAATAAATTGTCTTGTGAGATATGTTGTTCATTTACTTCATTATTATGTGATTAAAGGTTATTTAATTAAACATTCACAGTTTGTTGTGTCATCCTCATAAATTTCACGACCATTAATTATGTTGAAGATCTAACATTTTTAATGTCGTCATGAAAAATTCTTCCTTATTTTAGCCTGGATTCCACCAAGTGGAAGGAGCGCAAACAGAATATGGATTGAAATTGGCGCTTCAGTATCAGGGTCGATTTTAATAGTCGTGCTGTTCATTTCTTTTCTTTGGCGTACGAGGCAAAGAAATAAAAAAGAACAAGGTACATAACGGTTTTATTATCGGTGATGGTACGAAAGCGACAGTACTCTTGTTCTGTTCTTTGTAAAGTAAATTCATTGTGCTTGCAGAGGAGAGAGCAATTAGTGGAGAGGCTCAATTACTTGAATTGGGAGAAAGTCAAATTGGAAGCCATTACTCGTATATTTTACGAGAAGAGAAGCAAGTGGAATCCAAAGAGTTTCCTCTGTTCCCATTTGACCTCACCGTGGAAGCTACACAACATTTCTCCGATGAAAACAAGCTAGGAGAAGGGGGCTTTGGCCCTGTTTATAAGGTAATCACAAGGTTATGATTTAATTTGTTTAAGAAACTTTGCCACTATGTACAACGAGTTTATTCAACAGTCAGTCAGGTGAGCTTCTTGTTTCATGGTAACAATTCATTCTGGAAATTTGCTTGCAGGGTGTATTAGCGGATGGCAAAGAAATTGCGGTGAAGAGGCTCTCAAGAACATCTGGGCAAGGCCTAGAAGAATTCATGAATGAAGTTACTGTAATTGCCAAATTACAACATAAGAATCTTGTGAGACTCCTGGGATGCTGCTTAAGGGGAAATGAATTGCTGCTCATCTATGAGTACATGCTCAACAAAAGCCTTGATTTTCTTCTCTTTGGTATGCTACTCAAGCTTTCTATTTTCCTTAATTGCTAATCGTTTACGAGCAGACGACAAGGTAAGTAAACCAGTTAATAATGTTCAATTTATTATTAGATTCAACAAGGAATGTACAGTTGGACTGGGAAAGACGCGTTGGCATCATTAATGGAATTGCACGAGGTCTCTTATATCTGCACGAGGATTCTCGACTCAAAATAATTCACCGCGACCTCAAAGCTAGCAATATTTTGCTAGATTATGACATGAACCCAAAGATATCAGATTTTGGAATGGCAAGAATATTTGGTGGAAATCAAAATGAAGCTAATACAAATAGAGTTGTCGGAACATAGTATGCCACCTCTTGAATTACTGTTTGATTTTATTTTGTTTCTTATCAAAAACTATTTTTTATCACTTACAAAAATTTCCTTCTTTTGGTCACCATTGAAAATTTTCAGTTTAAATTAGATAGTGAAATATAATAATAGCATAAAAACTTCTCTATACGTGTCATTTAATCTTAGAAAATTCCAACTTCAACAGTGGATATATGGCCCCAGAATACGCCATGGAAGGACTATTCTCAGTTAAATCAGATGTCTTTAGCTTTGGAGTTCTTCTTCTAGAGATAATCAGTGGGCAAAAGAACAGCAGATTTTATCTTTCTGAAGAAAGCCGAAGCCTCCTCGCTCATGTATGTAGCTGTCTCTACTATTCTTTATTATTGAAAAGCCAATTTTCTTAGACTCGCCTTATTTATGAACTGTGTAACGTTATTTCAGGCATGGAAACTATGGTGTGAAGGAAATGCATTAGAGCTCATGGATCCCGTGCTCAAGCAATCGTTTAGTCCAGATGAAGTGTTGAAATGCATTCATATCGGGCTGCTGTGCGTTCAAGCAGACCCGGCAGACAGACTAACCATGTCTTCTGTGGTTGTTATGTTGGCAAGTGATACCGTTACGCTTCCTAAACCAACCCAACCTCCGTTTTCTTTCAGCCGAGTTGCGCTCAAGTTAACTCAATGCTCATCTAATATTAGAGATTGTTTTGATGCTGATTTAACCCTTTCAAATGTTTCACCTCGTTGACGCTCTATATGTCGTTAATATATATCATTTTCATTTCTACCTTTACAAGACGTTGGCCATGATCGTTTGGCACTAATATCATCTTTTGTTCGTCATATGGTTTCATTTTCCACTGAATAGGAATCATTGTTCCCCGCCAGATTCATTTTGGCGACCACATATACATCTGCCATTCATTAACTTCGTATTTTAATTGCTTAGGGAAGCAGAATGTTGGGATCGAGCAAAGCACATATTGATCAATTAATTTCAAATGATGAAAGAATCTTGACCTAATCTATTGAGGAATTGAGGCTTACAGTATCAATTGAAAACACAGAAAGATCAAGAACTCCAAAGACTCGAACGCTGTCAAATACTTGAGGTGGTTCACCCAAGATGCTTACTTCCGCATTGAAATACGCACTCAAAACGCTTTATTGAATCATGACGATTAAAGTCCTTGATCTCATTACAGAGAACAAAACTCTCTGGACAACGTTCGCTAAATTCGAGCAAAATAAAGAGAAAATGGTTCCTATAAAAATACGGGAGAAGCTGGAGCAGGTGGGGTTATTCGCAATTCTTTTGGCAACTGGATCTCAGGTTTTAGTATGATTATTGGGAAAAGCTCAGTGATTATGGCTAAACTTTGGGGCCTGTATCAAGGATTATCCCTTGCTTGGAATGTTGGCATCAGACACCTCTTGGTGGAAGTAGACAACCTTTGTGTAACTCAGATGATCTCTCAGCAGGTGGTCATGCCTAATGTTTTCTATGCTTTAGTAGTGGTAATCCGTGATTTTTTAAGCAGGAATTGGCAGATTTCTATCTCTCATATCTACTGTGAAGCGAACTCAGCTGTAGATTTTATGGCTAATATGACTCACTTAGTACCGCATGGTTTACATTTATTCTCTAGCTTGCCTGTGTGTATTTATTCTATTATTTCGCAATATAATTTTGGGGTTTGTCAACGGGCTTTGTTCCTGTTTAGCTCGTCTTGATGAGCCCCTTTTAATAAAAAAAGAAAAGAAAAGAAAAATTGCTTGTGGAGCACTATTGGTCAATGGATGTGGATCCAATAATGAAGTGACTTGAGCTCTTGTCATGGAGAAAATATATTGTTAAAATTTAATTAGTTTTATATTTTTATCTAATAACTATCAATTATAATTTTTTATTATGACCCCTCGTTTTTTATATCAGTTATTCTGTTTGTAACTATATAACAATTTTTAATTTGCTTTAGCGTATATGATCATCATTAATTAATTATTAGTCTATTAATTTTAATGTGTGATGCAGATGTGGTCGTACAAGCATCTACAAGACTCATTTATTTGGTCGCCCAAGCATCATAGTTTCGACAATCGAAACATCCAGAGCAGTCTTGATGGACGATGAGCTACTTACGAGAAATTCTAGAATACATCTATTGTACCGTGTCACCCATACAACAAACAAATAATGTCATGGCATATGTGCATTTATGTTATAAACTATCATGCAAGTGGTGATTGTATTAAATTCAATTACACATGTCATGCATGCATTAATTGGTTATAATACAACAGATGTATTCTAAAATTATTCGCTACTTACAAGTTGTTGTCCTATAGCCAAGAAGATATGGGCTGGAAATTAATATTTTTTAAATGAATTTGAAATTAACAATGCAAAAATAATAGTTTAACTCTAAGGACTACCAAAGGGAAACTCACGCCATGTTATTCTTGCATTTTTAATTTTCAAATAAATCTAAAATATTTCTTTCCTCGCTAGCACGAAAAAGACAGGTAAAGATCCTTGAAGCGGAACTTAGTACTAGAAGGGGAATGCAGAAAAGTGATGATCGAATGACCAAGATGATGATGCCAAAAAGTTGGATGACTCGTGTCTTCTTTAGCCGATCTGAATGCTCCCTTACATGTTGAAATATGGGCCACAATATAATCACCGAAAATTTGAGAGTATATTAGAAATATTACACTTAATTAACACATACGCGACATGTATAATTTAATTAACTATATCTGTTAATTACGTAGTGATTTTTTAAAATAAATGTACACATAAAATATTATATGCATTAATCAGGTATAATGCCTTTGATATACTTTAAAGTCTCTCCCACCTATTTCAACATCTATTCGTGCTCCAAAAAGCCAAAGGTTATCCAATTCAATTAATTATGTTAATCCTTCCAATTGACAACTTCTGAAGCACAAATAATTATTGGTCTTAAACTGAACTAACGATAATGGAATATAAAATTTTCGATCTAAGTGTTAAATTGATAATTACATATGTTTTTAATTTCGTAAAGTTAATTCATATTACAAAAAATCAATTAATTACTGAAGTTGAACTCAACTTTGTGCAAGAAGGACAAGAGGGGATTACTAAAAAACGACCATCTTTGTAGAAAGGACTGAGTCTTAAAGAAATTAGACAAATGAAATATCTTGCTGGGGTATACCATATGCGGCTAGCATGATTATGTAAAATAGAATTGTATTAATTTCTATTTTACAAACAAAATAAGATGTAATTTGCAAACCCCCCCCCCCCCCCCCCCCAAAAAAAAGAAAAGATGATTGTATAAGTTGATGTTTAATTGTGGTATACTTAATATCTTGTATCACTACTATATATGTAAGGAGTTCTAGTGTATATATTGTTGATTGAGTTAGTTTCGGGTTACATGCTCCTGAAATGACAATCTTTAAATATTTTTAAATTATTTTAAGTTTCAACTTATTCTCAATTTTATTAAAATAAAGGAAAAATATGGGCGGATTGATGAAAAATATTTTATCTTCTTTACAAAATATGAGATAAGTTAGGGTTATTTTTCATCAATCGACCCTCATTTTTATTTTATCTGTTAAACAAAATAGAAATAAGTTAAAGCTTAAAATAAATTGGGGACATTCTAACGATTGTGGAGGCTAGTCCAAAATTTACACTCGTTGATTTAAACAAGAAACATCGCGCTTCTTCAATTTGCCATTTTCGGATTTTTATGAGACGTTAACAGATGCTAGCATCAAACATGAGTTTAGTCACTTCAATTAAAAGCCTAATATTTATCTCGACGGGTGTATTTAAAAGGAGGTTTATGAAAATAACAGAGGGGTGTCTGAAGCACCGCTCGGCCTTTTAAGTTTCATTAATTACATTCTGGGATTTGATCTTGGGCCACCCACATGAAAAGGACCCGAACTCCCAAATCCAACATGGTGATATACTGATACTTGGCTCTCTCAAACAATCTCACCAATTCCGAATTATCACTTTTATTTTAATATTAATTTAATGCTTGTATGAAATTGCTGAAAATGATAAATAGCTTTTAAGTGTTTACATAATTTCTAGACCTTGGTTGAGATTTTATAGATTAAATGATATGGATTTATATTAGTAATCTATAATTAATTTTTTTTTCTTTTCTCTTTCTCTCATCATCTCCATTCACCTTCTTGCTCGTTTTTGTATCTCATCTCTTCTAATTACAACTTTCATCTAATCCTCTACGTCTGCCTTTCATCTATTATGCTCAAATTGCAATCTAAGTGCAAGAATAGTGTTATAAGAAGGTGAAACAAATAGAATATGTAAGGATTGCACAGAAAAACACATATTTTAATGAATTGAAAATTGTAATTTTTTGTCTATTAATGTATCGAAAGCTACATCTTGTTATTTGTTAGTGATATCCTCTTTATATATGCATTGCATTTATCTTTTAATTAATTCTGAAATTTTTTCAGAATTAATCAGAAAATTATGAGAATTTCCTTATTTATTAATTATTTTAAATTTAAATTTTAATGAATTATGATTAAAAATATTTACTTAAGTAAGTAATTAAAAATATTCTTATATGTATATTCTTTATATATATATGAAATGCAAAATATTAAGGGGAAAAGGACACAGAGACCCCTAATTTTGAATAAGGAACACATAGACCTGTAACATTTAAAAAAGGGACACAAAACCCCCTAAAGTTTCAAAAAAGACACTTAGACCCCCATTTATGTGCACAAGTACCATTATACCCTTATAGCATATTAAAAAATAATTATTCATTGTCCAATTTATTCCTATATTATTAATAAAATTACGAATATAAATTCATTATCTAATTTTTCCATTTAATTTTTGTCAAATTTTCTCTTCAACTAAATAAATTTAATCCATTGCTCAAGAATAAAAATAAATTAAATTGATTACTAATATAATAAAAATAACAATTCTCCATTTAAACTTATATAATCAACAAAATAAAAAAAAATTGGTTACAACAATAATTACAAAATCTTAATTGAACTAAATAACATATTCAATAGATTGACTTATAGAGAATTGTTATTTTTATTATATTAATAATCAATTTAATTTATTTTTATTCTTGAGCAATAGATTAAATTTATTTAGTTTGAAGAGAAAATTTGACAAAAATTAAATGGAAAATTTGGGTAATGAAGTTATATTTGTAATTTTATTAATAATATAGGAATAAATTAGACATGAATAATTATTTTTTAATATAGTATAAGGATATAATGGTACTTGCGCACACAAATAGGGGTCTGAATATCTTTTTTGAAACCTTAGGGAGTTTTATATCCCTTTGTCAAACGTTGAGGGTCTCTGTGTCCCTTATTCAAACATTAGGGGTCTCTTAGGAATGGCAATGGGGCAGATATGTGTTGGATCTACTTTGCTCTATATCTAAATCCATAATAAAAATTAAGATCCGTATTTGCTCCAGATTCGTCATGAATCCATATTTTTTGCTCTATATCCAGATCTAAAAAATAAATAAATATCTATATCTGCTCCAAATCCAAAAAAAATTAAAATTCAAATCTCCTCTAAATCTGTCATGACTTCTAAAATTCAGTAATAAAAAAGTAATAATTTTTTAGATTGAAAATTAAAGGCTAAAATGTATTGATAACAACTAAATTATATAATTTTTCTCAAAAATATAATAAATATTGTAGCGTATACTTTTACACTAAAACAACAAATAACAAAGATAATAAAATATCATTTAGAAGTAATTACATGAGTAAGATCAATTCAATATTCAGTTGTCTCATTCATCATTCTAATATTCACGATACACATACCCTCATTCCTACAACATTAGATAATGACATATAAATTAAATATAATTTATATTAAGTCATTTATTATTTTTATTATGATCATATTTGACTAAATATATGAATAACTATATTCCTTAAAAATTATTGGACCAATATAACAAAATAAATTGCTAGGGTATATTACTTGGTTTGCAATTTGAATATTGCATGAACATACTTTAGGGCTGACTAACTTTTAAATTTACAAAACTAACCTTTAAGTTTTAAAAGTTTAAATGCATGGTAAATACTACTAATATGCTATGAATAAAATTTATTATCATTATAATTTCACAATTGTTAAGAAACTTTTAAAATAAAATAAAATTAAAAGATGAGTGGATATGCATATGGATTTAGATATTAAGATAGATCCAAATCTGCTCCAGATCCGTCTTAGATCCGCACATTGATATCCAAATCCGATCCAAATTCATTTTAAACCGATCAAAATCCGATCCGATTGGATTTGGATCACGTGGATCTTGGATTAGATCCAATCCATTGCCATCCCTAAGGTCTCTGTGTCCTTTTTCTAATATTAAGATCAACAAGAAAAAGTTGACACTCGAGATTTTGACGGTATGTGTATTGGTTTCAGCATTGATGGCGTTGACGATGCGAACAAAAGATGTGCGACTTAGAATTGCAGAGGATTATTGCTCAATTTGCTAGTCGTCACAAATGTTTTTTTTTTTTTGACATGAGATTACTAAAAACTATGAAATAATTGCTACTTAACAATCCTAGTCAAACTGTAAAAAAAGATGCCAAACATGCATATGCATATGGGAGTAGTGCTATATATCTAAAATTTAATCCTATAATTTTATTCTATATAATATAGTATTTATTTATAGATTGATGAGATAACATAATTAATTTATTGAGAATTTATTAAAAATCATCTATCACTTAATAAATAACATATCACTTACTATATTATTTGATACAAAATTCTAGAATGTCTATTCAATTGATTTGCATCTAACATAATATTTATTGATAAAATAATACTGAAAAATTATCTATTAAAAAGAATAATGATATGTTTACTCTGTTAGAATCCTTAGTTTGTACAACATTTCATGTGTCATCCAGGGATTGAGTCGTAATATCTTAATAAAATCAATTAATACCATACACATCATATCACAATAAATATTTAGTGCTGCATAATAATTGGAATACAAATCTAGTAGTATATTAATTAATCATAATACTATTGTCTTAAAAATATTGAATGATAAAGTCAAAAAACCCATGATATTTGTCAATTTATTAACAATAGTTGACATATTGTTCAATATACAAATTGTATATCCTAACAACAGGCCTACCATGAGAAAAACAAAATTTCAATAAAGACAAGGAATTTAATTGAAATTTACCTATTTTACGTTATGGCCACTTAGATTTACAATTTTTATGTTATGATGGCTTCTCAGGTTTATTGTTTCATTATGATAGATAATTACAATAAACTTGAATAAAAAAATTATAATTTTAAGGGAAAAAAAGACAAAAAAATGAATTAAAAAGTTTGTTGATTGAGAGAGATTACAATACTAAAATTCATTAACCTTTGAGTTGTGATATTTGACCCTCATTATATCTCACCGGCCCCACTAATCACTTTCATACTAATATTTATTTTATCGAAATATAAAGTGTCTTAAAGGAGTAGATAGCTTTTAAGTATACCGACACAATAATTTATATTAATATCTAGTTAACCAATCGAATTTCTTTTAACTTTTTAAATTATTATCTCTTTTCAAATATTGTATACTCTACTTTTGTAATCATGAAGGAAATTAATTTACAATACTCTATAGAGAATGATGAAAAAATATCAAATCTTTTTTTATGATTATGACAACGATCGATAAGACCTTTAAAAAGAACAAGAGAGATTATAGTAATTTTAAGGGTTTTTAATAGATTTTATAAATTCCATATAGTGAGTGCTTTGGAAAAAAATATAAAAATTATAACAAGGGTAAATTCGGGATTAAATTGGGTATCTTAAGAGATAAAGATTAATTTAAAATTTTTAATGGGTTAACTGAATAGTGAGGGCTAGTAAGAGATGTTAAGAGGGTCAAATATCACCATTCTGAACCATTTTGAACTGCTAACTAAAAAATTCTAAAATAATTTTTTTTAAATCATAAGGATTTAAAAGAAAATAATAACATTAAAATTTCATGAGTTTATTCCTAAAAAATTACTAAAATCCTTGAAGTTTCTTGGTTTGTCTAAGAAAACATTGAATACAAAATTGAACCAAACGGAATAGAATGTGTCGATAATTCAAAGAACATTGTTTGAGGGATAAAAGTGGGAGCATGATTGGATACAATTCTATGCAAAATCATGCTCTTCTCGACACTAGAGTTATAAATAGGCCTTCTCGAGTTGTGATCCTAAGGAACTTATAAACAGTTTGTTTGGGTCGTCATTGAAATACTAGCTAGGCAGTCTAAGAGGGGTGAATTAAGTTTTTAAAAATTCTACAGTGTTTGAATAAAAATTAATGTAAATATAAAACAAATTCAAAACAATAATGAGCAAAGCAATCAAACTATAGAGAGATAAGAAAGAGAGATTTGAACATAGAGAGTTTTACCTGGTTCAGACAAATCCTGCCTATGTGCACATCTCTAAGATCACCACGTTTGAACATTTTACTATTCAAGCCTCCAAGGCTTTATGAACTTTTACAATTGACTTTACAAATATCAACCAACCTTTACAATAAGAGATAATCTCAAATCTCTTAACTTAAATGTTTCTCACACTTACTATCACTCAAAATAAATATTACAAATAAGTTTTCCTCACACAATGTTTTTGTTTATAAAGGAAAGATCTAAGCGTGTTATTAATGAAATTACATGGGGTCTTTTATATCCCCATGAGAATTTTCAACTCAAAATTATCTATTGAGATCGCAAAATTAAGTTAGGAATTTTTTGCCAAATCATGAGATGAACCCTAAGAAATCAGACTTTGGAATGACGAGGATATTTGGCGAAAAGCAAAGTGAAGATAATACTACCGACGGAGTTGTTGGACATAGTAACTGCATTTCACAACTATTTGGTAATTGCCTCTGCTTTGTTTGTTTTCGAAGATTAACATAGCTAACAGTTCATGGTTTGAACTTATGACCCTGTTATCGTGTGATAAGATTCAAGAGACTGAGGTCGTATATGTCACCCCGTTGACAATTAATTCCTATTCATTCACTTCGTTGAAGATAAACACAGGGAAAACAAAGTGTTAATTAGAATTAGTTTGAAGTTCTGGCGATAATGCAACTACAAGAAATTATTAAGTAGTAACCTACGGCAGGTCCAGTAATTGCTCTTGTTGATCTCGTGCAAATATTTTTTTGCATTACTCTTCTTCTGCAAGAACTGTTGTCCACAGTCCACTGACAGGAGTATAGCTGGTTAATTGGTCTGATTTCTTTTACCTTATGTTTTATTAATCATGTGTGTAAGTATATTGCATCTCTTTAAGGGACCGATTAAATTTAGACTCTACTGCATAAAAATGCAATTTTTCATTTTAACTATTTTGTCTTCCCTTTTTCGGGAAAAGAAACTGAGTTGAATTTATGCAGCAAAATTTTTTAGAAAAATATCTTTTTTTAAAAAAAAATAACCCATTCAAATAAAAATTTTCTGGTTTTGTCCCACTAGGAACAATTAGCTAGAGATTTCGTATTCAATTCAACAATTGCGTTTTCCCTTATAATATTTTTTCTCCAACAGTTGTGTCTTCCCTCTTCATATTTTCTCGTTGAAAGTGTTAGGAAATTGGCGGTGAAAGTAGACACCCAGCTAAAGAAAAATTATGAGAAAATAAAAAACAAGTGTAAAAGAGGACACAAGAAATTACGTGGTTCGGCTTTTAACCTACGTCCACGGGTGAAGACAGAAGGAAATATTTTACTAGTGAAATAAGGATTACAAGTATTGTAATATTTTGACTTACTATCCAAAACCCCAATACACCCAATTTCTCACTCACTACACTCTCAAGAGCTTTATAATTTTCAGCTCTTAAAATTCTCTCTAACTGAATCCTCTATTTATAGCCAAAATATTGGCTATTATTCACTTTTTTTTTCTTTTTCTCTTTCTTTTTCAAAGCCGTGCCGTGTGCTTCTTTTTTCTTTCATTTTTTCTTTCTTTGACAATTTTGTTGCTGACCATCTAGATGGCTGCTTTATACCATCTAGATGACCACTTTTTAACATTTCTTCCACTTGGAGATTAGATTGAGGAGCAATCAATCTCTATATTATCCTTTCTGCTTCGCCATAATCATGTTGCCTACGTTTTTGCTAGGCCACAAGAGGATCTACTCCAGATAAACTTGTCAGCATTTATCAGTTTGGTCAAAACATCTATTAGGTTCTCTTTCGTATGGATTTTCTGTAAATCCACACTTCCGTCTTCCACTACTTCTCGAACGAAGTGATACTGAACTCCTATGTGCTTTGTCCTGAAATGAAAGGCTGGATTCCTTGCAATACGCAAGGCACTCTGACTGTCACAAAACACAGGAATTTTCTGTTGTTTGTGCTCAAACTCCTCCAATAATCTTTGTATCCAAATAGCTTCCTTGCAAGCTTGTGTAGCTGTCATGTACTCTGCTTCTGTTGTAGATAAAGCCACAACGGTCTGCAGTTTCGAAACCCAGCTTACGGCTGCTCCCGTAAGTGTAAACACATAACCAGTAGTGGATTTTCTTTTATCAAGATCTCCTGCAAAATCTGAATCTACATAGCCTATGACAGTAAATTCTGATCCTCCATAACATAATGCAACATCTGAGGTTCCTCCGATGTATCTCAGAATCCTCTTCATAGCTATCCAATGCTCTCCTCCAGGATTTGCCATGTATCGACTGACTGCTCCCACTGCTTGTACAATGTCCGGTCTAGTACATATCATAGCGAACATCAAATTTTCCACTGCTGATGCATACGGTATTCGAGACATCTCTTTCCTTTCCGCTTCATTGTTAGGATACATACTTGAGGATAATTTGAAATTAACAGGAAGTGGGGTAGAAATTAACTTACAATCTTACATGTTGAAGCGTCGTAAGATTTTTTTCAAGTAATTCTTCTGTGTAAAGCTAAGTCTTCCTGTTATTTATGTCTCGGTGAATTTGCATCCCTAGAATCTTGTTTGCTGGTCCCAAGTCCTTCAGTTCAAACTCCTTAGCCAACTGTGCCTTCAATTCTTGGATTCGATCTTTGTTGGGGCCTGCTACCAACATGTCATCCACATACAATAACAAAATAATGAAATCATTATCTTCAAACCTCTTGTAATATGCACAATGGTCTGAACTGAGTCTGTTGTATCCAAGGCTTATAATGAAGGAATCAAATCTCTTATACCAACCCCTCGGTGCCTGTTTGCGACCGTATAGAGATTTGTTCAACTTGCAAACCAAGTTCTCTTTTCATGTTTATGCAAAACCTTCTGGTTGGAGCATATATATTTCTTCTTCAAGTTCTCCATGAAGAAATACAGTTTTCACATCTAACTGCTCAAGATGTAAGTTAAATGTAGCACATATTGCCAAGACTACTCTGACTGTTGTGAGTCGAACTACCGGAGAAAATATCTCGTTAAAGTCAATACCTTTTTTCTGAGCATATCCTTTCACCACCAATCTTGCACAATACCGCTCCACTTGGTCATTGCTATCACGTTTGATCTTATAGACCCATTTGTTTCCAATGGCTTTTCTTCCAAGTGATAGTGGTACAAGTTTCCATGTCTTGTTCTTGTGTAGAGCTTCAATTTCTTCCTGTATTGCTGTCATCCACAAAGCATCATCTGAGCTGTTTAAAGTTTCATGGAAAGTTGAAGGCTCTCCATTCTCTGTTAGAATACAGTATGCAACGTTGATATCTGTGACATACTCCGAGTGCCACGTTGGCGGTCGTCTCTCACGAGTTGACTGACGAACTTCTGGAGCCTCGGACTCGACTGGTTCTTGTTCCTCGTGCTCTGGTGCTGCTTCAGAAGAATCTGAATCTTCTGGATTATTTCCCACATATACCGGTACAGCCTCTGACTTTTCTTTTACAGTGCTATCATCCTCATCTTTCCTTTGCAGTTGATCTTCTATAAAGATCACATCTCTACTGATGACGATCTTGTGGGCAGTGGGGTTTCACAGATGATACCCCTTTACTCTAACAGCATATCCCAAGAAGATACATATTCTAGATTTTGGATCCAGCTTTGTTCTTTCTTGGGCATTGTACATCACGTACACAGGACATTCAAATGCATGTAGGTAGGAATAATCAGCTGGCTTTCTAGTCCACATCTTTATCGCCGTCTTCAATTCAATAGCTGTAGATGGCGACCGATTTACTATATAACAAGTAGTTTTGGCTGCTTCTGCCCAAAATGAATTGGGTAGACCAGCAGCCCTCAACATAGCTCTTATTATTTCCATAAGAGTTCTGTTCATCCGCTCTGCTACTCCATTTTGTTGAGTGTATGCCACCGTGAACTGCCTCTGCATTCCTTTTTGCTTACAAAAAGCAAGAAACTCACCGTCTGTATACTCTCCACCATTATTTGTCCTTAAGCACTTGATCTTTTTACCAGATTCAAGTTCCACCCACGCTTTGTATTCTTTAAACACTGAAAATACATCTCACTTTTTCTTAATTGGATACACCCAACATCTTCTGGAATAATCATCAATGAAAGTCACCATATACTTTGCACCTCCCATAGATATATATCCGGTGATTCCCAAACATTTGAATGAATCAATTCTAAAATGCATTTACTTCTAGCAGTAGATCTACTAAATTTTAATCTATGCTGCGTATTAATAACACAATGCTCGCAAAATGGTAAACTTACCGATTTGAGCCCCGTAAGCAATTTTCGCTCAGAGATAATCTTCAAACCTTGTTTCGACATGTGGCCAGGTTTGAGATGCCACATCATCGTTGATTCTTCTTCATTTGACGTGACACACGTATCAACCTTCAGTAGTGTTTCTCCTTTAAGCATAAATAAATTAGCACCGATCTTTTCTGCCTTCATCAATACAAGCGCACCTTTAACGATCTTCATAATTTCATTCTCCATATGAGTTTTATACCCATGACTATCCATTTGTCATAAAGACAATAGATTTTTCTTCAAGTCGTTAACATGTCGTACCTCCCCAATTGTGCGAATTGTACCATCAAACATTTTTATTTTGATAGTACCAATACCAGTGATCTCTAAGGCATGATCATTACCCATATATACAGATCCTCCTAAGATAGGTTCATATGTGTAGAACCATTCTCTCCGAGAAGTCATGTGCCAGGTAGCTCCTGAGTTTATAAGCCAGACATCAGATAGTCATTTTCTGCCTTCTGAAACAATTGTTGCCTCGCTATAAAGAATTTCACCATCATCTGAGGTACTTGCTACACATCCCTGAGCATTTGATGACTCAAATTTTTTGCCCTCTTTTCTCTTCTGGTTACTCCAACACACTTTCTTAACGTGCCATTTCTTGTCACAATTGTAGCATTTAACATTCTTCTTACTTATGGATTTTGATCTACCATGACTTTGACTCCCACTGGGGCCACGTTCTGTTGATCTCCCTCTCGTCACCGATAGCGCCTCCTCTTGCTGCGAACTTGCTTGTCTGTTTTCCTTATTTTTTCGCCTGCTCTCCTCATTTAATACGGAGGCTACAACATCGTCGAAAACTAGATTGTCCACTGGATTGTTGTTCGTCAGGTTGATGATGAGTTGATCATACGAATCTGGTAGACTTTGAAGTAGAAGCTCTGCACCTTCATTTTCCTCTATATTATGACCCAACGTTGTGAGTTGTGAAAATAGAGTCTTCAAGATGTTGGTGTGGTCGGTCACCATTGTAGATTCCGCCATTTGAAGAGTATAGAGTTTTCTCTTCAAGAAGATTTTATTGTGTAGTGACTTGGCCTCGTACAATTTTGTAAGAGTATCCTATATTTCCTTCACTGTGTTTTTCTCTGCCACACTAGATAATACTCCATCTGCAAGTACAAGTGTAGATTAGAAATGGCGTTGCCATCTACCTCGTTCCACTTGTCATTAGTTATCTCCATGGGCCTTTCTCCAATTGCTGCCAAGCAATTATTTTTCCTCAGTACAGCTTTCATCTTCATTTTCCACAATGAAAAATTATTTCCATTAAATTTCTCAATTACATACTTTGCCGCCATTTTGTTGATAAATACCGCACACAAGCTAGTGTATCACCTTGAATAGTTGTAAGTATGTGTGAGAATGCACACCAAGAAAGTTCCCAGGAAAGACTAGAGGAGTCACAATGGTCCCACTTAAAACCCAGATTCC
The DNA here is from genome assembly GCA_029633175.1 of Citrus glauca. Lineage (NCBI taxonomy): Eukaryota > Viridiplantae > Streptophyta > Magnoliopsida > Sapindales > Rutaceae > Citrus > Citrus glauca. The sequence continues at coordinate 767,261 of JAQOOD010000001.1, forward strand.
TTAAACTTTTATCGCCTTTACGACAGAACTTTCCTAGACATGTACAAAAACAACACAGTTGCTTTACTCACACCATTATCCCCTGCTTTGCACCGTTAAATTTTTGGGTCGCTCCCACCGTTTCTTGTGAACAGTACCGTATATGTGAATAGTACTGTATACATGAACATTGTTGTCAGCAACCTTTTTAAATTTGAAACAACATTTTTCTAATTAATTGATTTGTAAATAGGAAAAAAAATACTACAAAACTTTTAAAACTTTAATTGTTTGATTGTTAATAAAATTTTTTATTAAAAATTTATAAATTATTTTAATAGGCATATTTTTTTAAAGTATGTTTTGAAAGAAATGAGATAAGATTATCAATTAAGTAAAAGATATACTTTAAAAAAATAATCAAACAACAATAAGAATTAAATAAATTATAAAATTAAATAAATACTTATAATTATTAAATAAATTATATTAAATAAGCACTAAATTCAATTTTAACATGAAGATATAAAGTACCAGTACACTTTGACAATTTGATAATTAGTGGGATCCGGCAACGGTACCACTGTGGTACCGTGCCACTTCTTTTGTTTTTTATGGCTGTGTTATTATAAATTTTCATATAACCCTTTTCATTCATTTTTATTTAAATTTTATTTCATAAATATTAAGTTAATTTCTTCCAAACCCGTGAATCCTTCAACGGCCGATCAACGGTAAGTCAGCTCCTTCAATGGCTGTGGCTGGTCGTAAAAGACAGAGGGAATTGTGGGAACAAAACCCACTGTGAAGAGTTTCAAATTAGGAGCTCGGCTGCCCCTTCAGCGTTATTTTTCCAAAATACTGGGTAGTATGTGTTGTGTAAATTTTATTGAACTCGCAAGCATATGAATCTATTATAGTATAGATTAATGGTGACAAGTGTCGATCCCACGAGGAGATAGATTTTAATTATATATAGAATTAATTTTGTATGTGGGTGATTGGATTTGTGGTGGAAAATGATTTGAAATATGCTAAAACTTAAATTAAAATGACGAGAATAAATTCTAAAATTAGAATTGAAATGGCAAGAATAAATTAAAGATAATTCTATTAAAATGATGTACTTGGATATCTAGATCCGTATCAATATGCATCATGGGCTAAATATTCCTTATTAATACCAATTAAATCATGAGGGGTGAATCTACACCTCATGAACCACGCTCTAATAAATATGACGTTAAGGGCTTATCGTGCCAAATAATAATAATCTTATACTAGGGAGCCGGTAAACTAGGGCGGTACTATACAAGATTATTATTATTTGTCAACGAAAAGTCAAAACATCCATAAAGAATAGAGGGGAAGAGAAAATAAATTTACCAAATAAAGCCCATGACACATGTTGAGATTTCACCTTCAACCCAAGCTTGAAAGAAAATTAGCCACTTATAGTTGAACTAGGGGCAAAATGGGAATTTATTAAAATACATAGAAAATACAAGATGGAGAAGGAATTATAGAAAATAGATCCCAAAAATAAATTCAGAGGTGCCAAATTAGGGGGGAGACCCCCTTTTTATAGATACATCGAGTAAATTATGGCCATCGGATTAAAAACAGTTTGGACGCTTAGGATTGCACCACGTCATCAGTCAACAGTATGCATGAATAGTAACACAGTTTGCACAGTGTTGCATGTACCGTACACGCGTTTTTTGGTCCACTAATATGCTGCCACATCATCATCAACAGTACATAAGAATTTTAGTCCAATATGATCTTGACACCTCATCAGTCAATGCCACGTTATCGGTCAATGCCACGTCATTGATCCGTATATGTGACCAGTGATGTGAACAGTAACGTAGACAGTACCCGTACATGTGAATAGTGCCGTACATGTAAACAATGCCATTTTTCCTTTTAAGCTCCTCCTAAGGTTTTCGACCGTCCTGAGTTCAAAAATGATGTCCGTTTTGCCATTTGATCTCTCGTTTATTATGAAATGACTATGATGCCCGTAAAATACATAAAATAGTTAATTAAAATAAAATACACATAATTAAATTACAAAAAGCCAAAACACATAAAAGTAAAAGGTGTTAGTAAGACTTGAAATGTAAAATGATGGTTTTTTCCTTTATAAATATGCATTTTCTAACACTCAACAGTATGCACCTGGCCCCAGGTCAGCTATATCCAAATGGGTGGAGGATCCTCTCGGCTATGTTCGTGCTATGGGAGAGGTGTGGATCAGATGAGCCCTCTCTCATTGAGGTAAAACACTTGTACCAACTAATGAGTAGCCCGAAGGAGGCAGGCTGGTACTATTTCATGTCGAGCTCTGCGAAGAGGAAACCAATCACCGGCTTCTCTTCCTCCTGTAAAAATTGAAAGAACAAATTCTTCTTATTGGGGGAAATTGGTGTACATCAGCTCGTTCGCTTGGTGGTGATATTTACCTCCCAACGAAGTTTGCCACCCCAGGTCGCTCATTTTTACTTATATTCTTTCTCCAATTGTTACTTATTGGGTTCTTTAACCTTGTTTGGTTTTTTAGAATCGTAGGATTTGATCAAGAATCTTGAAGACCGACCTCTGCTCCAAGTGGAAACTATTCTAGTGAACGTGTCTACCTACCAAGACCTTCTGTCACCAACAAACTTGGTCGGTTCGAACTTAGTGGACATAGCTGCTGGAATGGATAACAAGATCCTCAGCGCGATGACCAGAAAGCGTAGCCGAGCTTCAACTAGCTCCAGCAATCCTCCTCCTCCTCCTCCTCCGAAGAAGACCAATGTTGGTCATTCCAAGGCTGCAGTTCATTCTCTGTCCCCTCCTCTACCTCGTAAGGGCGGTGGGGAAAAAACTGCCGACAAGAGTTCTGAGGTCAGCATTCGTTCTAGGGACCGATCTTCTCCTCTCCCATCTCGTGATCACGGTGACTACCTGACCTCGTATCAGAGGGATTATGGGAAGTCATTGGGACTGAAGATGGTCCAGGACATTAAGAGCATGAGTCTTATTGAATTGGTTGATTCTGTTCAGAGGGTCTCCTTCAAGCTAGCCACGATAGTCTCTTATTACAAGAACAGGATCACGCGCCACGAGAGGAAGCTTCAAGCGAACAACCAGGACTTGAAGAAAAGAGTTAAGTTTGCCGACCGCTCAAAGGAAAAACTACTTTATCTACAGAGACAGGTTGGGGACCTAGAAGAAAATGTGGCCATGGCTGAATCCAACTCTACCAAGCTTGAGAGTGAGTTAGGTGATCTGAAGTCTGATCTGCAGGCTACCCAAAGTGAGCACGATACTTTGAAGACGACCCTCGAGGGAGAGATCAAATCTCTAAATGAGCAGCTAGCCGAGGCGAAAGGTAAATATGCTGACGTTGATGATCGACTGGACGCAGAGTACAACTCTGGGCTGACTTTTGGTTATAAGTGCATCATGTTTGTGCTCAAGGAAGAATATCCTGAGCTCGAGATGAGCAAGCTGGAGGCCGGAATGCAGAGATATATGGCCGAGGGTGACCAAGGCAACAAGGAGCAGGGCGACCAGGACCAGGTGGAGACTCCCTTAGATGTAGTGCAGGAGGGGGAAGCCGGGGATCGTGTTCTCGAGGTTGGTCAAGGGTCAGTGCCTACTCCTCCTGAGGCTGCTGATCATCTTCCTCCTCCCAATGTTGCTGACCCTCCTCTTCTAGAGATCGCTGGTCCCTCAACTGCTGAAGCTGCTGAACCTCATAGACCTTAGATTAACTTTTGTGTAAATCTTGGACTTTTATTTGTTTGTCATTTTTTGAACATTTGTAAAATTTTGGGACGCTTTCTATTCGTCTTCTTATATGATTTTTGCTCATGGATTACTTCTATAAATTAGACTTGATAATTTATTTAACTTTAGTTGCTGGTTCTACGGTGGACCGAGCATAAATAAGCATTCATTGGGCTTAATAGGATTTCATAAAATGGCCTGCTGGTCATTTCGGCGACCAAGCAGGAATAGGGACTTACTTGCCTTAGTGAAAATCTCATAGAATTGTCTGCTGGACTTTTGTTGACCGAGCTAGAACAAACACTTATTTGTTTTAGTGAAAATTTCGTAACATTGCCTGCTGGTTTCTCGTTGACCGCGTAGGGACAAGCACTCATTTGCCTTAGTGGGATTTTCGTAAAATCATCTGTTGGTCTTTCGTTGACCGAGCTGGAACATGCACTTGTTTATGTTAATGAAAATTTCGTGAAGTCGTCTACTGCTCTCTCGCTGACCGAGCAGGAACAGGCACTTGTTTGCCTTAATGAAAATTTTGTGAAATCATCTGCTGGTCTTTTGTTGACCAAGTAGGAACAAACACTTACTTGCCTTAATAGAAATTTAGTGAGATCATTTACTGGTCTTTCGTTGACCGAGCAGGAACAAGCACTTACTTGCCTCAGTAGAAAATTTGTAAAATCATCTGCTGGTCTTTCGTTGACCGAGTAGGAATAGACACTTATTTGTCTTAATAAAAAATTTAATAAGCTTGCCAACAGGGAAATTTTCTGCTGAATTCATTTTTATTGGAACTTGAACGTATTACAGAAAAGCGAGACATATGCATGTGCAACAAGTCATCATGCATTAAACAAAAATAACTTATCAAAAATAAAAAATTAGTGGAGCCTTTACTGAAAATACTTTTTCAAGTGTTCAGCGTTCCACGACCTCTTCACATCTCGTCCATCTGGGTACGCCAGCTTGTAAACTCCTGGTCCAGTCGCCTGTATCACCCTGTACGGGCCTTCCCATTTTGGTCCGAGCACCCCATGGTTAGGGTCCCTAGTGTTTTAGCTCACCTCCCTAAGTACCCAATCCCCTGTTTGGAACTGCCTCATGCGGACATTCTTATTGTAGTAACGCATGATCCTTTGCTGACATAAGGTCACTTTCTGCGAGGCCCCTTCCATTTCCTCCTCCAACAAGTCCAAGCTCAAGCAGATCTGCTCGTCGTTTTGCACTTCATTGAAGTATTCCGTCCGATGTGTTCCCACTCCAATTTCTGTCGGGACTACCGCCTTATAACCAAAAGCTAAAGCAAATGGGGTTTCTCCTATGGCAATTTTGTGAGTTGTCTCATAAGCCCACAATCCTCTTGGTAGCTCGTCGACCCAAGCTCCCTTCTTATCTCCTAGCTTGGTCTTTAGGAGCTTCTTTATCACCTTGTTGGCTACTTCCACTTGTCCGTTTGCCTGGGGGTGTGTAGGGGTATAGAACTTCAGATCCACCCCTAAGTTTTGGCAAAAATCGCTGAAGTTACTGTTGCCAAACTGCCTTCCATTGTTCGTAATGATGGCATAGGGATCCCATATCTGCAGATGATATTCTTCCAAATAAAATCCGTCGTCTTTCTCTCCGTAATTTGGCTGAGGACCCCCACTTCTACCCACTTAGTGAAGTAGTCTATTACTACAATTGCATGTGTTGTCGCTCCACGGCCTTTAGGTAACAGACCAATCTGTTGATTCCCCATTGGGCGAAAGGCTATAGGGATGTCATAGTGATTAGCTTTTCCGGAGGTTGTGTAGGAACCTTTGAAAAGCTTTGGCAGATTTTGCAGTTCTTTGCCATCCTTTTCGCATCTTGGTGCATGGTTGGCCAGAAGTATCCTTGTTGGAGTGCCTTGAAGGCTAAAGTTCTCGCCCTTGAGTGATTGCTACATATTCCTTTGTGAATCTCCCTTAGTACATAATCTGTCTCCTCGTTATCCAAACATCTCAAGAGGGGAAAGGTGAATCCTCGGCGGTAGAGCACTGTTAAGTGTTAGAAAGTGTATATTTATAAAGGATAAAATCGTTATTTTACATATCAAGTATTACTAACAACCCTTACTTTTATGTATTTAAGTTTCTTGTAATTTAATTATATGTGTTTTATTTTAATTAAGTATTTTAGGGGTATTATAGTCATTTTACAATAAACGAGAGATCAGATGGCAAAACAGACATCATTTTTGAACTCAGGACGGTCGAAAACCTAAGGAGGAGCATAAAATGAAAAATGGTATTGTTCACATATACGGTACTATTCACATGTACGGGTACCGTCTACGTTACTGTTCACATAGACGGATCGATGACGTGGCATTGACCGATGACGTGGCATTGACTGATGACGTGTCATGATCCTATTGGGCTAAAATTCTTATGTACTGTTTATGGTGACGTGACAGCATATTAGTGAACCAAAAAACGCGCGTACGGTACATGCAACACAGGGGATTAGTTACTGTGCAAATAGTGGCTGAACCGTGTTATTGTGCAAATAGTAGTTGAATCGCATTACTGTGCAAATAGTGGTTGTTGACTTTACTGTTGACTGATGACGTGGCGAAATACTGAGCGTCCAAACTGTTTTTAATCCGATTGCCATGATTTACTCGATGTATCTATAAAAAGGGGGCCTCCCCCCCTAAATTGGTACCTCTGAATCCATTTTTGGGGTTCATTTTCTGTAATTCTCTCTCTATCTTGTATTTTCTACGTATTTTAATAAATTTTCATTTTGCCCCCAGTTCAACTATGAGTGGCTAATTTTCTTTCAAGCTTGGGTTGAAGGTGAAGTCTCAACATGTGTCATGGACTTGATTTGGTAAATTTATTTTCTCTTCCCCTCTAGTCATCATTGAAATACTAGTTAGGCAGTCTAAGAGAGGGGTGAATTAAGTTTCTAAAAATTCTGCAGTGTTTGAATAAAATTTAATGCAAATATAAAACAAATTCAAAACAATAATGAGCAAAGCAATCAAACTATAGAGATATAAAGAAGAGAGATTTGAACATAGAGAATTTTACTTGGTTCAGACAAATCCTGTCTATGTCCATACCTCTAAGCTCACCAGGTTTGAAGATTTCACTATTCAAACCTTCAAGGCTTTATGAACCAACCTTTACAATAAGAGATTATCTCAAATCTCTTAATCTAAATGTTTCTCACACTTACTATCATTCAAAATAAAGATTACAAATAATTTTTCCTCACAAAATGTGTGTGTTTATAAATGAAAGATCAAAGTGTGTTTCAATGAAACAATGGCAAGTTTAAAGTTCAAAAGAGATTGAATACTCAATAGCAAGTTCAATGATGATTGTAGAATCCCATTAGACTTTGAATTTGATTGAGCCCTTTTATAGTTGGAGCTGAAAACTAGTTGTTATTGACTTTTTACACTCAATTGGATTGCCTTAGCCATTGTCGAATCACCGTTTTGACTTGAGCAAGTGAAAATTATGCTTATAATTTCAAATTCTTGGATCACCATTTAATTGATGTTAGATTGTCGTTAGTGTCCGAAGACCTACAAGAAAGTTATCGAGATACCGTTTTCTAGAAGTCAGTTTACCGTTGGTGTCCGAAAACTAAACTTTCAAATATATTCGATGTCGGTTGGCCATTTTCTCTTAAACGGTTAGTCGTTTTCATCCAGAAACTAAACTTTAATTTTTACACGATATTGATTAGCCATTTACCCTTGGAAATTCAAAGTAGGTAAGTTTTCTTTTGTCTTTGTCTAGACTCTTTCATTTTCTTTCTCTTTTCTCCTTTCTAGGTTTTTTTTTTTAGTTAACTTGAGATTTCCTTAAAAAAGCCTTTTTTGTTCAAAAACAATCAAAATTAAGCCACATGAGTTGTGGCATAAGTTTTACCTAAAAAGATTGATTACTGACATGAGCGTTGAATGGTTCACGCCGAAAAAACATTTGGCGTCTCCTTAACTTTTTTTGTGAGTGCAAGTGAGTTTCGTAGGAAGTGCTCATGGTCGCAAGAATCTTTTTAGGTAAACTATATGCTTAATTGAAAATTAAAAAAATGAAGATTAACAATAAACTATATGCTTAATTGAAAATCAAATTAAATAATTGCAGTTTACCACTCACATGTCGTACATCAAATGAAAACTCTTCAAAGTAAAATATAATTAGATGTTTGATTTGATCAAATGTTACCTGTTCCATAAGACTTAATGAAATTTTTGTATATATGCATATATATATATGATATTTATACTTGACTTGATCAAATGTTGCCTGTCTCAGAAGACTTTAGTATATATATTTATATATATATATATTTCCTTGCTCAATTTCTCGTTGATTGAAGTTTAATTTTCGTTTCTACCTCTCAATCAGCATATAAGGTTGTACTAGTGTATATATATAATTACCACCTTGTTTTACCTTTACAGAAAGAAATATTCAGCCAAATCGTGCTTTTCCGATTTCAAAATCCAGAATGACGATGCTATTTTCGGCCTCAATAATAACTCTTCGCTTGTTTCTCTTGCTGGCCATTCTATCCCATTCCCATGTTATAATGTCACAGACTACTTTTGTTGACAAAAACATGGTCCTGACTTGCCCTGCATCAATTAACAATATTAATACTTCTTCCTACGCGTTCATCCGCAACGTCCATAGCCTCTTCAACCGAAAGCTTCACTCTGAAGCCGGTAACTCCCTCTATTACACCGCCACAGAAGGCCATTTTCCTGACACAGCTTATGGTCTTTATCTTTGTAAATTCGACATTACTTTCCAGTCCTGCCAAAGGTGCATAGCTACAGCGGTCAAAGTCGTGATGAAAAAATGTAACGGCACCAGGAAGGCAATTATATGGTACCGAGAGTGCATGGTTCGCTACTCCGACACGTCTTTACCCATCATGGATACTTCCACAGTTCTTTGCATGTACATAGTACGAAACGTTTCTGTACCGAGAAACGTTACTGGGATCTTGGCTCAGTCCTTCAAAGACGTAATTGCCATGCCGAGTTTAAGTTCTTTCAGCTATGAGACGAAAGAGACTACCATATCTAGGTTTAATACACTGCATAGTTATGGGCAATGCATACCAGTATTGTCTGCAGACGACTGCACAGAGTGCCTAAATAAATCTGTTGACTGGGTTTCCAAGTGCTTCATCCAGCGGGGTACGGGATTTGGTAGAATTATTTTGCCAAGTTGTAACATTGGGTACGAGTTGCACTGATGCAGCTGTAAATTGCCAACCGTACGTGGCAACTATATATGTATGTTACCAATAATTGCCCTCGCGTATACAAAGAATAAACAGGTTCATGCATATGATAATGCATGTGAATTTTACTATTAAAATTGCAGTAACATCTTATTTTTAAGGTATAAGGTTCGAGTCTCTCTATATATTTACTGATATTTATATTATTTTTTAATTTTCTTTCGGCTTTAATTGTGTATTGCTTTGGGCTTTTTGGGTGTTGAACTGTTGGTTTTTAGTTTATTATTGGAATATGTCTTTGGGACCTCTCAGAATTTCTCATAAATCCCTTTTCTAGTTGAAATTACCAAAATGACCAAAAACTAATTTATTCATTTCGTAATTATTGAATGAAAATTTAATTAAACACTTAAATAAATTATTCCTTCAACAATTTGTTTACATCCATCTTGTTTTATAATTTATATTTATATTTTAATTTAATCAAAAATATTTTTTAGAAAATTATAAGGGTAGAATTATGGGAATAGAAACTACTTAATGAGAAGAAAATAATTTAAGATTATGATATATAAATATATTTATACATAAATAATAAAAATATTTTTGAAGGAGAAATTTTATGAAAATATTGTTAATTCAAAATATATGAGTTTGTATTTTATAAATTTTATTGGGATATTTTAAGAAATAGAATTTAAAAGAAGTGTCATAAAAAAATTTCGAGAGGTGTTAAAACGCTCCACTCATATTCTTCGTGATCTTTAGACCTACACATAGAGTCATCTATTAAAAGAAAAAAAAAATCCGAAAAACACCTTCCATGTGAACCACGTGGTCCACGTCCCTTAAAAATGGGAGCGAAGGTCAAACATAACGACGCAAGCAAAAGTTATCTGACTCGACAATTTTTTTTCTTTTTTTTCCCTTAAACGCGTCACCGACTGGCTTGTTCTACAAGCTTCTTGTGGGTCAACCGGTGAAGGCAACAATAAACAAATAAATAAATAAATAATGATCTCGACTAATTCAACCATCCTTGCATTTTTCATTACCTGTATTTGAATAATGATCTCGACGTAATCGCATTTTTCATTACCCTTAATATTAAAAGAAAAACATTGAATCGATCTGGTATAATCGTATTTAAATAAATATAGGAATTTCCCTGCATTCATTCCGGATTTAAGTATGAGATGATGAATTTTAATATGAAAGTAGTTAACAACTTGACCAGGTTTTGTCCCTTTCCTTTACTTTGATTTTTCTTGCTCCTGAATCGAGCTTTGAATTTCATAGTTAATCCTATCTATTGGTATTTAATTGACTTCTTTATTGTTTTTTTTCCTTTGTCGGAGGCTCTGAATACTCGATCAATTATTACCCTGTCCACATGTCTTGTCTCTTCAATGTTATTTTGTAACATAAGTTCCACCTAATTTATCTTCAAAGATACCTTTGATCACCATATACAGTTGACAATGGAACTTAATAGAGCATTCATTTCGGAGGTCAAAAGCTATAGAAGGACGATGCCGACTGCCGCAAATTTAGCCTCACAAGCTATTCGCTGGCTTCACTTGCTTTCTATTGTATCCTCTGTTATGTCACAGTCTTTTGTTGACGAAGACATGGTTTTATCCTGCTCTGTATCCAACAACACCGCTTCCAACACGTTCACAAGCAACCTCAGCATCCTCTTCAACCAGAAGCTTCACTCTGAAGCTGGCAAGTCCCTCTATTACAATGCATCAGAAGGGGAATTTCCGGACTCAGTTTATGGTCTTTATCTTTGTAAATTCAACCTTAGCTTCCAATCTTGTCAGAATTGTATAGTTGCAGCAGTTAACTCCGTTTTGCAAAAATGTAGTGGCACCAAGGAGGCATTGATATGGTATCAAGCTCAAGAGTGCATGGTGCGATTTTCAGATCATTCTTTATCCATCATGGATACTTCGGCGCCTCTGTGCATGAAGATGTTTCCAAACACTTATAATGTCACCAAAAGTCTGGCTCAGTCCTTCAACGACGTAATTGCCATGCCAAGTTTAAGTTCTTTCCGAAATGCAACCAAAGGGACTAACATTTCCAACATTATTAGACTTGAAACTTTTGGGCAGTGTATACCAGTATTGTCAGTAGATGACTGTCGAGATTGCCTGAATAATACTATTCGTTGGATTCACAGGTGCTTCGACCCGCCGGGAACGGGATTCGGTAGAATTCTTTTCCCAAGTTGTATCATGGGGTTCGAGCTGCACTCCTACTCCAAGGTACCTACAGTAGGAGCTCTAGCACCCAGCTCTGCACCAGGTAACTTCTCTGTTTGATTTTAATACATTTATAGGGCTATTTTGACGTAGATTTTCAACAAAAATTTTGAGTCATTGATTTCATACAATTCAATGGTAGAGATGGTGGATGAATTGAGATCATTGCAAAATAAGTGATAAAATTGGGACCTGTGTAGCTAGCCAAACATATCATGATCCTTAACTGCTTTTTTTTTAAAAAAAATATTGTTTTGCGTCTGGAAAGGAGGGAAGAGGGGAAGAGCAATAAGAATTGCAATTGGCACAACTTTATCAGCACTTATAGTAGTGCTGTTCGGTTCGTTTCTTTGGTACCGGCGGAGAAGGTATGAACGAGACCAAGGTAAAGAATTTACTTGGCATTATAAAAGTTTTCCACCTCTACGTTCGTCTTTTCCCCGTTTGAATTTAAATTTAAATCCAGTTAATTGACTTGCAGAGGAGAAAAGAAACAGTCAAGAGGTTCAATTTCTTCACCGGGAAGGAAGAATTGGGAATCACTACTCCTATGATATTTTACGAGGAGGGAAGCAGCAGGCGGACTCTCAAGAATTCCCTTTGTTCCCATTACACCTTGCACTTGAAGCCACAAACCATTTCTCCGATGAAAATAAGCTTGGACAAGGTGGATTTGGCCCTGTGTACAAGGTAAGTGATTATACGGTGATGGCTTCAATTTTATAAATTATAAGAAACTAAATGTGTTCACTCAAAGAATGCAATATTATTACTGACCAAATGCAATCTTTCATTCTTTGAAATTTGAATGACATTTATAGATTAGGCACTTTGCTAGCTATTTTGTTTCATTGGTAACGGCGGATGGTTTCTTCCAGGGTTCATTAGCGGATGGTAAGGCAATTGCAGTGAAAAGGCTCTCAAGAACATCTGGGCAAGGGCTACAGGAGTTCAAGAACGAAGTTAATTTGATTGCCAAATTACAACACAAAAACCTTGTGAGACTCTTGGGATGCTGCTTAGAGGGACAGGAGCTGCTGCTCATCTATGAGTACATGCCAAATAAAAGCCTTGATGTCCATCTTTTTGGTTTGTCTCTCTCGCTCCCTATTAAATGCTATCTATTGTATATATTGTAAGGCTCATGTGCATTTCCTAATTGTAAACTGGCTGTTAAGTTGTGCAAATAAAATCAGATATTATGGGAAGGATTTCTTCTTATTTCCAAACTTTATCAAGCCCCTAGTTGGAATTGCCCATATTTATATTATGTTCCCTGTTTATGTAACATAACTACCTGCCGCACCACATACATATAGCAAATGTAACAAATTTTTGGTGTTTTCTCCCTTCGCTTTCCCTTCCTTGCTCCAGCAATGGAGCTTGCGGACGAACTAATCAAGTTACATCTTGTGTTCAATTCATTGTTAGATGCAACGAGGAGTGTACAGTTAGACTGGAAAAGGCGTCTAAGCATCATTAATGGAATCGCAAGAGGTATATTGTATTTGCACGAGGATTCTCGCCTCAAAATTATTCATAGAGACCTCAAAGCTAGTAATATCTTACTAGATGATGACATGAACCCAAAAATATCAGATTTTGGATTAGCGAGGATATTTGGCGGAAATCAAAATCAAGCTAATACAAATATAATTGCTGGTACATAGTAAGTAGCTTCTATCCTTGAAGCTCATTTTCCTTCCTGTTGGAATTAAAAAATAAATAAATTTATGTTCCCATTTTTAATCTCAATTGCTCCTTTGTTTGTTCTTTTCTTACATTTGTGTTGTCAAGCTTGGGGAAAATTTAGTGTCTAATAAATCCGTTATAAAACTTGGTCTTCTATACGAGGATTCTATTGATGACAGTTATAAAATTAGAACATCAAGAATTAAGAATAAGAAGCTGGTTCAACTGGTGGGATGCTTCAAAATATCTGGGTTTGAATTCTGCATACGTTGGAGTTGGCAATGTGTTTATTTTACATTTATGTAGTTTAAAAAAGAAAAAAAAGAAAAACGGTGGTTTAGAAATGCTATTATGCTTCTGCAAAGGATTAATCATTAACCTAAGCTAAAGCTATAAACCTGTCTTCTATAACTTCTAATCAAATTTTTATGAGGCTAACAAGCAAGTTTCCCAGACTTTATTATTTTTTCCATAACTTTGATCTTATTTTGTTGTTCAAACAGTGGATACATGGCCCCAGAGTATGCAATGGGAGGCATATTTTCTATTAAATCTGATGTTTTCAGTTTTGGAGTTCTTCTGCTAGAGATAATAAGTGGGAGAAAGAACAATGGATTTTATTTTTCCGAACATGGTCAAACCCTCCTTACTTACGTATGTAACACTCTCTCTCTCTCTCTCTCTCTCTCTCTCTCTCTCTCTCTCTCTCTCTCTCTCTCTCTTTAAAAATAATTCGATAGCCTAATCTTTGCTTTCGACCTTGTTAATATTCCAGACATGGAAACTATGGTGTGAAGGACCTGCAGTGGAGTTGATAGACCCAGTGCTGAAGCAGTCATGCGCACCAGATGAACTGCTGAAATTTATTCATATTGGATTGTTGTGCGTTCAGCAAGACCCCGCAGACAGGCCTACCATGTCATCAGTGGTTGTTATGTTGGCAAGTGATTCCATGACAATTCCTCAACCAACCGAGCCTGCATTCTCTGTAGGCCGAGTTGTTGCGAATTCCGGTCACTTGTTATCGCCTGCTAGAGTTTGTTCTGTTAATAATGTTACTGTTTCAGATGTATCCCCCCGGTGATAATGATGAGGACACACTAACTTTTTTTCTTCATCTCTTTTACTTGAAGATTTAGGACACATATGCGTAAGTCATGTTACTAACTGATCACATGATTTTAATTTATCAGTTGTTCCTGTTTATATTTATACCTGCAAACTAGACTACTCTGTTCTATCACATCCCCATTTATACTCTTGATTTACTCTGTCAAACTGCTGGAAAAAATTGTCATTATATGACATTGAAGAAATTTCTTTCAATGTCAGGAATTCAGAGAAAGTATGCAAAAGCAAGAAAATTTTCACAACCCAGTCATTGGAAATAGGTTTGGCAGCAATGATTTGTTATACCAAACAGCTACGGCAATTTTCTTATCCAGCTGATCGCTTATTTTGTCTATAACCCAAAAATGTATAGACCAACGTTGCAGTGATAACTGGTAGGAATCTGTTATCTCAAAATCTACCCTTTGTATAGTCTCGCTGTGCAGTTGAAATATTCCGTCACGGAGACATTTCAACACTCGAGATTACGCAACTTATTTCGTGTCATTGTGCAGTGTGCAAAAGTTATTTCTTCTGGGTGTCTGGGTTTTCATTCTCTATGGTTATTCTTTGAAGCTCCTTTCCATTTGCATATGGATGGGCCTTGGATTACATGTTGAAGTTAACCACTTTGCATTGCAGGTTTGCAACGGAGATTCTAGATTGACCTCCTGCTTATTAAAAGCCGCCTCTCAAGTTTATTACAATTAGTTTATTGTCATTGACGTGTCGAAACGGCCAGCTAGTTTACTTTTGATTTGTTTTCTTGCTAATCTTTTTCTGTCGATGCATGCTTCATAAGTTTATGTATCACTCCAGACATCAATTCAATTCAGTCAGACTAAGGGGTTATTTATTATAGTAACACTTTCCCAGAAACTACGCTCAATTAGTCAAAGTCCTACCAATTTTTTTTTTTTTCCTCAGCCATCTACGGGCTACAATTTACTGTTTTACTCATGCAAAATTAAAAATGTAAATATCCCCACTACCAGAGCCAGAGTAATCGTGTGACTTGAAATCTCTAGCCTTATATGCTTCACCACAGAGTTACTACAAAATGACTAATATATTTGTCCACTAAGAATTCTTCCAAGAAAATACCATGAACGAAGTGGTTGAAGCACCATAAATAGCTAGCCCCAGAACTGTTTTAGCTGCATAATAGAGAACACTTTTCATTATTGCACAGGTTTTCCAAAAGGCAAGATATGGTTCATATCATCAGTGTTACAAAAGTCATTCAATTAATTTTCATTTATTCTCTCTCAGCCACTCTTTATGATCTTGCTTTTGGCGATAGCCCTCCCTATAACACTTGTTCAAGCAGTGCCGCTGATTATGGACATGCTGCTTCAATCTATAGTAACCTGAAAAAAGTCCTCATTTCTTTAGCCTCGAATGCTTCTGCTGCCACGTTTTCGGATACGTCTTCAGGGAATGACTCAGATAGAGTTTATGGTCTCTACATGTGCCTCAACTATATTTCAAATGACACTTGCAACAACTGCATAACCACAGCAACACAAGACATCACCAAACTTTGTCCAAACAAAACCGACGCAATCGTGTGGGAAGAGGTCTGTCAGTTGCGCTATGCTTACGGAAATTTCTTTGGCCAATTGGATGTCTCAGGAAACATTCCTAAATACAACAGAAAAAATATATCAGAACCAGAGAGGTATAGATCTGTTGTGAACAACACTCTGAATAATCTCACCAAACTGGCAGCTTTTGATCCTTCAAACGAAATGTATGCAACTGGTGAAGTACGCTTCACAAATTCAGACACTTTATATGCTCTAGTTCAATGCACCAAAGATCTATCTGCCGATGATTGTGATGGATGCCTCAACAAAGCTATAGCAGATATTTTATCTTGCTGCTATTTTTCAAGAGGAGCACGACTTCTCAGTCGTAGCTGCTATTTGAGGTATGAATTATATGCCTTTTATAACGGTGACACAGAAGCTTCTGTCTCAGTTGGAAACCAAGCATCAGGGAAATGTAAGTAGTGCAATTTCACCATAAGAATTAATTTCTTAATCCATATGGTGTTTAAAGAAAATGGAATTTAATGTAGTTTTCTGTTCGTGGTCTCAAATATATGCAGCCAACCAAAGGAGGATGTGGATGATTATAATTCTAGCCGCTGTAGCAGCTTTTCTACTGCTAGTTGTTGCTTCCACTGGCTACTTCTTTGCTGCAAAAAAAGTAGCCCGGAAAAGTAAAGATTTTATCAGAAAGTTTTCAAGCTATTTTCTGTTCTGGCGTCAACTGTATTCACCCTTTTTTCTTTTTCTTTTAATTTTATCTCTTCAAATTTTGCTTTCGTGTGTTAGGGAAGGGTATGGTAAGAAAGCAGATTCAATTACATAAAATTGGGGACGCAAGCAAAACAAGCCTCCGTTATCAACACGTTCGGGGGAGGGATGATGATCTAAAAACTCAGGACTTTCATATTGATCTGGAAACATTACATGTAGCAACCAGTAACTTTTCCGATTCAAATATGCTAGGACAAGGTGGTTTTGGTCCTGTTTACAAGGTATTAGTATTATTTAAAAAATAAAAATAAAAAGTCATCCGTTAATTTGTATTAAAAATAAGAAATAAAAATTATCAGGGTGTATTAAGTGACGGCAAAGAAATAGCAGTGAAGAGGCTCTCCAGCTGTTCTGAGCAGGGCAATGCAGAATTCACAAATGAAGTGCTCCTTATATTGAAGCTACAGCACAAAAATCTCGTCAAGCTTCTAGGTTTTTGTGTTGACGGAGATGAAAAGCTGCTTGTCTACGAATTTATGCCAAACAGCAGCCTTGATGCAATCCTTTTTGGTACGCGTTTTTCTTTTTCATTTATTATTGTCCCTTTGAATTCTCAGAACATCGATTTATTCCTCTTTCTGGCACTCTTAATTGTTAGATCCAAGGAAACGTGGGCTACTGTGTTGGAGCAAACGTATTAATATTGTAAATGGAATTGCCAAGGGAATTCTTTACCTTCACGAGGATTCTCGACTTAGAATCATTCACAGGGACCTAAAAGCTAGCAATGTGTTGTTAGATTATGAAATGAACCCCAAGATCTCAGATTTTGGAATAGCAAGGATTTTCGCCGGAAGTGAAGGTGAAGTTAATACTGCCAGAATAGTCGGAACATAGTAAGTAAAACCTATTTACTTATAGCTCAAATGTGCTATTCTCAATTAATAATAAAGATTATATTTTTCTTTTTGGCAAATAGTGGATATATGGCTCCTGAATATGCAATGGAGGGATTATATTCCATAAAGTCTGATGTTTTTAGCTTTGGAGTACTCTTGATTGAGATTATAACTGGAAGGAGAAACAGAGGCTTCAATCAATCAAGAGGCGCGACTGCCCCGAACCTCCTAGCCTATGTAAATTTGTCTAAAATAAAGAACGTGCATTTTATTTCGGGAATTTATATTTAGTACTGAAAAATTTTTAATCCACTTTAATGATGATGCAGGCATGGCATCTCTGGAATGAAGGGAACGCATTGGATCTGATTGATCCACTGTTGACCGATACATGTTCTCCAGATGAATTTTTACGATACATTCATATTGGTTTGTTGTGTGTTCAAGAGGATGCATTTGACAGGCCGACCATGTCATCCGTTGTTGTAATGTTACAGGGTGAAACCATTACTCTTTGCCAGCCTCAAAAACCTGCCTTCTCTTTTGGAAGAGTTACGGATGACGATGATAACAATTATTGCTCTGTCAATGGTTTAACAATTTCTGATCTTTTGCCTCGGTGATTCAGGCAATGAATGAGTTTGAATGTGCACTGGGCTGGTGCCTTTCTTGTCATACATAGTGTTATATCCCCACTTCGCTTGTATTTCAACCAAAGTGTCGCGGACCGCCCAATTCGCTAGCCCAATTGCCCACAATTTTGGGCTAGAGAACCAACACAAGGCCAAGAGTGCTAGCTTGGCCCAATTCCGGAAAATTCTAAGCAACTCTAGCACAATTGACTTGTAAATACTCTAGAATTCTCTATACAATTCCAGCACATGTAAATAGCTAGGCAATTGTAGAATTCTCTAGAATCTCTAGAGCTTGGCAAGCCTCCCCTATAAATATGGGATGACATTAGGCATTTGTATCCAACAAGCACAACAACAAGCTTTGTAATCTCTCTTTGTACAATACAAGTTCTCTTTTGGCTCAATTGCTCTCTTCTCTAGTTCGAGAAGCTCTAGGCTTACTTAGCAACATTCGGCAAGTTGTCTAAGTGTCGCACGGGTTAGCTGCGCAAAATACTCATCCCGTGACAAGTGGTATCAGAGCTAAGGTTTGCACGCACGCAAAATAGCTCACGAAGCAATGGCCAACCCTTCGAATGTAGCACAAGAGGGTGTTGTTAGTGTGGATGCTCCACCGGAACCAGTCCGTGGCCGTGAGGGAGAACGTGCCCCAAGCAAGACTCGTGGCAAGTCCAAGGCCCCATCCGTGGATGTGTTGGAGCCTCGTGTGAGTACTCTCGAAGTCGCATTGTCCGCCGCTCAAGAAAGCCTCGAGGGTTTGGAGGAACGAGTGGACGGTCTCGAGGGTGAATACGCCGAGTTCACGGTGGCAACCAAAGCTCTCATCCAAGAGCAAGCGAACACTCTCCGAGGTGAGTTTCGTTCATTTCATGATGAATTGCTAAAACTTCGTAGCTTTGTCCAGGATGAACTACGCGCTGTCCGTGCGGAAGTGGATGAAGTCCGCTCGGATTGGGCATGGCACAAGCGCACACTCTCCGAAAAGTCCAGCTTCCGCAAACTCGAGTGATGCGCGCCGCATTGACGTGCCAAAGCCCGACACATACGATGGCACACGAAATGCCACCATCGTCGACAGCTTTCTGTTTGGGCTTGATCAATACTTTGATGTCGTTGGTGTACGAGACGAGGCATCGAAAGTGGGCACAGCACCCACCTATCTTAGAGGCGCTGCACAACTATGGTGGCGTCGCAAGCATGGCGAGATGGGCAAGGGTATTTGCACCATCGACACTTGGGCCGACTTCAAGCAAGAACTCCGAAAGCAATTGCTCCAAGCAATGCGGAGAAGGAAGCGCGAGCACGCCTACGTCGCCTCAAGCAATCGGGTAGTATGCGGGACTATATCAACGAGTTCACTACCCTCATGTTGGAGATAAGCGACATGTCCGATAAGGATTCGCTCTTCTACTTCCAAGATGGCCTCAAGGATTGGGCCAAGACCGAGTTTGATAGGCATGGTGTTCAATCACTTGACGACGCCATCGCCGTTGCGGAGTCGCTCACCGAATACTCTATCCAATCCAAGGACAAAAAGGCCAATCAAGGCAAAGGTGGGGGAGAGAGTCGCAAGGATAAGGGCAATAGCCGTAAAGATTGGGGGCAGAAAAAGCCGCCTAGCAACAAGAGTGGGCAAGGAAAGTCGGAGGGCAAGAAGGAGGCGCCAAAGCCGCGAAGCCTATGCTTTATATGCAACGGTCCTCATTGGGTACGCAACTGTCCGGAGAAGAAGTCACTTAATGCTCTTGCTGCCCAACTAAAGAGCAACCCTACAATGTCCTCGGAAGAACCCCAACTCAGCATGGGTTCTCTCTAACGCCTCGGCGCACTCAATCGCCAACAGCCCACACTCAAGAAAGGGCTCATGTATGTAAGCGCAAAAATAAATGGCCAGTCCGTTCGCGCGCTGCTAGACACGGGAGCGACGCACAACTTTGTGTCCGTAGATAAGGCCAAGCGCTTAGGCCTCAAGGCCACTAAGGAATGAGGCACAATGAAGGCTGTGAACTCACCCGCCAAGCCAATTGCGGGAATTGCACAAGGAGTGCACTTAACACTCGGGACGTGGAGTGGAAAGATTGATTTCTCCATTGTGCCCATGGATGACTTCAAGATGGTCCTCGGCATGGAATTCTTCGACCAAGTCCATGCCTTCCCGCTGCCCGCTACAAACTCCCTAAGCATTCTCGACGGGAGCAAAGCATGCATGGTACCCACGGAGCGAGGCAAGTCCGAAGAGAAGACACTCTCGGCCATGCAATTCAAAAGGGCTTTCAAAAAGGACCCAAGCTTCTTGGTCTCCATTCGGGAACTAAACGAAGAAGGAAATAGCGGAACGTCGCCAAGCCAAGTCCCTCCACAAATTCAAGCCGTCCTTAATGAGTACAAGGACGTGATGCCTCCAGAACTTCCGAAGAAGCTCCCACCTCGACGAGAGGTAGATCATGCGATCGAGCTGGAACAAGGCGCGAAGCCACCAGCCTTGGCGCCCTACCGCATGGTGCCACCCGAACTTGAGGAGTTACGGAGACAACTCAAAGACTTGCTGGACGCTGGATACATTCGTCCCTCGAAAGCCCCATTCGATGCACCGGTCCTCTTCCAAAAGAAAAAGGATGGATCACTGCGGATGTGCTTCGACTATAGAGCGCTCAACAAGATCACCATCAAGAACAAGTATCCGATTCCCTTGATCGTGGACTTGTTCGACCAGCTTGGCAAAGCGCGGTACTTCACCAAACTCAACTTGCGCTCAGGGTACTACCAAGTGCGCATTGCCTAGGGAGACGAACCGAAGACAGCATGCACTACAAGGTACGGGTCTTTCGAATTCCTTGTGATGCCTTTTGGCCTTACTAACGCACCCGCCACATTTTGCACACTTATGAACAAGGTGCTCCAACCATTTCTCGACCGCTTTATGGTCGTGTACTTGGATGACATAGTGGTGTATAACACCACGCTCGAGGATCATGCCCAACATTTGCGACAAGTCCTCCAAGTACTTCGAGACAACGAGCTCTTCCTCAAGCTAGAGAAATGCTCGTTTGCACAGCAAGAAGTGGAGTTCCTTGGCCACAAGATTGCGGGCGGGAGGATTATGATGGAGAATGACAAAGTAAAGGCCATCCTTGAATGGGAACCTCCCTCGAAAGTGCCCGAGCTTCGCTCATTCCTTGGTTTGGTGAACTACTACCGCCGCTTCATCAAGGGCTATTCGGCCAAGGCGGCACCCTTGACGAATATGCTTAAGAAAAACAGAACGTGGCATTGGTCCGAAGAATGCCAACGCGCATTTGAAGAATTGAAGAAGGCAATTTCGGAGGAACCCGTCCTTGCACTTCCAGACCACACAAAGCCCTTCGAAGTCCAAACGGATGCCTCGAATTTCGCCATAGGAGGAGTCCTCATGCAAGAAGGCCACCCTATAGCATTCGAGAGTCGCAAGCTAAATGATACGAAACGCCGCTACACGGTACAAGAAAAAGAGATGACAACCATCATCCATTGCCTAAGGGTGTGGCGACATTACTTGCTTGGCTCACACTTCACGATTATGACGGACAATGTAGCAACGAGCTACTTTCAAACACAAAAGAAGTTAAGTCCGAAGCGAGCACGGTGGCAAGATTTCCTAGCGGAATTCGACTATCGGCTCGAGTACAAACCGAGGAAAGCCAATGTCGTTGCGGACGCTCTAAGCCGCAAGGCAGAATTGGTGACACTTAGCATGAGCCAACCGAAGTCCGACCTTGTCTCACGCATCAAGGAAGGCCTCCAACAAGATCCGCTAGCAAAGGATTTGCTGGAGAAGGTGCTCGAGGGAAAGACAAGGCGATTTTGGCAAGAGGAAGGCATCCTCCTCACCAAGGGAGATCGGCTGTTCGTGCCTAGGTGGGGAAACTTGCGGAAGGAAGTTATCAAAGAGTGCCACGACTCCAAGTGGGCTGGTCACCCAGGAATTGAGCGCACCACCGCACTAGTCCAAGCTTTGTATTTTTTGCCGCACATGAGGGACGACATCGAGGCATATGTGCGAACTTGTCTTGTGTGCCAACAAGACAAGGTAGATCATCAACTTCCAGCGGGATTATTGGAGCTGCTACCACTAACAACAAGGCCATGGGAAAGTATCTCCATGGACTTTATCACATCGCTGCCCAAGTCCGAAGGTTGCGGAAGCATCATGGTCGTTGTCGACCGATACAGCAAGTATGCCACATTCATTGCCGCACCTGCCGATTGCAAAGCGGACGAGGCAGCCCGCCTATTCGTCAAGCATATTGTGAAGCTTTGGGGAGTTCCAAGGAGCATTGTGAGCGACCGAGACCCTCGGTTCACAGGACGTTTTTGGACGGAGCTCTTCAAGATGTTGGGGACTGATCTCAAGTTCTCGACAAGCTTCCACCCACAAACGGATGGGCAGACCAAGCGCATTAATGGCCTCCTAGAGATGTACTTGAGGCATTATGTAAGCGCTCATCAGCGGGATTGGGCGAAACTACTCGACATCGCCCAATTTTCTTATAACTTGCAGCGAAGTGAGGCTACGGGCAAGAGTCCATTCGAGATCGTCATGGGATTCCAGCCCATGACCCCCAACACAATAGCCTCTACTTACGGAGGGAAAAGCCCCGCGGCACACAAGCTCGCCCGCGAATGGCATGAGGAAGCGGACATCACGCGAGCATACCTCGACAAAGCCGCGAGGAAAATGAAGAAATGGGCGGATACGAGGAGACGGCATGTTGAGTACAAGGAAGGTGATCAAGTCATGATCAAGCTCCTACCCCAACAATTCAAGACGTTGCGGAAAGTCCACAAGGGGTTAGTGAGGCGCTACGAGGGACCCTTCCGAGTTGTTCGACGTGTGGGCAACGTCTCGTATCAACTCCAACTTCCGCCAAGACTCAAGATCCATCCGGTCTTCCATGTGAGCCTCCTCAAGCCATATCACGAAAACATGGGAGACCCTAGTCGCGGAGAATCAAGGCGCGCGCCAACCGCCGTTGTCACCGCGTTCGACAAAGATGTGGACTACATCATTGCGGACCGAGTGGTTTCGATGAGGGGCGTGCCAGCACATAGCGAGTACTTGGTGAAGTGGAAAAACCTCCCCGAGAGCGAAGCCACTTGGGAACGTGAAGAAGATTTGTGGCAATTCGCCGAGCACATCCAGAATTTCAAGCATGAGAGCGCGACGAGGACGCCGCGAGCTTAGGTGGGGGAGGATGTCACGGACCGCCCAATTCGCTAGCCCAATTGCCCACAATTTTGGGCTAGAGAGCCAACACAAGGCCAAGAGTGCTAGCTTGGCCCAATTCCGGAAAATTCTAAGCAACTCTAGCACAATTGACTTGTAAATACTCTAGAATTCTCTATACAATTCCAGCACATGTAAATAGCTAGGCAATTGTAGAATTCTCTAGAATCTCTAGAGCTTGGCAAGCCTCCCCTATAAATATGGGATGGCATTAGGCATTTGTATCCAACAAGCACAACAACAAGCTTTGTAATCTCTCTTTGTGCAATACAAGTTCTCTTTTGGCTCAATTGCTCTCTTCTCTAGTTCGAGAAGCTCTAGGCTTACTTAGCAACATTCGGCAAGTTGTCTAAGTGCCGCACGGGTTAGCTGCGCAAAATACTCATCCCGTGACAAAAGGGTATGTGGATTTTACAAATGTAATAATTAATCTGTGAGTCCGTATTTGGGATAAACAGCAAAGAGTGAAAGAGCGACTCGCACTCTCAGATTGTAAAATAACGATATGTATATATATATGAAGATTCTGATAAGCAATTAACAGCAAGCTTTACAGAATACCCCCCCTCCCCCCCAAAAAAAGATCTTAGATTAGAATCAACAAGATGCCTCACTAAACAATCAGAAAAGGTAAAGAAGTAATGTACAATTAACTAAGGCGATGATTGTGTTTAGAAACAAACAAAGAATTGAATTGAATGCAAGAAATCACATAACACAGCTAGCTAACGTGGTTCAGTCAATTTGCATTGACTTACATCCACGGGGTAACAAATTCATCAGCTTTATTGATTTTGCTCAAGTCTTGTTTACAGAGATTACCAAGCACTCAATAAGAACAAGAAAACCCTAGCTCTCAAGCTCTCTCTCTTTCTTGACAACGCTCTCCGTCTTTCTTCAAGTCTTTGTTTTTCCAGCTATGCATAACAGCTTATAATGAACCTCAGTGGCATTCCAGAAACGCTCGTGATGATCATGTGCAATAACGGCTTCTAAACAAACTTCTTGTTTGCACGTGTTCTGCTTGTGCTTCATGAACTCCAAAACGGCAAAACTGTATGTCGTTCTAACGAGCATTTGATTTACTTATTTAAACGCAGTCTTCATACGTCGTTTTGTTTAAGTTGTTGAACGTTACAAAACGCGTGTCAACACTGCTGTTTCAACCTCTTTGATTTGATTCACTGAATACACAACAATATATATATTGATCTTATTATCTAGTCTATTTAATTATTCTTTTATACAAACCGGCCACACTACTTTTCCATTCATACCTTCAAAGGTTTCATGAGGCGAATCAGAATATTTAAAATAGGGGAGTCAGAGTCATCTAGTGGCTGATTATGTTCTATATGAGAGTAGACTTTTGACAATGATCTATTAATTTTGTTCTCATACTAGCTAATGAGATTATCTAATCAAAATATTATAAGAGGTCAAGCTAGTAAGCAGCCTCTTGTATGTTAATTTGTCCCAACTCTTAAATCAACGACCAATGCAAGTATATCATCAGCATCAATATATAATTATATATTTAGGGTTAGAAATTATTTGCAGTGGTCCAGTACAGTAGTTGAACATTTTTAAAAATACTATATCTAACCCAAAAGCCAGAGTAGTTATACATATTTATTAATTTTTATTTTATAACAAATATCTTGCAATATTTGATTAAACTGAAGTTTATCCTAACAAGTTTTTATCCAACTAGAACAGGCTTTTTTAATGAATAGTTGTAAAACTCTAGAATAACAATTGAAATAGGGTGATTCATTTAGTTTATCTATTGTATCTTGAATTTAGGGAAAGATTATCGAACCTGAAGCCCAAGCATAAGAAACGGCACATTTGAAAGCAGCAGACAATAGCGGTGTCCTAAAATTGATGTGTATTATCATTTGAGCTAATAAAAACAAAATATGCTCATTTTTAGTTTTTGAAAGAGTGGTAGCATGAATTTACGTCTATTTTTATTCAAAAGAAGAGAGGATTTTTTGTTTTTTGCTCTTCTTGATTTACACCTTTAGGAAAAAAAATTAAAATTGAATGACATTTTAAGTAAGAGATGGATTAAATTTTACCCTAACATCAACCATAAAAGGCCATTGAATTAATGAAACAAAAAGTCAATGGATCACCTAGTTCTTATCCAGTCGTGCAGATTATTACAATTGTTTTCTGACGACAGCAATATTCTAATCTGTTGAAAACTTGAAATGGACGGAAGAGATAATCTTAAAACACATAAAATTGAAAACAAACAATTCGTAAAATATTGCTCGAAAAGGACAACTACAAGTAAATTTCTGATCCGTTTCATTTTAAGGTAGTATCGTATTCTAATTCCCAATCCGATTCTGGCTTTAATCCTACCAGGCGAAGATTTTCCAGTAATAACAAAATTAAGGAACTCATCAAGGTGAACATGGGCCAAAACTTACATGGAAAATTCAAATGTTTTTCATATATAGTCGAGAAAGTCTTGGGTGTCAACCTTGGAAATGGATCCCCTATGTTGGCGATCCCTATTAGTTGGAAATTTCTGAGATAAAGATAAAAAGATAAAAAGAAGAGAGGATAACAACAAATAAAAATAACTTGAGGGGATTGTGATATATTTGATAGTCAATACCTGTTTATATATCATGAATCGGAGAAGTCGGACAAGCTGTAATTGATTGCAACCGGTGAATTGAATTTGACCAAGGATTGCGACCTGTTTAATCACGACTTTACGTCTAGAATTAGATCAGAAAAGTCCTTTATACAGCTGCCTCGTTGTTTCTCCAACATAACAACAATGTCAATGTGGTGGAATCTGACAAAAGTTTGAAGTCCAGTGACTAATTGTTACTGAAAGTCCGAAACTAGGCATGGTATCATCACTGTTAGTTAAGCAATTTGGTAAAACATAAGAAACCTTGTTATATATGACTGAACAGCAAGCTACTCGTGGGTTGCTCATGGGTGTTAACACGAGCCTCGCCTCAAATGATTTGATATTAACTATGTGAGCTTGAAAGGGTAGTTGTTAAATCTTACGCTAGCTCATCGAATATAGATTACAGATCTTCAACTGTTTAAGTATTGCTCTTGAATAACAGACCTACACTGTCTTCACTTAACATTTTAAGTGGAATCTTCCCAAAATTCAAGCTCTAAATAAGGTTTTTTTTTATTTTTTCATGTTGTTTCCTAGTAGTTTTACTTTTTTAAACTATAGCCATGATATTTTGATAAACACTTATACTGTAGCTTTTAGGACGTAATTACAAAGTGTTTGATGAAATAATTTAAAATTATTATTCCAAACTTTAAAATTAATATTTTACTAAATACCATCAATTTTTATTTCACAGCTACAGTTTCCAAAATTTCATAACCGTAGCTTTTAAACCACAAACCCATCAATACAAACCGAGCCAAAGTCATTTATGTGGCCATTCAGTGTACGGGCACAACTATAGGAGAAAAGCTATTAGGTATGTTTGCTAGATTATTAATAAGGATGCATTTTTTTTTCGGTGATTACGTATTTGATGTTAGAAAATTGGTGGGTGAAGCAGACATGTAGTTAAAATAAAATTAAAAAAATAAATAACAAGCACAAAGAGGAAATTAAAAATTACGTGGTTCGGCTTTTATCTTACGTCCACGGGCGAAGACAGAAAGAAAATATTTTACTAGTAAAAAGGAGTTACAAGTATTGTAGTATTTTAGCTCACTTTCCCAAATCCTAATACACCCAAACTCTCAAAACACTAAAACAAGAGCTTATAATTTCAAGCTTTCTAAACTCTCTCTAAATATAAGAAAACTCTTCTCAAAATTGGATGAGCAAATAAGGAAATGAGCCCCTCTATTTATAGCCAAAATCTTGGCTACTATTCACATATTTTTTTCAATTATTTATTATTTTTCAAAATTCAAAGTTTAAAGTTTGATATTCAAACTTTAAATATCTAGAATTTTGAATTTGATATTCAAAGTTTGAATATCTAGAAGGGATATCAATCTTGACATTCTCCCACTTGGAGATTTGATTGAGAACTAATCAATCTCCACACCATCTTTTCTGCTTTGCCATTGTTATATTGCCTATGTTTCTGCTAGGCCACAAGAAGATCTACTCCAGATAAACTTGTCAGCATTGATTGATTTGGTCAAAACATCTGCTAGGTTCTCCTTAGAATGGATTTTCTGTAAATCTACACTTCTATCTTCCATTACTTCTCGAACGAAATGATATTGTACCCTTATGTGTTTTGTCCTTGAATAAAAGACTAGATTTCTTGCAATATGCAAGGCATTCTAACTGTCACAAAGCACAAGAGTTTTCTGTTGTTTGTGCCCGAGCTCTTCCAATAACCTTTGTATTCAAATAGCTTCCTTGCAAGCTTGTGTAGCTCCTATGTATTCTGCTTCTGTTGTAGATAGAGCCACGACGGTCTGTATGTTTTAAACCCAACTTATAGCTGCTCTTGCAAGTGTAAACACATAACCAGTAGTGGATTTCATTTTATCAAAGTCTCTTGCAAAATCTGAATTCATATAACCCCTGACAGTAAATGCTAATCCTCCATAACATACTGCAACATCGGAGGTTCTTTAATGTATCTCAAAATTCTCTTCACAGCTATTCAATGCTCTCCGTCAGGATTCGTCATATATCGACTAATTGCTCGTACTGCTTGTCCAATGTCTGGTCTTGTACAAATCATAGCGAACATTAAACTTCCCATTGCCGATGCATACGGTACTCGAGATATCTTAGTTCTCTCTGCTTCATTGTTAGGACACATACTTGAGAATAATTTGAAATTAACAGGAAATTGGCTTACAATCTTGCATGTTGAAGCGCTGTAAGATTTTCTTCAAATAGTTCTTCTGAAAAAACCAAATCTTCTTGTTATTTCTATCTCGGTGAATTTGCATCCCTAAAATCTTGTTTGCTTGTCTCAAGTCCTTTATTTCAAACTGTCTACCCAACTGTGCCTTCAATTCTTGGATTTGATCTTTGTTGGAGCCTGCTACCAATATATCATCCACATTCAACAATAAAATAATGAAATCATTATCTTCAAACCTTTTGTAATATGCACAATGGTCTGAATTGAGTTTGTTGTATCAAAGGCTCATGAGGAAGGAATCAAACCTCTTATACCAACATCTCGGCGCCTGTTTGAGACCGTATAAAAATTTGTTTAACATTCAAACCAAGTTTTCATTTCCTGTTTCTGCAAAACTTTCTCATTAGAGCATATATATTTCTTCTTCAAGTTTTCTATAAAAAAAAAATACAATTTTCACATCTAATTGCCCTAGGTGTAGGTCAAATATAGCACACATTGTCAAAACTATTCTAACTCTTGTGAGTCGAACTACCGGAGAAAATATCTCGTTGAAGTCAATACCTTCTTTCTGAGCATATCCTTTCACCACCAATCTTGCACGATACCGTTCCACCTAGTCATTGCCATCACGCTTGATCTTATAGACCCATTTGTTTCTAATAGCTTTTCTTCCCCGTGGTTGTGGTATAAGTTCCCATGTCTTATTCTTGTGTAGAGCTTCAATTTCTTCATTCATTACTGTCATCCACAAAGTAAAATCTGAGCTTTCTAAGGTTTCATGGAAAGTTGATGGTTCTTCATCCTCTGTTAGAAGACAATATGCAACATTGATCTCTGTGACATACTTCGAGTGCCACGCTAGCGGTCGTCTCTCACGAGTTGACTGATGAACTTCTGGAGTCTCGGACTTGACTGATTCTTGTTCCTCGTGCTCCGGTGCTGCTTCAGAAGAATCTGAATCTTCTGGATTATTTTCCACATATACCGGCACAGTCTTTGAATTTTCTTTTACAGTGCCGTCATCTACATCTTTCTTTTGCAGTTGATTTTCTATAAAGATAACATCTTTGCTGATGATGATCTTGTGGGTAGTGGGGTCCCACAAATGATATCCTTTTACACCATCAGTATATCCCAAGAAGATACACCTCTCAGATTTTGGATCTAACTTTGTTCTTTCTTGGACATTGTACATCATGTACACAAGACATCCAAATGCATGTAGGTAGGAGTAATCAACTGGTTTTTTAGTCCACATCTTCATTGTTGTCTTCAACCCAATTGCTGTAGATGGCGACCGATTTACTATATAATAGGTAGTTTTGGCTGCTTCTACCCAGAATGAATTGGGTAGACCAGCAGTCCTCAATATATCTCTTATTCTTTTTGTAAGAGTTATGTTCATCCGCTCCGTCACTCTATTTTGTTGAGGAGTGTATGCTACTATAAACTACCTCTGAATACCTTCTTACTTACAGAAAGGAAGAAACTCATCGTCTGTATACTCTCCACCATTATTTATCCTCAAGCACTTGATCTTTTTACCAGATTCAAGTTTCACCCGCTCTTTGTATTCTTTAAATACTGAAAATACATCTGACTTTTTTTTAATTGGATACACCCAACATCTTCTAGAATAATCATCAATGAAAATTACCATGTACTTTGCACCTCCCATGCAATTCCCAAACATCAGAATGAATCATGCCTAAAATGCATTTACTTCTAGTAACAGATCTACTGGATTTTAATCTATATTGCTTACTTGTAACACAATGCTCACAAAATGGTAAACTTACCGATTTGAGCCCCTGAAACAATTTTCACTCAGAGAGAATCTTCAAACCTTGTTTGGACATATGGCCAACTTTGAAGTGCACATCATCGTTGATTCTTCTCCATTTGACATGACACACGTATCAACTTCCTGTAGTGTTCCCCCTTTAAACATGAATATATTAGCACCGATCTTTTCCTCTTTCATCAATATAAGCGCGCCTTTAACGATCTTCATAATTCCATTCTCCACATAATTTTTGTACTCATAACTATCCATTTGTCCCAAAGACAGTAGATTTTTCTTCAAGTCGTTAACATATCGTACTTCTTCAATTCGTTGTATTTTTCTTTGCCACACTGAATAATACTCCATCTGCAAGTGCCAAGTGTAGATCAGAAATGACATTACCATCTATCTTGTTTCACTTGTCATCAGTTATCTTCATAAGCCTTTCTCCAATTGTTGTCAAGCAAGTATTTTTCCGCAATATAACTTTTATCTTCATTTTCTACAACGAAAATTTTTTTCCGTTAAATTTCTCAATTTCATATTTTGCCGCCATTTTATTGATAAATACAGAACACAAGCTAGTGTACTACCATGAATAGTTGTGAGTATGTGTGAGAATGCACACCAGGAAAGTTCCCAGGAAAGACTGGAGGGGTCACAATGGTCCCACTTAAAACCGAAACTCCTTAAGCTATTATTATTTTTGTGACAAAACTTTTCTAGACATGTACAAAACCACACAGTTACTTTACTCACACCACTATTCCTTAATTTGCACCACCAATACTAGGATTGCTCCCATTGTTTCACGTGAATAGTATCATATACGTGAACAGTACCATATACATGAATAATGCCGTATACGAGAACAATACTCGACTCTAAAAATTCAACCAATAGCTCTGATATCAATGTTAGGAAATTGGTGGGTGAAGCAGATACACAAATAAAATAAAATTGAAAGAAAATAAAGAACAAGTAAAAAGATGACACCAGAAATTACGTGGTTCGGCTTTTAGCTTACGTCCACGGGTGAAGACAGAAAGAAAATATTTTACTAGTGAAAAGGAATTACAAGTATTATAATATTTTAGCTCACTTCCAAAAACTCCAATACACCCAAACTCTCAAAGCACTAAAACAAGAGCTTATAATTTCAAGCTTTCTAAACTTTCTCTAAATACAAAAAAACTCTTCTCAAAATTGGATGAGCAAATGAGGGAATGAGCCCCTCTATTTATAGCTAAAATATTGGCTACTATTAACGTATTTTTTAATTATTTATTATTTTTCAAAATTCAAAGTTCAAAGTTTGAATATCAAACTTTGAATATCTAGAATTTTGAATTTGATATTCAAAGTTTGAATATTTAAAAGAGATATCAACATCTGAAACACTACTAGAAAAATGGGCTTTACTGATACTAAATTAGTGTCAGTAATTACTTTTACTGACACTTGTTAATTGTGTCAGTAATGCTCAAGCCAGAACACACTGACACTAAGGTTTGGTGTCAGTGATTTTTTGTCACTATAGTATCACCAAAATAATGATACTATGATGTTAGTATCAATTGATACTATTTCTATGTCAGTATTTTGTGTCACTAGAGAGTCACAAGGATAGTGACTCAATTGTGTTAGCATTTAATGATACGATTTACATGTCACTGATTTATGTGACTACAGTATCAGGAATCCATTGACTAACATCAAAAATTCTCATCGTCATTTCAATCATCAGTGTCTGCATTAACGGTGCTATACCGGTTGTAATTTATTTTTTTAATCACATCATTCATGTTTATTTTACAATTAAAATAAACCCAAAATATATTAAACATACCAAATCTTATAATGCAATTCACATAATACATATTTCAAATACATCACTTAAATTAAAATAGTTCAAATATTAAAATAGTTCAAATACATCATTGTTTGGGGGTAAAAAACAAGTTCAAGTACTAAATTAAGCTTTGAACAAGTAGTGTACATGATAAAGGACTAAATTAATTTCGGAAAATTTACCCAAGAAGAAAAAATAGATAACAATGTCACTGATTTGGAGTCACTGATTTTGGAGTCCGCATACATGCCTTCATTTTTTTTTCCTATAACAAGTATGTAAAATCAATTAGGACACCACAAAAAATAAGTCACAGATTTGTTTTAAGGAAAAATAATCATAAATTACTTGTATGTTACCTCACGATTGTATGCTGTAATTAACTTGGCAATGTATGTAGCCCACTGATCACGAAGTCGCGAGAGGTCATTGACAGTGTATTCCTCAACTCCCTTGAACTTTAATTTTAAAACAACAAGTTATTCACATTTACAAAATACCAATTTTACCTTACTTTATGGAAAAAAAAACGAATATGGACTCAACTGTGAACCTATTAAAACATGTGGAAACCATAGTTGTTTAACTAAATAAGAGGTGGGCAAGAATCAATCTGGAGAGCCAGCCTACTTTCCCTAAGATTATATGTTCTCACCAGAGCAGGAAGATGAGTAATCCTAAAGATGCAGTATATTATTCCTATATTTGAAAGCAATTAAAATTTTCTGAAAAATTTACCTAACTGCCGAGAAAGGGAAAGCAATTAAAATTTTCTTAATTTTCATTGAAGGCCGAAAGTATATTGACGCAGTCAAAACTGTTATCATTCTTGCCGTAACAAGGCGTGACACTCAGTTTATTCTATCCAAATTCCTAGCCAATACAACAAAATACATTTACATTATACCAATAAGTATATTGCACATTAAAGTGTACCCGAACAACTTATTGGAATTAGTCCCACCACAACAGTTACTGAGAAAGGTCAAGGCAGGATAAATAGAAATATGCCTTAAACTAAATAAACTCAACCAAGCCCTTTGCATGTAAACATGAAGGATAAAAATAAGCATCTTACAATTTAACTTGAATGTTTATCTGAAGAACTCTTCCAACACAGAGAAAACATAACTCGTAAAACAATGAGTCAAACTCAAGCTTCACAATTTTCAGCAATTTAAGATATTAGTAATTTTTATCAAGATGAAAACCAAACCTGACCCATAATGACGCAGATCAAGATACCACCAATAGCTATATCTATTCAGCTTTAAAGAAATGTACATCCCAAATCCTAATTCATGTCTATATGGATATTCATATGATGCAGTATTGTAAAAATCATTTTTAATACTTACATTATTTTTCAGAACGTTCACATTTGTGATGATATCTTGCATGTATTTCATCATTTTCAAACCTTTTTTTTTGTTTGTTTTCTTCTCCTTGGTCTTCCGTCCACCTCCAGAAGAGTGAACTCAACATCGTCAGCCATCTCCTACAATCCTCAAAATGATTAAAATAAATAAGTATATCATTTACATTAATAAGTTAATACAAGAGCAATAATGAAATAAAGAAATCACTTACTGAAATAAACAAATCACTTACTGAAAAACTGAGAAAATTGGTGCTGGAAACTAACTACATTAATGCATTCACTGATTTTGTAAATCAGTATATACCATTTACCTCCCTGCTGTTTTTATAATGGCCAAAAACCCCCCTGACAGCATAAGTTTACAATATTACCCTTATTTTTAACTACTCTTTTATTTATATTTATTATAAATTAAATAAATCACATGAATGGAAACTAAATAAAAAATTAAGCATTAAAAACAAGAAATATATATTTTGATATGAGCAAAAAAATTAATAATAAAATTTTTTCTTGTACTTATTTAATTTATGAAATTTTCTTATAATAAATATATAAGAAAATTATTATAAAATGATAAAAAAAATTATTATAAGAAAACTTGAATGACAAATAAAAATTTATTATAAGAGAAATAATAAAATATTTTGCCTATATTTTTACATTTAATTTTAAAATATTAAAAAATATTTATTATAAGAAAATGCTCACAAAATAAATAATTACAAGAAAAAATTTCATTATTAATTTTTTTCTCATATCAAAACATATATTTCTTATGTTTAATATTTAATTTTTTTATTTAGTTTCTATTCATGTGATTTATTTAATTTATAATAAATATAAATAAAAGAGTAGTTAAAAATAAGGGTAATATTGTAAACTTATGCTGTTAAGGGGGTTTTTGGCCATTATAAAAACAGCAGGAGGGTAAATGATATATACTGATTTCTGTAGGGGGGAAAATGGCTTTCCCCCTTAAAATAAATAAGTATATCATTTACATTAATAAGTTAATACAAGAGCAATAATGAAATAAAGAAATCACTTACTGAAATAAACAAATCACTTACTGAAAAACTGAGAAAATTGGTGCTGGAAACTAACTACATTAATGCATTCACTGATTTTGTAAATCAATATCTATTGGAATAGCATCACAATCTTTTATGTCATAAATTCCTTCATCATCTTTCTCATCCAACTCACATACTGGAAGTTTGTTAGATAATGGAGAAAAAACATCCACGTCTTCACATCTTTCCCCATTTAACTTATAAGCTTTGTCGGTCACTGAACAAACTATTGATTTATTATTATCTAGCTGATCCTTTACATAAAATACTTGTTTTGCATGACAAGCCAGAATAATGCAATCAGATTTATAGGCAATCTGATTTAAATCAACTACAGTGAAACCTAAATTGTCAGTGCAAACCCCTCTATCATTTATCCAATCACACTTGAAAAGTGTTTTTTTTTAACCATTAGATAATCAAGCTGCCAAATCTCATCAATGACTCCATAAAACGTCATGTCTCCGAACTGAGGACTTTTATCTTTTGAGCTTGAAATCTGTAGAGTGTTAGCAACAACCCTAACACCACTATTTTGGGTCACACGATTACAATCCCGGTCCCTCGTTGTAAAATTGAAGCCATTTATCTCGTAGCCAGAGAAGGTCACCACGCTTGAGCGTGGTTTGTTTGCCAACCAGCACACTATTTCGTCAATCAGCACATTATTTGCTTGATCATGTGTCACCTATAAATTAAATTAACAAGTACAGTAATTAGACACATGTAGAAAAAACTTGTTAAGTGTATATCCTATATTGTATTTAGTTAAGTAATTCTAACCTTTGCTTGTAACCAACCAGAAAATGTACATATGTGTTCATTTTGCAACCACATATTTGTTTTTGCTTTATAGGGGTTTCTTGATGCCAAATAATGCATATGCTCCCTACAATGAGACATATTAAGATTTAAAAACTAGTATATTAATCTAATAATACAATAGTAATATTTTTTTGTAAAAATTAACAACTTACTCGATATATATTTGGATTTCAGGGGTGTTCATTAGAACACACCGGTGTGCTTGTGCCAACAAAGGATCATCAACCACCTTTATGGTTGCACCTCCCAAAGGCTTTTCGATAGATAAATCAGTTGGACAACCAGTAGGCAGCCCAATAACATCGCAATTTGAGAGGTACTCAGCACAAAATGCAAGTGCTTCTTCTGCAATATAACTTTCTACAATACAACCCTCAGGGCGGTAGCGATTACGAACATAATCCTTGAGAGTTTTCATTTGTCTCTCAAAAGGATACATCCATCGAAGATAAACAGGCCCACATAACTTAACTTGTTCAACTAAGTGGACTGTCAAATGGATCATTATGTCAAAAAAGCTAGGTGGGAAGTACTGCTGCAGTAAGCATAAAGTGATTACCAGTTCATCTTGCAATTGGTCAAGAGTATTGGGATCTACCACTTTACAACACAATGTATTAAAAAAGAAGCACATTCTGATTATGGCCCTTCTCACATTTATAGGCAAACAGCTTCGAATGGCTAGTGGTAGAAATTGTTGCATCAAAGTATGACAGTCATGGGACTTAAGGCCTTGAAGCCGACAATCATCTATTGAAACAAGGTTTTGGACATTGGAAGAATACCCATCAGGGACTTTCACACTCAGCAAGGTTTCATAAAACTGTTTTTTTTTCTTTTTTACTCAAAGTATAAGGAGCTGGAGGTAGGACTTTGTTTTTTTTTTTTGTTTCATCAGGAACAAGTTTTCCCCTGATCTTCAAAGACTCAAGATCTTTTCTAGCATTAATCCCATCTTTTGTTTTTCCTGGTTGATGAAGTAATGTGCCATATATGTTCTCACACACATTTTTTTCAATGTGCATCACATCTAATTGATGGCGAACTAATAAATGCTTCCAATAATCTAACTAAAAAAAGATTGACTTTTTTTTGTACAATTTTTCAGTTATGTTCTCATCACCATCACCGCCATCATGTTTCCGCTTTTTGGCCTTCTTTTTCCCGAACTTAATATCTATATCTTCCACCATATTAAAGATTTTCTCACCAGACAAAATTTTAGGAGGCTCATTCCACTCTTGCTTCCCATTAAAAACCTTTTTCAGTTTCCGAAATAGGTGACCGAGTGGTAGAAAGCGGCGATGGCCCATATATGACATTTTCCTACTATGTGGCAGACAACATGCACAAGTGTCTATCCCACAAATTGGGCAAGCATAATAGCCCTTAACAGTACAACCAGAGAGGTTTCCATATGCTGGAAAGTCACTGATTGTCCACATCAAGACAGCCCGTAAATTAAAGGTTTCCTTTCTATAAGAATCATAAACATCAATACCTACATCCCATAGAGTTTTTAAGTCCTCAATCAAAGGTGCTAGGTATACATTTAGATCATTTCCAGGTTGTTTAGGGCCAGATATCAAAAGTGACAACATCAAAAACTTTCTCTTCATACACAACCATGGAGGAAGATTATATGTTATTAACATAACAACTGTAAGTAGTGCTAAGTGTACTATGTGGGTTAACCCCATCAGTTGAGAGAGCTAAACGGAGATTTCTAGGTTCTTGTGCAAATTTTGGCCACTTATTGTCAATTAGTTGCCAAGCTGGTGAGTCTGCTGGGTGGCGAAGTTTGCCATCTCTAATTCTTTTATTAGCATGCCATGTTAAATTTTGAGCTGTTTGTGGTGATTGAAACAATCTTTTCAACCTAGGAATAGGTGGAAAATACCATAATACCTTTTTAGGAACCCCTTTCCTAAATTTTGTTGAGCTATCTTTTTTTATTTGATACCTAGATGCTCCACAATTTGGGCATTCAGCAAGATCAGCAAATTCATTCCTATACAAAATGCAGTCATTTGGACATGCATGTATTTTTTCATACTCTAAGCCTAGCACTTTCATTGTTTTCTTAACCTCGTACATTGACATAGGTAAAGTATTATTATTTGGCAAAATATCAGCAAGGACTTCTAACAAAGCAGAAAACCCTTTATCGGACCACCCATAGTTCCCTTTGACATTGTAAAGTCTCATTAAACTAGATAGCTTTGAATGTTTTGCACCCGGGTACAAAGGCTTTTCAGCATCTTCAAGCATATCCTTAAAAGAACTAGGATCTCTATCACAATGCTCGTAAGCATCTTCGACCATGTCAATTATATTACTATAATCATGACATCTAAATCTTTGACTATGTGAATGGTCTTCACAGTTTGTAAATGTAGATTTTGAGTCAGTGTCACCATGCCAAGTCCAAACAACATATCTTGGGAGAAAACCTTTTTCAAATAAATGATCCTTCACCTGTTGAGGAGTATGAAACTCCATATTACAACAAAAGGTGCAAGGACATTTAATTGACATTCGATTTTCAGCATTCAAAATGGCAAAATCTAAGAAATCAGCAACTCCAGAATGATACTCTACAAACAATCTATCACAAGTTATCCAACTTCTCTCCATTTCAAATATTTTACCTGTTCGCATATGTAATGTCAGTTTAAGTTTAATTAAATTGCATGATTAATTTAAAGTTCAATGTTATTACGATTATAGTTGTAATAATAAACTTATAATTCATATCATAGTCATTGTCTCTATTACAAATCGTCCAACCAAAACAGAATAAACAAGTAGGATTATAACAAAATTTGCCTCTCTTTACATGAAACAAAGATGTAAATAGTTTGTAACCACTAAATACACAGTCATTCACCAATATAACACCCAAAAAATCATCTCCTAATCACAAAGGCAAAAGCTAAAATGAAATTTCATATTTTAACACATTCAAAATCAACTAACTTATTGCTCATAAGTTAAGAAATGGAGCTAACAGTTTATTTCAGAAACTAAAAAAATGCACATTCTTAGTTTTAAATAACAATGACAGTAAATCACATGCACAAAAGTTTGAAACTGACCTCAAATGTGGCAGAAAAAACAGAGTCGCAGCAGCAACTGTTTTGAGTTTAAGTAATGCACCACTTAAAATGCCTGTATTTTTGGACTGCAAGTGAGTGAAGATATAGAAAAATAAGAACAAAAATTTTGAGTTACGATTAAATCAGAGAAAAAAAATATTTGGAAAACAAAACCCACCAGGGTTGCAGGGAGAATGAGATTACCTCAATACCGAACCGATGGTGCCACTTCACCCCTTGTCGATGGCTATTACTTGCTTGCCTAGTATAGGCACTAGATGGTTTAGTTGGAGAAAAACCCCTTCGATAACAAGCGATTACGGTTTTGGTTTGTGTTTCAATTTGGGGAAAATGGAAAAACGAAACAGAGTTGCAGGGAGAATGAGATTACCTCAATACCGAACCGATGGTGCCACTTCACCCCTTGTCGATGGCTATTACTTGCTTGCCTAGTATAGGCACTGGATGGTTTAGTCGGAGAAAAACCCCTTCGATA
This sequence comes from Citrus glauca, assembly GCA_029633175.1. Lineage (NCBI taxonomy): Eukaryota > Viridiplantae > Streptophyta > Magnoliopsida > Sapindales > Rutaceae > Citrus > Citrus glauca. Next base: position 805,767 of record JAQOOD010000001.1, read on the forward strand.
ACAAGCGATTAGGGTTTTGGTTTGTGTTTCAATTTGGGGAAAATGGAAAAACAAAACAGAGTTGCAGGGAACTAAATTATTTGAATTTAATTTGTAAATGGATAGTGCAAAACAGAAGAGATCGAGAAGAGAAAAACGAAAACGAAAGTGAACGATGAAAGCAAGATAGAGATTAGACACAGTCAATATAACCTAGATGGGGAAAATATGTTGTTGTTATTTATATTTTCGTTTTTTAATAATTTAAATATTACTATAACTTTGACTCATCGAGATTTGATGGTCTGTGCTCCAAACATTAAGGCTTTAAATCTTAGAGCTTTCAGGTTCGAGTTGGAGCTAAAACAAAAGTTTTATGAATCTTTTTTATCATTGATACTTTAGTGTTAGTGATTTTTTATATTTACTTTACTGACACCCTAGTATCATTAATCTCTGATTCCTATTTGTCAAAAGCGGAAAATGGTGCATATGTACATAAATACTGACACTTTGCAAAAAGTGTCAGTAACGAAGTGTCAATAAAGCTCATTTTTCTAGTAGTGAAAGCTTCTTGATTTAATATTCGTTAAAATGATGTAATTGTAGTAGCTAAGGTCAGACAAGAAATAATGGCAAAAACCAGGCAAATTCTTCCACCAATCAATTACCAGGTAATTTAGGTCTGCTGAACTTTCAATCTCTTGTGTTGTGAATGATCAGGAAGTTTCTATTCCATAATGTTCAAACCTCGTCTAATTGTTGTCAACTGAAAAAATAAATGTCATGCAGCCATTGGCCTCCTATAGGCTAAATCCCCTTGTGCTTCCAAATAAGGAAGATGGTTAAAAAAATATAATTTCAGCTATGCTTCTCCTAGTCGTACAATGCTTCATGCTCTCTATCTTTACTGATGCAAATCCTCTCGATATAGCTTGCTCCAATACAAGTTATGCTCCTAACAGCCCGTTTGAAAGTAACCTAAAGCTCCTTCTAGAGTCAATAGCTACCAATACTTCACAAGGCTTCTACAACTTGTCCATCGGAGATGACCCTAATCGAGTTTTTGGGCGAGCACTTTGTCGAGGGGATGTTAACAGCACAGTTTGTCAGAATTGCCTCGAAAACGCAAGACATGAAATCTTGAAAAACTGCAACACTGCTGAAGAGGCAATCATATGGTATGAATTATGTCAAATTCAATACTCATACCGGAAATTTTTAGTGATGGTTTATGCAGGACAGTACGCAGAAAAGTGGAATAATCAGTGGAAGAGTGTGTCCAATCCTGCTCGTTTCATCGAAGTATTAACTTACTTAATGACTAACCTCTCAATTGAGGCCTCATCTGATCCGGCGATGTTTGCGGTCGGTGAAGTTAAATTTCCAAAGCGGAAAACTATATATGGGCTTGTGCAGTGTACCAGGGACATTAATTCCCGTGACTGCAACGACTGTTTGACTGGCGCCTTGGGAGACCTCAAAGCATGCTGTGGTGCTCGGGAGGCTGGGATTATCGTAAATGAGAATTGTAACTTGAGATTTCAGCTCTCCCTCTTCTATAATGCTTCAACACGTATAGCACTAACATACCCAACTTCCACAGGTGAGATCGTTGACTTTAATCAATCATATATTTTTCGTTTACTAGTTTGCTTTTGCTGTCACTGCAACAAAATTGAAGCAATTAACAAAACCTTAATTTTTTTTTAATTACAAGATGATGACCTATCGATTAAAACAATCCAAATTTGGCTATAACTGATTATATATAAAGCAAAACCTCTCTATAGTCATAATATCGAGCCTAACTAATTTTGTTACTATAACATAATATAACTGTAGTTATAAAATTATTATTTTAAAAATATATTTAGTGTAAGTAATATAGAGATAAAGCATGCACTATATTAATAATTAATATCAAATTCAATGTATAGACATTGGTAAAGAAAGTGGACATGATTTCACAATATGCAAGTTATTTTAAATGTCTAAATGTTTGCATTTTCTTAATTTTTTTTTCTTTTCAATGTAAATTCTATAAATACTACACAATAATTTAGTAACAATTCTGAAAAATAAATCATTGTCCTAAATAACTTAAAAAATATATTTTTCTTCATCCTAGACATTTAATATAACAAAACACACACACAATTACTACTATGTGGAGGCAAAATTTTTAAATCAAAATTCAGAAAAATTATAAGTTATTATAATGTGGAGTTTATTCTAATTTACAACTGGCTCAAAGTGGGACAAAAGTTGTAGGAATATATATACAGTAAAATCTCTTTATTACGATACTTGTCAATATTTAGTTGCTACCAATCAAATTAAGTCTACATCTTATAAAAATGAGAGCGCCTCATTAAAGAAGAACAACTGATCATATTCAATTTTATTTTAAAAAAGTGCATGATTAATGAAGAGTCATGGCTGTACACTGTTTGGGAAATGATTTGTATTATGAGTTGGTTTCAGTCCTTTAAAATGCGGGTATTTTTAATATTTGGTCACTTCAATTCATTCGTATTCAGAGTTGTATCACAGCTTATACAGTTAATTTGAATTTAAAGGGTTCGTTTTCATTGAAAAGCAGGAGGAAAATGGAAGACTGGGATGGTTGTTGCGGTTGCGTGCATATCAACATTTGTACTAGTTGTCCTCATTGGATCTTATGTTGTCTATCTTCGCCGGAAGAAAGGAGCAAAAAATGGTAAAAAAAAAAAAGGGTTTCCACAAATACATTGAAAATTCCCCAAAATTTATGGACTAATATGTTTAATTTGCCTTTGTAGATGAGAAAAGAAGCCAACGAGGGTTACTACATGAATTGGCAGGACCAATATCAGTATCACTAACACAAGAAGGGGATTTGGTTAGTTCAGAGGAATTGCCTTTTGTGCATCTAGCTGTTATAAAGGCAGCAACTGATGGTTTTTCTGATTCTAATAAGCTTGGACAAGGCGGGTTTGGCACTGTGTATAAGGTAACACTCTATTGCCTAGTTCAATATCGTACAAAAGATATTCGGACCAAAATCTTCTCATATTCTAGGCTTTCACCCTAGTAAAATATAAGAACGTAATTGGTTGTTAACAAAAATTAAAATTACTAAGAAATAATTTCGACCACACATCAGTGTACATGTATAAATTCACAAAACCCTTAGAAGCTAATTAAGATCATGAAAGGATTCTTATCTTCACTGAAGTACAAGCACCAATTTCAGAGTATATGCATATAGCACACCCAACGAAATCAGTTAATATATAAGAGAATACAAACATGTCATGATTAATTAGATGTTTGCACATACACCCATTGAAGGGAATATATTTCCATAACTTTTAGTTAATCCTCAGGGTGTTCTACCGAATGGGAAGGAAGTAGCAGTTAAAAGGCTGTCAAGGAAGTCATGGCAAGGTTTGGAAGAGTTCAAGAATGAAATCATACTTATTGCAAAACTTCAACACCGAAATCTTGTAAGACTAGTGAGTTGTGGCATAGAGGGCGAGGAAAAGCTGCTAATCTATGAATTCATGCCCAACCGAAGTCTTGATTGCTTTATCTTTGGTCTGTCTCTGCTACTGACTGCAGACATTTGAACTTACGCAGTTGCTTCAGTATTGTGTACTAATCTCTCTCTGGACCTTGGTTTACTCAATTTCAGATTCTGAAAGAAGGTTGCAACTTAATTGGAATACATGCTATAATATTATTGGTGGAATTGCCAAAGGACTTCTTTACCTTCATGAAGACTCTCGGCTTAAAATAATCCACAGGGATCTAAAGCCGAACAATGTATTGCTGGACAAAGATATGGTTGCCAAGATTTCAGACTTTGGTATGGCAAGAATGTTTTGTGAAAATCAGAAGACAGCTAACACGAGGAGAGTAGTTGGAACCTAGTATGTTTCTTAGCTTTTTTTCATTAGCAACTATTCAGCATATTTTTCCGGAAATTATTTTAATCATGCTGTGTAATTGTTTTTTCGCATTTGGAACAGCGGATACATGGCTCCGGAGTATGCAATGGAAGGACTGTTCTCAGTGAAATCTGATGTTTTTAGCTTTGGTGTAATAGTGCTTGAGATCATAAGTGGCAAGAGAAATAGCGGTTTCTATCTTACAGGACATGCTCAGACACTCCTTGCATACGTATGTTTAATGTAGCTGCCAACTAGAATTGAGATTTTGCTTCAAATGGATGTTATTATAATAAACGTAAGATTATAAACCGTTTTTAATTGGAATTGATTGCAGGTATGGCAACTGTGGAAAGAAGGTAAAGAAATGGAATTTGTAGACCCTTTGTTGATGAAATCAAGTTCGATTCCACAAGTGGTGAGATGCATACACATAGGGCTTTTGTGCGTGCAAGAAGATCCAGCAGTAAGACCCACCATGTCAAATGTGGTGGCTCTTTTGGGAAGTGAATCAATAGCTCTTTCAGAACCGAGGCAACCCCCGTTTCCTGTGGGCAGAACAATCATTCTTGCTGAGCAACCTTCGACCAAAGATCCTTCTGTGTGTCATGACCTTACTGTTTCTACTCTCTCACCACGATAACAGTTACATTCTTTTTCCCAAGTGGTTAAGAGTTCATCGCCGAAGGCAAATAGCAAAGTGAATGGATTTGGATCATCCCTTGTTTTTTCACCTCCATCTTTATAGTTATAAGTTTTGACTTTGAAAGATCTAATGACGTTATCAATAACCAAGATTGAGTTTTCCAACGTGTAATGCTACAACTATTAAAACTTTCCTTTGTAACACTTAAATTTTATTAAGTTCGAACTCTCTCTCCTCAATTACTTTTACACGATCGTTATGAAAAATCGAACTGTCTCTCCTGTGACACCTACCTCTAAAATGAAAAACTGTTTCCCATGGATTTATGAAAAATTGATTAATTTCTAAAATCTGAAATTTATTTATATATTTAATTTTATGTCATGTTGCCAAACTGTTGAAGGAGATGTGTGGGCGAAGCATGAATCGCTTGTCAGATGAAAAAAAACAAAAAAAAAATGCAGGGTTTACCATTCATGATTGTAGTGTTTACCTTGTTAAATTGGTTCCTAGGGAAATAACATTTACGCCTCTCATTTTATTTGGGTTATTGAATGAAGGCTGCACGTGCAATGATGAGGTACTGTTTCTATGATAGAATTTAGGCTTAGAAAAAGTGAATAGCATTTACAGCTTTCAAAGAAAAAGTTTAAAAAGCTTCAACGTTTTGGAGCAAGGTAATCACTGAACTTGGAAGAGAGAGCGATTCTGAGGTTTTGCATTCAGTGAAAATCTCGTATGTTTCTTTGTCCTTTAAAGTAATTTCAGTCCCACAATTATAGACAATATATTGTTGTTTCCTGAACCTGGACTGCATACGTCAATCTTTTAAGCCCACAGCCCATATACACCCACCCATGTCTAGTAGGCTGCTTAAAACATACTCTCCAAAATCTGTTCAACTTGAAATCCTAGCAGCTATCATAGTGATTTGAAAATCTGTTTCCTGCAAGAGCAAAATTAATAATGCACATAATTTTTAATATATAAATATGATGTTATTATGAATGATAATAATAAACTTTTCAACGTTGAAAGTACGTATTTTTATGTGAATCGAACAACATAATGATATCTCAAATGACAGCCGTGATTTGGCTAATTGATTTCTGGGAAATATCAACTGATGACTTATATATATATAAGGCAAGGAAAAAGAAAAAAATTGGAATTAAATTTTGTGTTACTCTCATCTTGTGAGTTATGAACGATCAGAAATTTATACCAAATCTAATTTTGATCAATTAATACTTTGCAATAACTAAAGGACAAAATGAAAATACTCTCTGTAAAACATCTACAAAACTTAGAAAATTCCACTTTAACCATTGGATAACCCTGAGTCCCATGTAACAACTCCCTTGAATCCGTCGTCACGCACCCACTTCCGTCTTAATCAAACTTAATTTAATCTGATGTCCTTTTTCCCCATTTAACTTTGCACAAATTTGACTGAGATTTTCGGACCTCTTCTCCTCCGTGGGACCGAGAATTTGTCCTGAAACAAAACAGTTAATTGGAGGAATGAGACCTTGACTTCACCTTGTGAAGACAAGTCTCCTTTGCCAACTCCACGTCTGCAGCTTCCACCAATCGTTTCGTTTCCACATTAAATCTCATCGACTAACATTAAAAATTAAAACAAAACAAAATACAAAATTAAAAAAAAAAAGAAGAAGAAAAGGTAGACGATGATTATTTAGAGCATTATTATTAGTTGTGCGCAACAAAAAAGCTGGGAATTACATATGACTCCCTTGAAATTCTCCATGTTGTTTCTGCTTGTGATCTATCTTTCAAGCTTCCAATTCAGTTTTACAGCTGCAGCTGACCCAACATACGTTTATCATTTCTGTTCAGGCACGGCAAATTTCACCAGAAACAGCACCTTTGAATTAAACCTCAATCGTCTCCTCACTTCTCTTCCCACTAACGCCAGCCGTGGGAATGGATTCTCCAAGGGTTTCTTCAACGCCACCGCTGGCCTAGACCCAAACAGGGTCTACAGCCTCTTTCTCTGCCGCGGTGATCAAACTACCAACAGCTGCCAAAACTGTGTCACTTTTGCTACCAGAGATGCAATTGGGCGTTGCCCAGTTAGCAAAGACACCATAGTATGGTACGATGAGTGCCTTTTACGTTACTCAAATAGGTATATTTTTTCTACCAGGGAGACGACGCGCACTGTCTATTTGTGGAATACTCAAAACGCAACAGACCCCGTCAAGTTTAACGATCTAGTGGGGTCTTTGATGGGTGAAGCTGCATCCCAGGCAGTGAATGATCCCAAAAAGTTCGCTACAAAAATGGCAAATTTTACATCCTTTCAAAAACTTTACGGACTTGCACAGTGTACACAAGACCTGTCAAGTTCTGATTGTAACATATGTCTTCGAGGAGCGATTGCCCAGTTGCCGACTTGTTGTGGTGGAAAGCAAGGAGGACGAGTGTTGACTCCGAGTTGCAATGTCCGGTATGAAGTGTACCCCTTTTACAATGAACCAGCGACCCCGGCACCGGCACCTACTCCAGTTCTTCTTTCTCCTCCACCTCCTAGTTCGGTAATCAGGCCTCGTGGTAAAGTTCAACCCACTTTCTAACACCATTTCTTTCATTATTTTAAGCAATGCTTTTTCGTTTGCTTTTGACTTTTCAGGGATCGAAGATATTGATACATATATAGTTTTATAATTCCAAGTGAAACGCACCAGCAAAATTTTATATATTTGGTGTTGGACTTTTGTTTATTCTATTGAAATTTCGGTTAAGAAGTAACCCAACACTTATAAACTAGCCTTATCTCTAAACTGACAATTTTTTAAAAGTTGGATTTACATTCATTTTGTAATCAAAGTGTCAGATGACTTTAACCGTTAAAAACAATGTTCGGTTTGGATGTTTAATTATTCAATTTGATATTTCACAGTCATGAATTTCTAGCATGCCCAATGAAACATATTGCTTTTTCCTGCAGGGAAAAGCGGAATCTCATCATCGACAATTATTGCCATCGTGGCTGCAATTGCTGTTGCAGCAGTGCTTTTTGTTACCGGCTTATGCTTCCTAAGAATGAGAGCGAAAAAGAAATATAATGCTGTACTGGAAGAAAATGGTAAGCACTAGAGCTACATTATTACTAAATCAAACAATTTTTTGACAAGAGCATGTACACATACAATTGTTGCTACTTTTTCGAAGAGTAAATAAATTACTGTCTTGTGCAGCTGATAACGATCTTACAATTCTAGAATCCTTGCAATTTGATTTCGAGACAATTGAAGTTGCCACAAACAAATTCTCAACTGATAACAAGTTGGGTGAAGGTGGATTTGGTGAGGTTTATAAGGTATACCATTCATTATCATGACATCTCTGGAAGTTTTTACCAGTTGCAAGAGGTTACAAGATACAAATTTTGTAATTGTTAATTAATGTACATTTCCAGGGTGTACTTCCTAGTGGACAAGAAATAGCCGTGAAAAGGCTATCAGCAAGCTCAGGACAAGGTGCAGAAGAATTTAAGAATGAGGTCGTTTTGGTTGCCAAGCTTCAACACAGAAATCTGGTTAGGCTACTGGGATTTTGCTTGGAGGGCGAAGAAAAGATACTTGTCTACGAATTTGTGCCAAACAAAAGCCTTGACTATTTTCTTTATGGTTAGGATCATTTACATAAATTTCAACGTCTTAAAATATTTGAATATTCAAGACTTTTGAATAGATTGTTTGAGGTTTTATCCGTCTTTTCAAGATTGATAGAATTTCTAGATTGCATTTAAATTCAATTCCAAATTTCAATTTGAAATATTGATTTTGATATGTGCTCAGACCCTGAAAAACAAGGACAATTGGATTGGTCAAGGCGCTACAAGATGATTGGAGGGATTGCTCGAGGAATTCTTTACCTTCACGAAGATTCTCGACTCAGAATTATACATCGTGACCTGAAAGCTAGCAATATACTCTTAGATGCAGAGATGAATCCAAAAATTTCAGATTTTGGCATGGCAAGGATATTTGGAGTTGATCAAACTCAAGGAAATACTAGCAGAATAGTTGGGACATAGTAAGTATAGCAACCATTCCCCTTTCTTACGTACTCTCCATTTGATTAGTTTACAATTTATGCATTACATCCCCTAGCAGAACCATTTAGTTTGGGTTATAAATAAATTGTATAGAGTTATTTGAATAATTTCAAAAGATTTGTAGTTGTCTTTAGATTGACTTAGTTGCTGGTTTACAGTGGTTACATGGCCCCAGAGTATGCTATGCATGGGCAATTTTCTGTGAAATCAGATGTCTATAGTTTTGGTGTCCTAGTTCTGGAGATTATAACCGGCAAGAAGAACAGCAGCTTTTATCAAACAGATGGTGCTAGAGATCTTTTGAGCTATGTAAGCATTTCCCTTTATTAGTGCCTATATCATGGCACAAAAGTAAAAGCACTAAAAAAGAGGTTGAAACTGCAACCTTTTTTAATATATTTGATCTACTGTTTGCAGGCTTGGAAACAATGGAGGGATGGAACACCCTTGCAGTTGTTGGATCCAAATCTGACAGATTCTTACTCAAGAAATGAAGTGATTAGATGCATCCATTTGAGCTTATTATGTGTCCAGGAAGATCCAGCTGAGAGGCCATCAATGGCAACAATAGTTCTCATGCTCAATAGTTACTCTGTCACACTTCCGTTGCCTCAACAGCCTGCATTTTTCATAGGCAGTCGAACTGAGAGGAGCTTGCCCACTAAAGAATTTGAGTTCTCTGATAAATCTACAAGCAAGTCGATGCCATGGTCTGTTGATGAAGCATCAATTACTGAAGTATACCCCCGTTAACCCGTAAGAATTGTTGACGATGCTTCTTCTTTATGTTAGTATATGGTCTACCCACCGGGAGTGCTGGTACATTACGGGGGAGAATGACATGGTTTATGGCAAGCAATAATGATAAAGAGGAGGTGCCCTTCAAATTGAATGGCGCCGCGTTACATTTTCCAAAGTTTTTATTTGTTGAAGTATATGATTATTGTATGGATGAGTAATAATGCAACATTGGGAAATCAAATATTCCATTACGGTGTCGTTTGTGTTCAGTGTCGTCCGGTTAGTGTTTGCTGGGTCCGGACTCCGGCGCCCAATTTTCCATTACGATGTAGTTTGTGTTCTATGCCGTAAGCATCCAGTTCTGTCTGAGTCATTAATTTTTTTCCCCTAAAAATTGTCTCAATCTATTTAATTTCGTGAAATTTTCAACAAAATTTGAGTGAGATTTTCCGTCTTTCGTGCTTGACTTCACTTTTGGTGACTTTGCTTGGACAAGTCTCCTCTGCAATAATCAACTTCCGCATCTTCACCACGCGTTTCAACTTTCAAACAAAGTTGTTTGATCAATCTCATCGCCATTCACCAACATTAATACTTAATAAAACAACAGAGAAATTAAAAACAATAAGGCGGAAGATAGATGATCATTACTAAGAAGTAAGAACTATTTATTATATTCCTTCCCAGGTGAGGTGAGCCTGAGGCTGAGAGCGAGAATCCAAATGCGTTCCTTCGAATTATTCATTTTCTTTCGGTTTCTGTCTTTTGTAAGCATTTTTCTGAGATTCACAACTGCAGCTGACCCAGAATACCTCGCTCATATTTGCCCAACTACAACAACTTTAAGCAGGGACAGCACTTTTCAATCCAACCTCGAGCTTTTCTTCTCTTCTCTGCCCACTAACGCCAGCCGCAGCAACGGATTCTCCAGCCGTTTCTACAACGCCACAGCAGGCCAAGACTCTGACAGAGTCTACGGCCTCTTCCTCTGCCGTGGCGATCTTGGCAGCAGCGCCTGCCAAGACTGTCACTTTTGCTGCCAGAAATGTTAACATCAAAATTTCCTTCTTCCTTGTGCTGCAAACTGCAAAGTCCCTTCATCAAATCTCAATTGTTCTAACATATAACCCCTTTTTGTTTTGTTTTTCACAATTTCATTCACATAACTTATATCGATAGTTCAATTTGATACCAAAGAATTTTGATAAATGATAATAGCTCTCTGTACCATCGTTAGCCATAGGCTGATGTCACAGGGGCAATTTCGGTATTTCAAAATTTGGGTTCATCCGGTAAAAAGTGGAGTGATAATACAATAATAAATTCTTATATAAACTTATCTTGTATAAATTAATATGACGATAATTTATTGGTTGAATAAAAATATAAAATAATATAAACAAATCATGTAAGCCAAGAGATATTTAATTCAATCAATAAATTAACCACACATCAGTTTGTACAAAATAAATTTATACAAAAATTTATGGTTATATCATTAAGTGACACCTCTTTATAAATCAAAACGGAAAATGATGGTTTGATATAAAATGAAATACTTGAGTGCTACAGAGAAATTGATAATTTCCTAATCAAAAAATACAAATGTAATTACTGTTATTAAATTTAACATTGTAATTTATATGTATTTTGAGAAACAAACTTCATCTTGATTGTTCTTTTAACGTTCATATTCATATAAATAATATATATATATAATTTTTTCAGAATTTTTAAAATTAAAAATGTTAAAATTTAGCAGTAAATCAATGGGTGACACGTGTCTGCCCTTATTGAACCTTAAATTAACTTTAATAAATTATATTCATATTTAAAGACTTTAACTAATAACATAAATAAAATTATATGAAAACTTAATCGTATAATTTCATATTGGGCGTTGTAGGGGCAATTTCATATATAATTATTTTTGTTACTTTTTCCCATGTAAGTGGGTAAATTGTCCTTATATATATTTAAATAATTCCTATAATAAAATTGTCCTATGTAAAGTATATGCAAACTATTTTATCACTTTTTTAAGTGGTAATTTGATATAACAATTTGGGTGTTGGAGTACGTTTTTGTAGGTACCCCGCCATCATTAAAGCTTATCCAATGAGGAAAGAAGATAATTTTTGTTGTGAAGGAAAAAGTCCACTTTCACAAATGCATTTTCAAATTTATCAAAAGCTAATCATTCATATATATTCTAAAGCAAATAACACAAATCATTTGAAAATATCAAAGACATGCTTAATATTTTGGAGCAACTTAATTATTGAAATTGGAAGAGAGAGTGATTTTGGGGTTTTCACTTTTCATCCACCTCTCTATAGGTGAAAATCGCGCAACTCAAATGTTTATTTGTCCTTCAAACTAATTTCACAGTGGCTCTTGTGATAGGATAAGTGGCGTTCAAATAGCTGTACTCTTTCAGTTTGCAAGTGTACCCATCATTTAAACCCAGCCCGGCCCATTTATATCCAACATAATGGGCTGCTTATGAAATACTCTCCTATAATTCTGTTGAAGTAAGAACCCCATCATTGTTTTCCGAACCTCGTTTCCTGCAAAAATCAATTACGCAAACAATGCCATTAAAATAATAGCAATAAACTTTTCAAAGAATGTACACGGGAATCGGACTAGATCATGACATTGTAGTGAAACATGCGATTTGGCTAATTGGCTTCAAGAAGATACGAAACGATGACTTTTAAACTCTTCAATTTGAAGAATTTTCAAATAATATTTGAAAGGTACAATATTTAATTAATACATATATAACATGTATAATTTACTTAAATATAATTGTCAATTATATAATAATATCCGTTCATCATTGTCTGCTTTTATATGTAGTACCGAACAAGTTAAGGAAGTCATGTTCAAGCCCAACCTAGTTATGATCCATCAGCATTTTACGATAATTAAAGGACAAAATACTCCCTGTAAAATATATTCATAATAGACAGCTACTATGGGACTTGGTTATGTTGTAATTGTAGTACCATGTTATAACTTATAACCAACCATTAAATTCACTTCAATTTATTATTATATTTCTCATTCAAGTGAATTTAATAAATAGTATCTCTGACGTCACGAATTGACTTCTGTCTTGATCAATTTAATGTTTTTTTTTTCCTTCATCTAACTTTCCACAAATTCTTCAATCACAAAAAAATAAATATAAAATAAAAGTTCCAGAATTTCGTTTGATTGAGGCTTTGCGACTTTTTTTCTCCGGGTGATTGGAAGCAAAACAAGTAATTAATTGGAACGGGACGAGCTCGACTTCACTTAGTTGACTTTGCGCAGACGAGTCCCGTTTCCGACGCAACTTTTGCAGCTTCCACTACTTGTTTCTTCGTTATATTTGATAAAATCTCGTCTCCATAATTAATAAAATAAAAGGTAGAATAAAAAGCAATAAAGAGGAAGAAGAGATAGAGGATTGTATTTGTAATCCACAGTACGCAACAAAAACCTGAGATTCCAAATGCCGCCCTTGAAATTCTTCATGGTCTTTTCGTTTCTCATATATCTTTTAAGCTTCCAGTTCAGTTTTACAGCTGCAGTTGTCCCAATATACGTTTATCATGTTTGCTCAACAACAGCAAATTTCACCAGAAACAGCACCTATGAAAAAATCCTCAATCTTTTCCTCTCTTCTATTCCGGCTAACGCCAGCCGCGGAAATGGATTCTCCAGCGGATTCTTCAACGCTACAGCCGGTCAAGACCCAAACAGGGTCTATGGCCTCTTTCTCTGCCGCGGGGATCAAACTACCAGCGGTTGTCAAGACTGTGTCACCTACGCTACAAGAAATGTACTTCAGCTTTGCCCAGTCAGCAAACAAACAACACTATGGTACGCTGAGTGCCTTTTACGTTACTCAGATCAGTATTTCTTTTCTACCATGGCCGCAGCTCCCACTGTCTCTTTGTTGAATACAGAAAATGTTACGGATCAAGGCAGGTTTAACGAGCTAGTTTGGACTCAGATGGGCCAAGCTGTAACTCAGGCTGTGAATAATACCAAAAGGTTTGCAACGAGAAAAGCAAATTTCACGGCCTCTCAAACACTCTACAGTCTTGCACAATGTACACCGGACCTGTCAAGTTCGGCTTGTAACAGATGTCTTCGAGAAGCCATCGCACGGTTGCCAATTTGTTGCAGTGGAAAGCAAGGAGGAAAAGCGTTGACTCCGAGTTGTAATGTATGGTATGAATTGTACCCTTTTTACAATGAATCAGCCATAGCGCCGCCAGCACCTGCCCCGGTTCTTCTTTCTCCTCCACCTCCTGGTTCGGCAACGACGTCTCGAGGTAAATGTGAACCCACTTTTTATTGCCATTTTCATTATTTTAAGTTTTATATGCTTTATCGTTTTCTTTTGAGGGGTCTGTCAATGATACATCTGGAAGTTATGATTTTAAGTGAAAGGCAACCAGATTTTAGGCTCCTTTTAGTATTAAGCTACAGTTAAAGTGTTTGATGGATACTTTATGTGGTGATTTCGAAGTCAAGTTAATTTTATTCTACACTTATCTTATTTAAAATTTATACATATTACTATACTTTTAACTTTCATTTTATAAAAGCCATTAAACTTTAGCCTTCACAATTGTGAGGTCATGAGTTTGAGTCCCTACAACGCATTGTAGTGGTTTAATTTTTTTCCTCAAATTTGAGTGAAGGTAGAGTGAAGTAGACGTCCCTCGAATATCAGAGAGGGTAAAAAAAATTTAGGCATGCTTCATAAGAATCGATGTAATTAGTTTCAGTAATAATCTGATTTGTAAATACAATCAATTGTAATATCATGTAATATGAGTTGTACGCTGAATCAATTGTTTCATGTTATAAAAAAAAATTTATTTTATAATTATAATTTTTTTTCCACTGTAACTCACTACTAAATAGGGAGGACCTTAAAAAGTTGGATTGATATTGATTCATAATATACGTGATTGATGATTTTAACCATTTAAAACAATGTTTGTTCTAGTTTGTTCTAGATATTTAACATTCAATATGATATTTCACATTGATGAATTTCTAGGATGCCTAATGAAACATATTGTTTTTCCCTGCAGGGAAAAGCGGAATCTCATCATCAACAATTATTGCCATTGTTGCTCCAATTGTTGTCACTGCAGTGCTTTTCATTGTGGGCTTCTGCTTCCTAAGAAGGAAAGCAAAAAGGAAGTATCATGCTGTACCGGAAGGTAATGGTAAGCACAAGAGCTGCTTTATTACCAAATCAGTTGTTGTAACTTTTAACAAGAGTATGTACGCATACAATTGTTGTAACTTTTTTGTGAGACTGATTTAATTACTTTTTGTTTGTGCAGCTGATAACGATCTTACAACTCTAGAATGCTTGCAATTTGATTTTGAGGCAATTAAAGTTGCCACAAACAAATTCTCAACTGATAACAAGTTGGGTGCAGGTGGATTTGGTGAGGTTTATAAGGTATACCATTCATTATCAAGACATCTCTGAAAGTTTTTAGCAGTTGCAAAACACGTCACAAATTTTCTAATTGTTGATTAATGTATCTTTGCAGGGTGTACTTCCTAGCGGGCGAGAAATAGCTGTGAAAAGGCTATCAAAAAGCTCTGGACATGGTGCAGAAGAATTTAAGAATGAGGTCGTTGTGGTTGCCAAGCTTCAACATAGAAATCTGGTTAGGCTACTGGGATTTTGCTTGGAGGGCATAGAAAATCTACTCGTATACGAATTTGTGCCAAACAAAAGCCTTGACTATTTTCTTTTTGGTTAGGATCATTCACATAAATTTCAATTTCTTAAGAGAGTTTAATACTCAAGATTTTTTAATAGATTATTTGAGTTTTTATCCATCTTTTCAGGACGGACAGAATTTCTAGATTGCATTTAAATTCAATTTCCAAATTTCGATTTGAAGTATTGATTTTGATATGTGCACAGACCCTGAAAAACAAGGACAATTGGATTGGTCAAGGCGCTACAAGATAATTGGACTGATTGCTCGAGGAATTCTTTATCTTCACGAAGATTCTCGACTCAGAATTATACATCGTGACCTGAAAGTTAGCAATATACTCTTAGACGCACAGATGAATCCAAAAATTTCAGACTTTGGCATGGCAAAGATATTTGGAGTTGATCAAACTCAAGGAAATACTAGCAGAATAGCTGGGACATAGTAAGTATAGACAACCATTTCCCCTTTTCTACATACTCTCCATTTGATTAGTTTACAATTTATGCATTATATCCCCTAGGAGAACCATTTAGTCTGGGTTATAAATAAATTGTATAGAGTTATTTGAATAATTTCAAAAGGTTTGTTGTTGTCTTTAGACTGACTTAGTTGCTGGTTTACAGTGGTTACATGGCCCCAGAATATGCTATGCATGGGCAATTTTCTGTGAAATCAGATGTATATAGTTTTGGTGTCCTAGTTCTGGAGATTATAACCGGGAAGAAGAACAGCAGCTTTTATCAAACGGATGGTGCTAGACATCTTTTGAGCTATGTAAGCATTTCCCTTTATTAGTGCCTATATCATGGCACAAAAGTAAAAGCACTAAAAAAGAGGTTGAAACTGCAACCTTTTTTAATATACTTGATCTATTGTTTGCAGGCTTGGAAACAATGGAGGGATGGAACACCCTTGCAGTTGTTGGATCCAAATCTGACAGATTCTTACTCAAGAAATGAAGTGATTAGATGCATCCATTTGGGCTTATTATGTGTCCAGGAAGATCCAGCTGAGAGGCCATCAATGGCAACAATAGTTCTCATGCTCAATAGTTACTCTGTCATACTTCCATCGCCTCAACAGCCTGCATTTTTTATAGGCAGTCGAACTGAGAGGAGCTTGCCCACAAAAGAAATTGAGTTCTCTGATAAATCTACAAACAAGTCGATGCCATGGTCCGTTGATGAAGCATCAATTACTGAAGTATACCGTATACCCCCGTTAACCCGTAAGAACTGTTAACGATGCTTCTTCTTTATGTTCGTATATGGTCTACCCATGGGCAGGGCTAGTACAGTGTGGGGGAGAATAACATGGCTTATGACAAGCAATAATGATAAAGAGGCGGTGCCCTTCAAATTGAATGGTGTCGTGTTACATTTTCCAAAGTTTTTATTTGTTGAAGTATATGATTATTGTATGGATGAGTAAAGAGACAACGTTGGGATATCAAATTTTCCATTATGATGTAGTTTGTGTTCTATGTCGACTGGTTAGTGTTTGCTGGGTCGGGAGCCCAAAGTTCAGTGAAGTTATTCAGTGATAAAATGGCCTGGCCAGTATCAATTTAACATCTTCATGGTTTTAATTTAATTTTTTCTTTGGGTCTTGTGCTATGTTTTTACCTTTTATATGCTTAGTAAGTATGGACTAGTATTAACCATCTATCCTAGATTATAAACAAATAGTATAGATTTATTTCAAAATTGTCTTTAGTTTGACTTAGTTGCTGGTTTGTAGCGGTTACATGTCCCAGAATATGTTATGCATGGGCAATTCTCTGTGAAATCAGACGTACATAGTTTTGGTGTTCTAGTTCTGGAGATGATAACTAGCAAGAGAAACAGCAGTTTTTATCAAACAAATGATGCCGAAGATCTTTTGAGCATTGTAAGGGTAAACAAGATAATATGTTGACACTTTCGCCTTTATTAATGCGAATATAATCACACACGAGTTAAAAGTTACACAAAATTTACGGACATTTCGGTTATGACTTGATAATATATAATTTGCAGGGTTGAAAACATTGGAGGGATGGAACACCTTTGTAGTTGTTGGATTCAAATCTGGCAGATTCATACTGAAGAAATGAAATGATCAGATGCATCCATATAAGCTTATTGTGTATCCAGGGAGATCCAGCTGAGAGGCCATCAATGGTGACAATAGTTCTCATGCTCAATAGTTACTCTGTCGCACTTCCATTGGCACAACAGCCTGCATTCTTCATTGCTAGTCGAACTGGGAGGATCTTGTCGGCAAAAAGAATTTGAGCGATGTGATAAATCTACAAGCAAGCTAGTGGCATGGGTTTGGTAGTAAATGATGAAATATAACTCATCCTTTGATAATTACAAACTGTAAAAATGTACGATTGATTAGTTTGAAACCGCGATGCTAGTATATTATTTAGTCATGGGCTGGCCTGGTGTAGTATGGCAAAAGACTGACATGATTTATCACAAGTAATTATGATGAAAAGCAGATGTCCTTCCTTCGAAGTTAATGTTCCTCTCTCTCTCTCTCTCTCTCTAACCCTGTCTCGCTGTTTACCCTGTAACCTCAATGTCGACAAAATTGAAACACGATGCTAAATGTTTGAATTTTATTTTTCTTCCTGAAATTAAAGAATTTGGGTTACAAAATAATAATCTCAAGCTCATTTTCAATACGATATTATGATTTAATTCAATATTTTGATTCTTGAGAAAATTTTATAATACTTTTCTTTTATGATTTTATTGATAAAATGTTTTGCAAACTGCAAGCCCACTTAGTAGGGGTGGGCAAAAAAATCGTGGTGTAAAAAAAATCGAACCGAACCGGCGGTTTTTTCTTATTCGATTCGATTTTTTTTTAAGAAAAAATTGTTTGTAAAAAAAACCGAAATATCGGTTCGATATTCGGTTTATTTAGCTGAACCGAATAATCGAATTTTTTTTATTTAATTTAAATTAAACATATGTTAATTTTTAACTGATGTGTAAGATAAGAAACATGAACTTACATGCACACTATCAAAGTACTTACATATATATATATATATATATATATATGTAAGTGTTACTGTTACAATTTCTTAAATTTTATTTCCCCAAAATAAACCCTAAAGCTATCAAAATCGAAACCAAAATACCAAATCCAAAATCGAACTTGAATGCACACATTGAGTTGGAAAATACCTAAAATTAATGTTGACATTGATGAAGATGGGAGAATGTTGTTGGCGTTTGTTTGTAATTTTTTTTTTAATTTTGTGTTGTAAGTTGTAATTGTTGTTATTTTTATTTCTCTTTATAACATTATGATTATGTTTATATAGATGGATTATTGGAGTTTAATTATATATTTTGAAATTTTAATATTTCATATTTTTGGAGTATTTTATTAATAGTTAGTAAGATATTAGTGATAAAATGTGTTTTGAATACTTTGTATTTATTGTTAATATTTATAATAAAATTAGGATAAATTAATTGTTGAAAAAAATTATTACATTCATGAGGCCCAATGAGTTAAAAATTTAAAAATTCAAAATAGGCCCATTTTATATAAAGAACCGAAAAGCCGAACCGAACCGAAAAGAACCGTTTGAATTTAATTCTTTTTTAATTCGATTCTTTTTATAAAAAAACTGAATTAAAACGGTTCTACAAAATTTCGAATCGAATCGAACCGTGCCCACCCCTATCACTTAGTTTTTATTTGTACTTCTTAAAATTTTAAGATCAATCATTATTCACTCTTTTTTATCCGCTTGATAAATTTTTTAATACAATATAAATTATATTCTTTTACTTTTTTTTTTTTGGGTATCGGGATACAAGTTACTATGTTGGATACAGTTCATATATCTTTCTTTAGTTGAGATTTCTTATAACTGTATAATTGATGTTTAGTTTCTCTGAGAAAATAAAAATAAATCTCATAATTATTACATTCCCTAAAACTAATTTTAGCACATTAAAAAAAATTCTTGGCTTCGCCTCGGTAGAATTTATCATGATCTAAACTCGAGAATTTGAGGGGCAGAAACAAAAAAAAATTATCGAATGTAGAGAGGTAGCTTGCTCATTATTTGCGCATGTTAGTTGGCAATGGATAATTGGGCCAATTGGGCTTTGCTAGGGTGGGCTTTATGTTTTCCTTGAGTAAACTGCAAATAGTGGAGCTTTTAACAGTCCCAAAAAATCCTGATATCACCCTTTTTGATTTTATTCCCTGAAATATTCCCAACTTAATTTATAAACTACTAATCGATAAACCAAAATCAATAATCTTTTCATTCACTTCATCTTGAAAATAATATTTAATTATCCAAAAACATTCATCCCTGTATGAAAGTTTCTTGGGTACGTGATCGCTATCAAAACTCTCAGAGAGTTTTGTCCCCATTTTCTTAACTAATATCATGCTGATCCTTTTGACTTTTTATTATTTATATTATTTGCATACATCTCTGAATAGTTATGTGAAAATCAGAAGACAGCTAACACCAGGTGGGCAGTTAGAACCTGATATGTTTCTTACCATTTTTCCATTTACCCTTAAGCATACTTCCCGGAGGTTGTTTTAATCCCGTATGTGTGTGTGTGTGTGTGCGCATTTGCAGCAGTGGATACAAGGCTCTAGAGTATGCTATGGAAGGACTATTCTCAGTGAAATCTAATGCTTTTAGCTTTGGTGTAATGGTGCTTGAGATTATAAGTGGGAAAAGAAACAGTGGATTCTATCTTACAGGACATGCTCCGACACTTCTTGCATACGTACGTCTAACGTGGCTGCTAGCGATGAAGTGAAATTTTGCTTCAAATTGATATTATTATTATTAATGTCGGATTAATAATTTCTTTTGAATTGAAATTACAGGCATGGCAACTATGGAAAGAAGGAAAAGAAATGGAATTTGTAGACCCTTCGTTTATGGAATCATGTTCGACACAAGTGGTGAGATGCATACACATAGGGCTGCTGCATGTGCTGTGCAAGAAGATCCGGCAGTAAGACCACACCATGTCAGATGTGGTGGCTCTTTCGGGAAGTGAGTCAATATCTCTTCCAGAACCAAGGCAACCTCCATTTCCTGTGGGTAGAATTGTTACCGCTGATCAACCTTCAGCCAAAGATCCTTCTGTGTGAGACCTCACCGTTTGTCCTCTCTCACTGCGATAACCGTTACATTGTTTTTCATTTTTTATATGATTGACAAGTTCATGCACAAGGCAAATTGTAAAACGAATAGATTTGATCCTTTCTTTGTTTCTTGTCTTGACAGAGTTTTCAACGTTTAAAATGAAAGTCGCACTTGTTTATTTGTCTTTTAAAGTAATTTCATCGGAAGAAATAATATGCCTCATAACCCAGTGGTCCTCATTCCATGTCTGGAAGTAGATTTTTTCTAAATTAAAAAAAATGGAAGTAGTTTATTCCTAAATATAGTAATTTAAGTCGCACTATAATAAAAATGATTTTGATTTATCTCAATAGATTTCTAATTTTAAAATATTATTGCACAACAATACGTCGATAAATTAATAGCATTGGAACCAAAAAAAAGTTATTAATTAAGGGAATATTAACTAATCAAATTATAGTTTAGCACATTGACCCTAGGTCTCGATTGGAAAAAAATGATTGTTTAATCCATGTTTTACTGTAATTGTAATTGAAAAAAAAAGAAACACTCGTACTCATTTAGTGATTGGGCAAATTGAATCTGGACTAGGCTTAGTAAAAAGCCCAAGCCGATCCTGTCATGTATGGCCAGCCCTCCATGTGAGAGCCCGAATATGGGCTTAAATTTTAAGGTTTATTTTGAGAGGGCCTAGACATCAACTTACAAAAAAATTACGGGTTAGGCTTGGACTTTTTTTAAATCATTAAATTTATAAATATATATTTTATGGACAAAGTTATGGTACCACAGTTGTATCTAATCATTGAATTTAGTCCATATTTGTCACTAGAATTGGATCCAATGGTTAGATCCAACTGCACTATCATACAATTGTGGCACTATAGCTAGACTCATGTTTTATTAAAAAATAAACAAAATATGTAAATCCTTAATTCCTAATTCCTAAATCAAAATATCACCTTTTTCGGGGAGAGTATGTCTTTTTTTTTTAAAAAATGTTATGTCATTTTAGCTTTTCTTTTATTTTGTTTATTTATTTTTTAATCTTTGGAAGTCTAGATCGGGCCCTGTTCCCTAATAGGCCGGGCCCTAGTTTGGCATCAAACTTGAACGGTCCCAGCACGGACTTAGGCCTATTCGCTATGACTTGGACTGGCCTAGCCCGACCATTCATTTGCCACTCCGAACCTGGATCTTCCTTGCGAATATCATCATGAAAGCCCAGCTGATTATAAAATACTCTTGAACTTGAATCCCCCAACCAGTGTGATTTAAATCTCGTTTCCAGTAAAAACAATTATCGAAGGCAACTGTTGCTTTTAAATTTAAAAATTATAATAATCAACTTTTCATCGTCGAAAGCATGTGTACGGTAATCGGACTGGATAAAGGTATCTCAATATTAGAATGAAACCCTTGATTTGGCTAACTTGGCTTCTGAGAAATATCAAACGATGACTTTTTTATACCCCACCATCCTTCACTCTCTCTCTTTATTTTGAAAAAAAAAAAACAATTGTAATAAAATTTTGTTACGCCTATCTTGTGAAAATCAAAATTTCACCCCAACCTAATTTTGAGCTATTAATAGTCTACAATAAGTAGGGGATAAAAATGAATAATAATATATGTACAATAATTAATACAACAATTAGTACAAACTTCCATAAGAGACCCAAAAAAAAATCTATCTTATTGTGAAAATTTCTTTGTCTTATTGTTAAATTCTTTTGTCCTGTAGTGATTTTGTACTAATTGTCGAAAGTACATCATTACTGGGACAAAATACTCTCTTCATATATCTTCAAAATTAGCAAAGATTGGGACTATTTTAACTTAAAAATTAAAATTAAAAATTTTTAAGAAAAAACTAAGCAATTAATTTTACATAATCTAATAATACTTATTAAAAATCAAAATAGTATTTAATGGTGAATTTATCAACTATTTAATCATATAAAAATAATGAATTGAAATTGATTTAAAAATTAAAATAATTTAACCCATTAAAAAATAATGTTGGAAATTCCAATAGTTGAGTTTAAATATCCAAGTAACACATGTCATTCATTTATTAAATTGTAAATTTAATTAGTCAAATTAATATTCTATCGTTAGCATTCCTCGTTACAAAATTCCACATAGCCATCGAAATACCCCAACTCCCATAGATTCATGTGGAGGTGGCAAAATGGTTAAAACACAATTAAATGATATGGATACATTACAATTTTTTCGCATTCATGTTGATAAATATTGACACAATTAATAAATAAATTAACACGATGCCACACGACAAGAGAAAATAAATAATTGTGTCGTAAACCACCTCAACACAATTACATGTTTCTAACATGAATATCAATTAATATGTTGTAATATTATTAAAAAAATAATATATATATATATATACCAAACACTAAATTATTATTCGTATAATATTCATATTGTGTTATAAACTTATTTGTGTCATATTTATATCATGTTAACTTTTTATAAAATATTTTTAATAGTAATATTGACATATTTGTTATTTTTAATTTTTTTATACCATATATGCTGAACGGATAAAACACAATTAACATGATTAATAAATAATTTTTGTTTATATTTTAATGTTTGATAGGGTTAATAAATATTAAATAGATCCTATTAGCACTTATGTGTTTAACACCACATAATTACATAGAACACCACACGATTACTGGAATTCACACCCCCACTTCTGTCTTAATCAATTTAATTTAATATAATTTAATTTATACAATGAAAATGACATCATGTAACAGCTACCTTGTACCAGCCGTCACGCTCACGCATCCACTTCTGTCTCAATCAATTTAATTTTATATATATATATTCTCATCTTAACCCGTTCACAAATTTTGACTGAGATTTTCTGATTATTTTTTTCTCTCCATGTGATCAGAATTCAGAAACAAAACAACTATATGTAGTTGGAATGGGACCAGCTTGACTTTACTTTGTTGACTTTGTACGCAGACTAGTGACAAGTCTACATTGCCAACAGGGAATATTATTGCAAGTGCTAAAATGTATAATCACTCACACCCGGCCGCTGGATGAAAAATATCTTTAAAAATATTTAAAAATGAATGAAAATACAAAATTCAAGTGAAACTCAATATATATAACTACTTAATCACGTGGCGATCGCTTTGAAAAGGTATAAAATTGATTCAGAAATTATGAAAATTGACGAAATTACGTGCCGAAAGCCAAATAAAACAAAAAAAAATCGATACAAATTTAACGGTAGAAAATGAATTACAAAATTTGAAGATTTAAATCAAGCAATCAAAATCTCTCGCCAAGTCCGAATTTCAGTCATTTTCTCGCCAAAGTAAGAGAAAATCAAAATAATTTATTAAAATTCATTAAAAAGTGACTAATCACGAACTCACAAGAACGAGTCTCTTTTACAAGACATCAAAGTCAAGGAAAGCTTTTATCCGGAGGATTTTGCTACCTTACATCACATGTAAGGTAGCAGCTCCCCTATCCGGATCATTGAAAAGTTTTTTACATAAAATCTCACCACTGACATAAAATAAAACAAAAAAAAAGTATAAAACCAAAAACAATAAATTAAAAAAGCAGAAGAAGAGATCTCCCTTGTTAAGTACGCAACAAAAATCTGGGAATTCTAATGCCTCCCTCGAAATTCTTCACGTTGTTTCTGTTTGTGATCTATCTTTCAATAAGCTTCCAATCCAGTCTCACAGCTGCAGCTGACCCAACATACGCTTATCATGTATGCACAGCAAATTTCACCAGAAACAGCACCTATCAAACTAACCGCAACCTTCTGCTATCTTCGCTTCCCACAAACGCCAGCCGAGGCAATGGATACTCCAGCGGTTTCTACAACGAAACCACCGGCCAAGACCCTAACAAGGTCTATGGCCTCTTTCTCTGCCGCGGGGATCAAACTGCCAACAGCTGCCAAGACTGTGTCACTTTTGCTACCAGAGATGTGATTCGGCGTTGCCCAGACGGCAAACAAACCATAATATGGTACGATCAGTGCCTTTTGCGTTATTCAAATCGCTCTATCTTTTCAACCATGGACACAGTGCCCTATGTCTCTTTGTTGAATACACAAAATGTTACGGACCTACGCAGATTTAACCAGATTTTGGCGTCTTTGATGAGCCAAGTTGTAAATCAGGCTGTGAATAATTCCAAAAAGTTCGCGACACGAACGGCAAATTTCACAGCCTTACAAACACTTTACAGTCTCGCACAGTGTACCCCTGACCTGTCAAGTTCTGACTGTAACGTATGTCTTCAAGCAGCTATTGCAGAGTTGCCGAATTGCTGCAGCGGAGCAACAGGAGCACAAGTCTTGATTCCGAGTTGTATTGCCCGGTATGAATTTTACCCGTTTTACAATTTATCAGCCGCATCGCCACCGCCACCTGCTCCGGTTCTTCCTCCTCCTCCACCTCCTGGTTCCGTAACAAGGTCTCGAGGTAAAATTGAAGTTGAACCCACAGTTTATATGGCCCTTTTTTATTTTTTTAAATTATTTAAGCTAATGCTTTATCCTTCTTAATGCTTTGTTTTATCTTTTTCTTTTGACGGGAGAGGGTAGGGTCAGGGTGTATGATATTCTGTAATTTAAATATAATTCTAAGGGAAACAAACTGGGATTGTTTTTTAAATTTATTTGCACCTCTGTTCTGTTTATTCTATTGAAAGTTTGGCTAAGGAGCAAACTCAAGACAGAAAAAATAGCCTTCATTCTCTACTCTATCTAACTCAACACTATTAAAAAGTCGGATTTACATTGATTTCATAAATGGACGTAATTGATGATTTTAACCATTAAAGATAATTTTTTTTTTATGTTTAATTATTCAATTCGACTCCTATATTTACACTCATGAATTTCTATTATGCCTAGAGAAACATATTGTTGTTTCCTGCAGGGAAAAGCGGAATCTCATCATCAACAATTATAGCCATTGTTGTTCCAATTGCTGTCACTGCAGTGCTTTTTATTGTGGGCTTATGCTACTTTATAAGGAAAGCAAAAAATAAGTATAATGCTGTACTGGAAGTGAATGGTAAACACGAGAGCTACTTTATTACTAAATCAAACAATCTTTTGACAAGAGTACGTACACATACAACTGTTGCAAATTCCTTTTTTTTTTTTTTGCAGTGGATAATGATATCACAACTCTAGAATCCTTGCAATTTGATTTCGAGACAATTGAGGTTGCCACAAACAATTTCTCAACTGATAACAAGTTGGGTGAAGGTGGATTTGGTGAAGTTTACAAGGTATACCATCATTAACACTTCTGAAAGTTTCTGGTAGTTGCAAAAGGTTACACAGTATAGATTTTCTAATGATTGATTAATGTACATTTGCAGGGTGTACTTCCTAGTGGACAAGAAATAGCTGTAAAGAGGCTATCGAGAAGCTCTGGACAAGGTGGACAAGAATTTAAGAATGAGGTCGTGTTGGTCGCCAAGCTTCAACATAGAAATCTGGTTAGGCTACTGGGATTTTGCTTGGAGGGCGAAGAAAAGATACTTGTCTACGAATTCGTACCCAACAAAAGCCTTGACTACTTTCTATATGGTTAGATCATTTCCTTAAACTGTAAAGACTTAAAAAGAGTTGAACATCCAAGATTAGTATTGATTATTCAAATATTTTCATTAGTCTTCTCAAGAGTGACATAATTACTTTAGGTAGCGTTTGAATTCAATTTCCTAATTTCAATTTGAAATTTTTATTTTGATGTAAGCACAGAGCCTGAAAAACAACGACAATTGGATTGGTCAAGTCGCTACAAGATAATTGGAGGGATTGCTCGAGGGATTCTTTATCTTCACGAAGATTCTCGGCTTAGAATTATACATCGTGATCTAAAAGCTAGTAATATACTGTTAGATGCAGAGATGAACCCAAAAATTTCTGATTTTGGCATGGCAAAGATATTCGGAGTTGATCAAACTCAAGGAAATACAAACAGAATTGTTGGTACATAGTAAGTATTGACTACTATTTCATACTTTGCATCCCTTAGTAGAACCATTTAGCCTGGATGATAAATTAATTGGATAGAGTTGTTGAATAGTTTCAAAATATATTGACTTGGTTGCTGGTTTTACAGTGGTTACATGGCTCCAGAATATGCTATGCATGGGCAATTTTCTGTCAAATCGGATGTATATAGTTTTGGTGTCCTCGTTCTGGAGATTATAACTGGCAAGAAGAACAGCAGCTTTTATCAAACAGATGGTGCTGCAGATCTTTTGAGCTATGTAAGCATAAATAGAGTTATAAATCTTTAAATTTTCCACTTTGTTAGTGTATACATCATCACTTACAAATAAAAGCACTAAAAGGGAGGTAGAAACTGCAACCGTGTTTCATTATACTTCACTTTGCAGGCTTGGAAACATTGGAGGGATGGAACACCTTTGCAGTTGCTGGATTCAAATCTGACAGATTTTTACTCAAGAAATGAAGTGATTAGATGCATCCAATTGGGCTTATTATGCGTCCAGGAAGATCCAGCTGAGAGGCCATCAATGGCAACAATAGTTCTTATGCTCAATAGTTACTCTGTCATACTTCCGTCGCCTCAACATCCTGCATTTTTCTTAGGCAGCCGAACTGAGAGGGACTTGCCCACAAAAGAATTTGAGTGCTCTGATAAGTCTACAAGCAAGTCGATTCCATGGTCTGTTGACGAAGCGTCAATTACTGAAGTATACCCCCGTTAACTTGTAAGAACTGTTAATGATGCTTCTTCTTTATGTTAGTATATGATCTACCGAGGGGCAGGGCTGGTACGGTATGGGGGAGAATGACATGGTTTATGACAAGCAATAATGAAAAAGAAGGAGGTGCCCTTCGAATTGAATTATGCTGCGCTGCTTTATCCAAAGTTTTTACTCGTTGAAGTATATGAATATTGTATGTGTGAGTAATGATCCAACGTTGGGATATCAAAATTTCCATTACCATGTAGTTTGTGTTCTATGTCGTCTCGTTAGTGTCTGCTGGGTAGGGAGCCCAAAGTTCAGTGAAGTTATTCAAAGTGATAAAATGGCTTGGCCAGTATCGATGAAACATCTTCATGGTTTTAATTTAAATTTTTCTTTGGGTCTTGTGCTATGTTTTTACACTTTAACGTGCTTACGATTTCGTTGCAACCACCACATGTGGGGATATCAAGATTAGCTTTGCTGGGCATTCGATCTGAAACATTTTTTTAAGAGTTGCATCAGCAGGTATTCCATGCCATATTTTTCTTCATTAGTTTGTGAGTGAGTTCTTTCTATGTGCATTCAGTGAAATAAAAGCCGAAAAAACACTAATCATTTCAGTGGTTGCAAAATAACTAATAAGATTGACGAAAGTTGTTATACCCAACCTATTTTAATCTATTAATAATACTACACAATAATTAAAGGACAAAATACTCTGGAAAATATCTTCAAAATTTAGAAAATTCCAAATAGCCATCGAATTAGCCTGACTCCCACGCATGTACTGTTGTGTAACCTATTTTCTGTCTCACTCTATTTAATGTCGTTTTTCCTCGAGTGCTGATATTGAGTCCCACTTTGTTGACCCATTTTCCTGCAAACGGTAATTTGCCTGTCGTTTTTACTTCTGTCATTACCTCATTTTAAAATACATTCACACGTAAATTTAAAATCAAAGTCAATGTTTGATTAATGGCATGGTAGTCATGAACCCTTCGGTATCCGGTGGTCTCTGGTCATACTTTGCAACTTTTGGGATCAATTACAACTATACTGACAAGACTTAATTACAATCAACATAAATGAGTGTAACATGGGGTCAAAATCATGAAAATTATTTTGGCACTTAGCTTCAATTACCTAAATTAACGTATGGGACAAGATTTACATTGATTTGATGGTATAATCTTTAAACTACTCTTGTTATATACAAAGTTGTGATGTGATGTTAATTTGATAAGAATATATATGTAATTAATTCTTAATTCTCTTCTATAAGTAATTAACAATACGCAATGAGACAAAATCTTTAAAAGATTAGCATCGATCCAAATTCATCTCATACAATAAATATCATAGTACAAACTTGTTTAAAGATAGAGCCTCTGTCCCTGAAAGTTAGCGAGGGTCTAGCTCACTAACTGTAACTTCATTGACTGTAAAATGGACGGAACCGCTTTTAGATTGATCAGATGCCGTGAATTCCAAATTATCCTGCTCCATTGTAGTGTGCATAAAAAATGCAGGCTGCGAAGGTAGTGGCAGGGAGAGAGAGCTGCTATTAAGCATGACAACAACCGAAGCCATGGTTGGTCTATTTGCAACATTTTCTTGAACACATAGCAATCCGATGTGGATGGATCTCATTATTTCACTACTGGAACCATTCCTCAGTGTGGGATCTATCAGATTTAAAGCTGTTCCTTCGTTCCAATTTTTCCATGCCTACAAAAAAAACCAATGGCGTTAAATGTTTTGTTTGATCTCTAAACATTTCAGACTTTAGTAAAGTATATGAAGATTATTACTTACGTAGGTCAGTAAATCCTCAGTCTCCTCTCCAATACAGAAACTATTATTCTTTTGACCACCGATGATTTCCAGGACTAACACACCAAATCTAAAAACATCAGATTTAATGGAGAAGTGCCCTCGCGTTACATATTCTGGAGCCATGTAGCCACTAAAAAATAAAGTTGTCAATATAATTTTAGACTTCAAACATAAAATGGACAAGCTGAAGTTCATCTCCGTATACTTACAATGTCCCCACAATTCTACTTGTATCGCCTTGACTTTGATCCATTTCAAACAGCCTTGCCATTCCAAATTCTGAAATTTTTGGAATCATGTCTGCATCTAAAAGAATATTACTTGCTTTGAGGTCGTGATGAATGATCCGTAAGCTTGAATCTTCGTGAAGGTAAAGAATTCCTCGAGCTATGCTGATACGACCTCAAATGAATTTGTCAGTATCACGAGGTTTCCACCTTTCGAGTAGGTGTGAGCTCCACAAGAATAGAGAGAAAATAATAGAGATAAGAAAGAAAGAAACTTTTGTATATTATCCTGTTATCCAGCTGACGCCTTTCCACTTTACATATATCATTTCCATTCTACCACTTTTTGTATAACTAACCAATTGCAATAATAAAAAAATAAAAGAAATCACAGCTGTCCTCATGGAATAATTCTCCCGAATATTCTCGTAGGTGATATAGTCCTTGAGATATTCTGGCATTTTGTGAACACAAGCTGGTCGTTGCAATGTTTGCTCCACTTCCTGCATTTCAACTGCAAGGCCATCTTCCAGCTCCCTTACTTTAATGGGCCAGGATGTATCACTCCTCTCCCCTTCAGAATGAACCTTGTCCTCAAGGTTAAACTCTGGGTACAGTCTGCAGAACTCAGCAAAGTCTTCCCAAGTTGAATTCTCAAGAGCACAACCAGACCACTGAACCAAAATTTGATAATGCTTTTTTCCTTGTTTTAATATGAATCGGTCAGCAAGTATAGCTACAGGAGTAGAGACGTGCTTGTTGTCAATGGTATCAGGAGGTAAAAATGCAATATAGGCAGCCGAGTTTCCTGTATAAGGTTTGAGTGTTGAGATGTGAAATACCGGGTGAACCTGGCATCCTTCAAGCAATTGCAACTTATAAGCAACAGCTCTGATTCGTTCTGATACTCGGAAGGGGCCATAATATCTATAGGGCCTCATATTCACTGGCTTTGAAGTAAGCAGGAGGTGGATTTTATGGTCAATGAGTCTATGAGGAGGTAGACCCGTAGGTGGTGAAAATAAGGTTTTATATTGTTGAAGGAGAATGGTGAGTTGTTCGGGTAATTGGGTGGGAAGGTGAAGTTCTGAGAGTGAGGAATTTGTATCGGAAACAAGTGTGTCATTAATAATCGGATGCAGCTCAAATAATGAATGCACGACATCTGTAGATAACGAAGCATGAAATTGATGAAAGGAAATCATATTAGGGTTTTGGATGGGTTCACCTCATAAAATGACTGGATTGCCCTCCCAACAAAATTCCATGGTCATTGCACAGTAGTCTGTAGATATTTTACCAAGATGTTGAAGCCACTGGATTCCCAAGACAGCATCGGGACCTTCAATTGGCAATATATAGAAATTCAATTGGAAAGTGTGACCCTGTATCACTAGTGGCACTTGAAGACATTGAAAAAGGCAAATTAAGAAGTCGCCATTACCAATATAAACATGAAAAGCAGGGATGGATTAAATTTTCAAGCCAAGTTGTTCTGTCCATTGTGGTTTGATGAAGTTGTGTGTACTGCCACTATCTATTAAAACATGTAAGTGTTGGCAGCCAATTTCTCCAATTACCCTCAAGGAACGTGGGTTAGATTGCCCAACTAGGGCATTTAAGCTAAATATATCAACTGTCACAACTTCCTCTGTTTGTTCAAGCAAGGGAGACTCCTCTCATGGTTCATTGTCATCATCATCTGTGCCTAACAACAAGAGAAATTTACTATGGTAATGATGGTTTGCACTATATTTCTGGTCGTAATTGTAACACAACCCCTTGTCTCTTTTTTCTTTCAATTCCACCGGGGAGAGATGATGGATGGGGAGGGCTGGAGTGGGTAATAGTGGCGTTGGTGGTATTGGTTTTGGGGTAGGTAAAAGTGGCAGTTGGGATGATGGGTTTGGAATACCAACACTGGCATGTGGATAAGTGGAAGGAAATTTGTTGTGGACCTGATGAGTGAGAGCAGGGGTGGTTTGTTGTGGTTGAGGAGTAACAGCGTTCCATTTTGTCCAAGGACGGCCTGAAATTTTTGACTCCTCAGATTTAGCTTCATATGCTCGTGCTAGAGCAAAGGCTTTCATGAGGGATGTGGGTCTGCCAAACAACAATTCTCACCGAATGTTAGGTTTTAAGCCAGTGATAAAGAAACTGATCAGTAACGGCTCGGAAATGCCCGTGACTTTATTCATCACCTCTTCAAAGGCAGATTGAAACTCTGCGACTGTAGATATTTGTGTGAGCTTGGATAAATTGTCTTGATGATCTTCATACATAGAAGCACCAAAACGTTGTTTGAGATTGATTAAAAAACTTTGCCAAGTGCTCAATAGATTGTTGGCTTTTATCCACTGAAACCATGCAGCGGCTTTTCCTTCCATGTGAAAAGAAACAATACGTAATCGTAGATGATCCGAGTGCCATGAAAATCAAAAACATTCATTGATTCGAAAATCCCATCCATTTAAATCAGTGCCATCAAACTTTGGAACCTCCATTTTCATGGAGCGTAACAGAGGTGAATTATCTGTACTACTAACAAGAGTAGTGGACTGTGTTGGGAAAGCCATCGACGATGTCGGAACCATAGTCGCAGATGACGGTGTTGATGCCGGAGGACGTGATGAATCTCCTAAAACTCCGATAGAACTATTGAGTTGAGACCGTAGCTCCTCAAAACGAAAATCAACTGTGGACATATATTTTTGGAGGTTTTGATGAACAGCTAGCATGTGGCTTTCAAGAAGTGTTTGCATCTTAGAAATAATCTGAGGATCCGTTGTGGCCTCTTAGTTGGTCATTGTTGCAGAGAAAGAGGGAGTAGAGGACAGAGAATGACAATGAGAAGAAAAAAGGCAATGAAAGCACCAGTTGAAACGACCTCAAATAAATTTGTCAGTATCACGAGGTTTCCACCTTTCGAGCAGGTGTGAGTTCCACAAGAACATAGAGAAAATAATAGAGATAAGAAAGAAAGAAACTTTTGTATATTATCCTATTATCCAGATGATGCCTTTCCACTTTACATATATCCTTTCCATTCTACCACTTTTTGTGTAACTAATCAATTGCAATAATAAAATAAAATAAAAGAAATTACAACTGTCCTCATGGAATAATTCTCCTGAATATTCCCTTAGGTGATATAGTCCTTGAGATATTTTGGCATTTTGTAAACACGAGCTGGTTGTTAAAATGTTTGCTCCACTTCTTGCATTTCAACTACAGGGCCAGCTTCTAGCTCCCTTACTTTAATAGGCCAGGATGTATCATATGCCCCCAATGATTTTGTATCGAGTTTCCCAATCTAGTTGCACGCGCTTGATTGCATCTACCAATTTACAAAACCCACAAAACTTATAATTTAGGTCGCAAAATGGTAATAAACAACAAGCTACAGGAGATATTACACAAACAAGAATAGCAACATTTGATGCATTGAAAATTTGCATTGATGTCAAGAGAATTTAATTATGTATAGATGCTATCAATTTCAATGTAGATTAATAGAGTCCTTCATGACATCTGCCTTAACGAGATCATTTTAAGTACTTAGATAAGCATCTAGACAACAAAGTGCAATATGAGTGAATTAGGATAACTGGAATAATATCTTTAAAAGCTTAAAAGAAAACGTGCAACCATTACCAAATATAAATTCATCTACGCTTGAATTAGGCAAAAATTCATAGATGAGAAGCCTTTCGGTTCCTTCAAAGGAGAAACCTAGAAGCCTAACCAAATTTCTATGTTGAAGCCTGGCCACCAATAGGACCTCGTTTTTAAATTCTAGTTCTCCTTGAACCGAATTTTTAGACAGCCTCTTTACTGCTATTTCCTATCTGTGTGAAAGCCTTCCCTGAAATCATTTTACCAAACCAAAAAAAAAAAAACAGGGTAAATGCCAAATGATTTGCACTAACGATTAGTTTTATTTTCGACGTTCAAGTAATGGTTCAAGTGCCTTGTAAACAGTTCCAAATCCACCTTGTCCAAGTTTATTATCTGTGGGGAAGTTATTTGTTGCATCTCTGATGGTGCTGAAGTCAAATTGCAAGGATTCCGCAGTATTGATTTCATCAGCTTCAAAATAGCGGTGTTACAGTTTCCAAACTTTTTATTTGTTGAAGTGTATGATTATTATATGGATGAGTAATGAGACAACGTTGGGATATCAAATTTTCCATTACGATGTAGCTTGTGTTCTATGTCGTCTGGTTAGTGTCTGCTGGGTAGGGAGCCCAAAGTCCAGTGAAGTTATTCAAAGTAATAGAACGGCTTGACCAGTATCGATTTAAAATCTTCATGGTTTTAATTTAAATTTTCTTTGGTCTTGTGCTATTTTTTGACCTTTTGTATGCTTACAATTTCGTTGCCACCACCGCATGTGGGGATATCAAGATTAGATTTGCTGGGCATTCGATCTGAAACATGATTTTAAGAGTTGCATCAGCAGGTATCAAATCCCATATTTTTTTACATTAGTTTGGGAGTTCTTTACATGTGCATTCATGTGAAATAAAAGCTGGAAAAACTCGTCATTGAGGAGGTTGCAAAATAATTAACAAAAGTTATTGTACTGAAGCTAATTTGATCCATTGGTAATATTTTACGATAATTAAAGGACAAAATGCTCTGGAAAATATCTTCAAAATTTTGAAAATTCCACATAGCAATCGAAGTAGCCTGACCCCGACGGCCGACGCATCAACTTCTGTCTCGATCTATTTAATGTCGTTTTTTCTTGAGTGCTGATTATTGAGTCCGACTTTGTTGACCCATTTTCCCACAAACAGTAATTTGGCTGTCGTTTTTACCCCCTGTCATTTACTCATTGACTCCATTTTAAAATATATTCACACGTAAATTTTCGGAAAAATGGAAAAAGCAAATTCACTCGTAACAAAGCAAACCCCACCATCCTGCGAAAACACTCTGCCTTTTATCTTCACGACACTGGCTTTTGTTCCTCAAATATTAGACAATTTATTTTGTCTCTTAAACCATTCATAATTCACAATTAAATATTTTAAAATTAATTCACTTGCTTATCATAATTCATACCTGGTTTAAACTGGAATTTGCCCCCATCAATTTAATTTAATACTATGGTATCTTCTGATTTCACAAATTGGTGAAATTGTCCATGATTATTCCTTGAAATTACACAAGCACCATTAATTGAACTAGACCGGCCTAAAATTTGTTTGTGACGACGAACACCACTTCAAACAACCTATTTTGACAAAAAAGGTTGTATTTTACATTTTAATCTTTAATAGGTTATTTGAGTTTTTATTCATCTTCTCTCGATGAACTTTGGATTCAATTCCCTGATTTCAATTTGAAATTTTGATTTTAATATGCGTACAGATCCTGAGAAATAAAGATAATTAGATTGTTCAAGACATTACAAGATAATTAGAGCGATTACTCGGGGAATTTGACAATTGGATTGGATAATTAGAGCAATTACTGAGAAATAAGGACAATTGGACAATTGGATTGTTCATGATACTTCCGTCGCCTCAACAGCCTGCATTTTTCATAGGCAGTTGAACTGAGAGGAGCTTCCCAACAAAAGAATTTGAGTTCTCTGATAAATCTACAAGCAAGTCGATGCCATGGTCTGTTGATGAAGCATCAATTACTGAAGTATACCCCCGTTAATTCGTTAGAACTGTTAACGATGCTTCCTTTTTATGTTAGTATATGTTCTACCCACAGAGAGTGCTGGTACATTACGAGGGAGAATGACATGGTTTATGACAAGCAATAATGATAAAGAGGAGGCGCCCTTCAAATTGAATGGCGCCTCGTTATATTTTCCAAAGTTTTATTTGTTGAAGTATATGATTATTGTATGGATGAGTGATGATGCAACATTGGGAAATCAAATATTCCATTATGGTGTCGTCCGGTTAGTGTTTGCTGGGTCCGGACTCGGGAGCCCAATTTTCCATTACGATGTAGTTTGTGTTCTGTGCCGTAAGCATCCAGTTCTGTCTGAGTCTTTAATTTTTTTTCCCACGAAAATTGTCTAAATCTATTTAATTTAGTGAAGTTTTCGACAAAAATTGACTGAGATTTTCCGTCTTTCGTGCTTGACTTCACTTTTGTTGACTTCGGGTAGACAAGTCTCCTCTGCGATAATCAACTTTTGCATCTTCACCACGCGTTTCAACTTTCAAACAAAGTTGTTTGATGCCATTCACCAACAATAATACTTAATAAAACAACAGAGAAATTAAAAACAATAAAAAAAAGCGGAAGATAGATGATCGTTACTAAGAACTATTTATTATATTGGTGAGGTGAGCCTGAGGCTGAGAGCGAGAATCCAAATGCATTCCTTCAAATTATTCATTTTCTTTCGGTTTCTGTCTTTTGTAAGCATTTTTCTCAGATTCACAGCTGCAGCTGACCCATAATACCTCGCTCATAATTGCCCAAGTACAACAACTTTAAGCAGGAACAGCACTTTTCAATCCAACCTCAACATTTTCTTCTCTTCTCTGCCCACTAACGCCAGCCGTAGTAGGATTCTCTAGCCGTTTCTACGACGCCACAGCAGGCCAAGACTCTGACAGAGTCTACGGCCTCTTCCTTCGCCGTGGCGATCTTGGCAGCAGCGCCTGCCAAGACTCTCTCACTTTTGCTGCCAGAAATGTTAAACATCAAAATTTCCTTCTTCCTTGTGTTGCAAAGTCCCTTCTGTTAGGAAAAATTAAGTTTTTAAATTTTTATAAAATTTTTCAAGGACCGCTCTCATATAATATATAAGAATTTATAATTTAAAAATTATACTTTGAAAATTTGAGTTTGTTTCTTTTGTTGAAGTGATTTAGGTTCTTAGATCACGATCTGTCACCAATAATCTTTCAGGTTATGACTCAGGTTCGATCTGCACTTGACGTGTGGGCGCCTTTATCACTACCAAAGCAATTAGCACGAGAAAATTTTTCTCTCAATAATGGAGAGAAAAATTTTTTTCTCTAATCTGTATAAAGTGGTCTCTTTATTTTCTTTAGTAAAAATAAGCCTTATATATCTTCTTTTAGTGAAAACCGCAGACTCTAAAATAATGTCTTCTTTTAAAACTCACATTACTTTTTCTTTTAATAAGGGACCCACCGTGTAAAATAACATAAGGCCTCTTACACACAAGCTAATCAAATGGAGTCTCTCACTAAATGATAAAATTAGACTTTTGACCCAAATAGCTAGTTATCTTGCTTATTAATCCAGTAGTGGTGCAGTCAATTAAATGAACTAACTCGGGGATCATTTGGGAACATACAATAGTGGCTACAATAATTAGGCTTGTAATTAAATTAGCCCAATTATTTAATTCCAAATCTACTCCACTAAAAGATTGGAACCGACTTTCATAATTGTATGCTCAAATAATAATTCGTCCCAAGCCACATTGGTTTCTTTACTGCACAATCCTTTGTACCACATCGTTAATTAAATTAATATCTCAACTGTCCAATCAATTTAATAACATCTTATTCCTTGATTCTTACTGGTTTTTGTTGAAAAGTCAAAGTAAGGCATGAAAAATGTGATATTTTTCTAGAAGCCAATTGTTTTTCAATTCAAGGTTGGTGAGTCGAAAATGAAGAATGGAGAATTAGTGATGGCTTTGAAAATAATAATAATTAAAAATTATATTTTTAATTATTTTATTCTTAGCATAGTAATTCACTTCTCCTATAAATAGCTAAGGATTTCATTCATTTGAAATCATCTCAAGTTTGTGAAGCTTATAAGTTTCTAAGCTTTTGTGAGTGAGCAATTGGAGAGTGTGTGTGAGAGTATTGAGTGTATTTGGGTTTTGGAAAAGTGAGATTTCTTTACTCAAATTTGTACTCAAATAATTGTTAATAATACAATTATTTTTCTCTTGCTCCCGTGGACGTAGGCATATTGCCGAACCACATAAATTTTGTGTCCTTTATTTTTCTGTGTTTATTTGGTGCGCTTGATTCCGCATTCCGCGCACAACAAGTGGTATCAGAGCCGACGGTTCGTACTTGGGGGATACGGTACTATTCACATATACGGCACTATTCACATATACGGTACTGTTCACGTATACGTTACTGTTCACATACGGTATTATTTACGTATACGGTGGAGACGACCATTTGTACTTGGGAGACAGTCTATTGTAAGTAGTGTGTATTTTTGCATATCTAGGAAAGTTCTGTCAACAAGGCGATAAGAGTCTAAGGATTCTGGTTTTTAATTGGGACCAAGTTCCCGTCCAGTTTCCTGGGAACTTTCCTGGTGCATTTATTCACGCGAAATTAACATCATAGAGACTGTTTTTCAAGTGAAAATAGTTCGTTGTGAAAATGGTAGAAGGTGAAACTTCCAGAATTGGGGAGAGATCTACCGAGACTATTTCTGGAGATACTTTAGGTGGGAGGCGAGATTTGTCAAATCGCTATTCAGCACCTGTTATAGGAGGCCAGAAGATCGATGTTGAAAAGTTTGATAGGAAAATCAATTTCGGCATGTGGAGGCGCGAAGTTATGGATGGCCTTATTCAAATCGATCTAGATGTTGTTTTGAAAAATAAAAGACACTTGTATGATGAAGAAATTTGGGATCGTATGAACGAGAAAGCTTGTGGTCAGATCAGATCTTGTTTGACCAAGGAGGTGAAATACTTGGTGAAAGATGAGGATTGTGCGGTGATTTTATGGCGTACATTGGAGGAGAAGTACCTGGTGAAAAGTCCTGAAAATCGCCTTCATGCAATGAGCCAAGTATATGGTTTTCGAATGAAGCATGGAGTGTCAATGCACGATCATGTCTCAAGATTTGAAAAGTTACTTGCTGATTTAAAGAATCTTGATGAAGATATTAAAGATGAAGTCAAGGCTATGATTCTGTTACACTCACTACCAGAGGAATATAGCCATTTTGTGACTACTTTGATATATGGGAAGAGTGTGATCGTCTTCAAAGATGTTTGCACAGCATTGACAAGCTTGGAGATTCGGAATAATGATAAAAATTCTGAACGAGCATCGTCTGAAGCTTTGGTGAGTAGAGATTGGGCGATGGAGAAACAAAAGAAGCGTGGTGGAAAGAATTCTCGAGCCAAATCGAGAAGCAGAAAAATAACTCGAGATGAGTGTGCCTTTTGTCATGAAAAGGGTCATTGGAGGAAAGATTGTCCAAAGGCTCAAAAGAGAGAAGGGAAGAAACCAGCAGCAGCAAACATGGCACAGAAAAATGAAGACTCTGATTATTCATTAAGTATTACTCCTGCAGCATACATGGCTAGTTCGAGCGAGTGGATATTTGATAGTAGAGCAACCTATCATTTGTGTCCTATTAAGGAATGGTTTACAGATTTTCGTAATCTGGAATCCGGTGCAGTTGTGATGGGGAATGATCAACCTTATCGCACAATGGGGATAGGAACAATTCGGCTCAGAATGTTTGATGGAATGGTCAGAGAACTCAAAGAGATTAGATTTGTTCCAACTTTAAAGAAAAATTTAATTTCTGTGGGTGCTTTGGAAGCTAAAGGCTACAAGGTTACCATTGAAGATGGTGTAATGAAGTTTACACATGGGGCTATGGTGATTCTGCAAGGGGTTCGGTGTCACAATCTGTATTACTTGAAGGGAGGTACAACTGATGAAGCAAATGTTGTTGAGGCGCACAGTGACACCACCAAGCTATGGCATGTACGACTGGGACA
Source organism: Citrus glauca (assembly GCA_029633175.1). Lineage (NCBI taxonomy): Eukaryota > Viridiplantae > Streptophyta > Magnoliopsida > Sapindales > Rutaceae > Citrus > Citrus glauca. Next base: position 844,606 of record JAQOOD010000001.1, read on the forward strand.
TGCTGGAGAGAAGTCTCTGCAAACTCTGATGAGGCATGGACTCTTAAAAGGTACCAAAACCTGTAAATTAAATTTCTGTGAGTATTGTGTAGTAGGCAAGAAAACAAGGGTCAAGTTTGGTACAGCTAATCACGATACTCGTGAGATCCTTGAATATGTTCACAGTGATGTATGGGGACCAACCAAGACTGCATCAATTGGTGGAAGCCATTATTTTGTTACATTTGTTGATAATTTCTCTAGACGTGTGTGGGTGTACACCATGCGAGCAAAGGATGAGGTTCTAGAGATTTTTGTGAAATGGAAGAAATTGGTGGAGACTCAAACTGGCAGAAAGATCAAAGTATTACGATCTGATAATGGGGGTGAATATACTTCTGATCCATTCTTGCAAGTATGCCAGAACGAGGGTATTAAAAGACATTTCACAATGAGACATACTCCGCAACAGAACGGTGTGGCTGAGCGTATGAATCGTACTTTACTGGAAAAAGGTACGGTGTATGTTATCTAATGCTGGTTTAGATAAAAAGTTTTGGGCTGAAGCTGTGAGCTACGCAAGTCACTTGGTAAACCGGTTGCCTTCTGCTGCAATTGAAGGTAAAACTCCTATGGAAATGTGGTCTGGAAAACATGCACAAGACTATGATTCCCTTCGTGTATTCGGGTGTCCAGCTTATTATCATGTCAAAGATGGTAAATTGGATCCTCGTGCTAGAAAAGCTATCTTTGTGGGATTCAAAGGTGGAGTAAAGGGCTTCAAGCTTTGGGATCTCGAAGATAAAAAGTTTGTGTGTAGTAGAGATGTCCCATTTGATGAAGCTTCAATGATGAAAACTTCAAGTTCTCAGCAGGTTGAGAACAAGACCAAAGAGGTATTGCAGCAGGTGGAGTTTGATGCAACTTCATATGTACCAGTTAGTTCTACATCGAAGAAAGGTTCAACTATGGAAGTGACACCTAGAGTTGAAGAAGAGGTTGTTTCTTCTGATGTCCCACAAAATGAAGAAATAATTGATGATGTAGATAATGATGATTTTATAGCAACAAGGAGGCCAAGAAGAGAAATAAAGAAACCTGGATGGCTTACTAAAGATATGGTGGTAGCCTATGCACTTCCAGTTATTGATGATGACATCCCCAACACTTTCAGTGAAGCATTACGCAGCAGTGAAAGTAATCAGTGGAAGTTAGCCATGGAGGAAGAGATGAAGTCTCTCCATCAAAACCAGACTTGGGAACTTGTAAAGTTACCAAAGGGGAAAAGGGCTATTGGCAATAAATGGGTCTACACCAAAAAGCAAGGATCTCCGAATCAAACAACTCCTCGATACAAGGCAAGGCTCGTGGCAAAAGGTTTTGCTCAAAAAGAAGGTATTAACTACAATGAAGTTTTCTCTCCAGTTGTAAAACATACTTCCATTCGTATCCTACTTGCCTTAGTTGCAGAATATGAGTTAGAGTTGGCTCAATTGGATGTTAAGACGGCGTTCTTACATGGAGATTTGGAGGAGGAAATCTATATGATTCAGCCTTGTGGTTTCAGAGTTGCTGGAAAGGAGAATCATGTGTGTAGGTTGATTAAATCTTTGTACGGACTGAAGCAGTCGCCAAGACAGTGGTACAAAAGATTTGATCAATTTATACAAGGGCAGAAATTCACTAGAAGTGAACAAGATCATTGTGTTTACTTTAGAAAACTACCAGATGGAGCTTTCATCTATTTGTTACTCTATGTCGATGATATGCTTATAGCTTCAAAGAATAGAGATGAGATCGAAAGATTAAAGAAGCAGCTGGCTTCTGAGTTCGAGATGAAATACTTGGGTGATGCACAGAGAATACTTGGGATGGAGATTCGTAGAGACAAGAAGAATGGGAGCGTATGGTTGACTTAAAAGTCTTATTTGAAAAAAGTGCTAGAAAGATTCGGTATGGATGACAAAACTAAACCGGTATGTACACCTCTAGCTCCTCATTTCAAATTAAGCTCTTCTTCATGTCCTAAATCTCAAGAGGAGCACGATTACATGGTTCGTGTTCCATATGCTAGTGCTGTGGGTAGTCTTATGTATGCTATGGTATGCACAAGGCCCGATATATCTCAAGCAGTGAGCATGGTTAGTAGATACATGCACAATCCGGGTAAAACTCAATGGCTTGCGGTAAATTGGATTCTCCAATATTTGTATGGGACAATTGATGTTGGGTTATTGTTCAAGAAGGATTGTGGTCAACAATGTGTTGGGTATTGTGATTCTGATTTCGCTGGAGACCTTGACAAGCGAAGATCAACAACTGGCTACGTATTCACATTGGGTGGAGGTCCGGTTAGCTGGAGGTCGATTCTACAATCGACAATTGCTCTGTCCACTACGGAAGCAGAGTATATGGCAGCAACTGAAGCTGTAAAGGAAGCTATCTGGTTGAAAGGCTTGTTAGGTGACTTGGGAGTAATCCAAGAGAACATTGCGGTCTTTTGTGATAACCGAAGTGCAATATTCCTTGCGAAGAATCAAACATATCACGCTCGGACGAAGCACATAGATGTGAAATATCATTATGTGAGGGAGATTATCGAGAGTGGTGTTGTGTTGTTGAGAAAGATCGACACCAAAGATAATCCATCAGATATGTTGACGAATGTAGTTTCTGGAGTTAAGTTTCAATATTGCTTGAAACTAATTCAAATCATTCGATTGTGTTAAGATATGTCCTTCGGGAATTATGAACTACGGTTGGCTTGATCCCAAATTTTGGGTACGTAGGCAGTCACAGAGATGCAGTCACTTTGGGGATGATGGCTCGTTGATGGGCTCGTTGGTAGTCGGCTCAAATTTGAAAATTTTCGCCGAGGTGGAGAATTGTTGAAAAGTCAAAGTAAGGCATGAAAAATGTGATATTTTTCTAGAAGCCAATTGTTTTTCAATTCAAGGTTGGTGAGCCGAAAATGAAGAATGGAGAATTAGTGATGGCTTTGAAAATAATAATAATTAAAAATTATATTTTTAATTATTTTATTCTTAGCATAGTAATTCACTTCTCCTATAAATAGCTAAGGATTTCATTCATTTGAAATCATCCCAAGTTTGTGAAGCTTATAAGTTTCTAAGCTTTTGTGAGTGAGCAATTGGAGAGTGTGTGTGAGAGTACTGGGTGTATTTGGGTTTTGGGAAAATGAGATTTCTTTACTCAAATTTGTACTCAAATAATTGTTAATAATACAATTATTTTTCTCTTGCTCCCGTAGACGTAGGCATATTGCCGAATCACGTAAATTTTGTGTCCTTTATTTTTCTGTGTTTATTTGGTGCGCTTGATTCCCCATTCCGCGCACAACAGTTTTCTCTAATGATCATTCATACTAAATATGTTGACACACTCTGGCCAGAGAATTCTACGATCAAGTGCCGAAAATCTATCAAGAGATGTGTTGTACAAATTCTATATTATTAATCCATAACTTCAATATTCATAATTGCTTCCACCAAGATACCGAGTAATCTTGACCACAATGATGTGTCGTGTCCATTGGTAACTTAAATTGAATAACAATTACAATCATGAAATCATAATTAACTCAAGATTAAGATTATAGTAAAATCAACGCCTATGAGATTTAATAAGTCTGAAAGTTATTACAAAGTTAACTAAATCTCATATGTGATCATGTTCAATGTAGTCGTACTATATCAATAAATTCATACATGATTAAGACAAATCAATCAATAAATTTATTACAGTTTATACCTAAATAAAGTACCCAACTTTATTTATCAACTGTGAACTAAATTTATTTAATCATAAGATAACTTGTATTTATGTCTTCTGTGAATTGACATGGTGATCACATAAATATATATAATATAATTAAATAAACTTTAATACAAATATTAATGCAATTAAGATATTTGAATAAAATACCTTATTAATTTTATTAATAAAAAAATATTTATTATAATTAAATAAACACATATACTTTTAAAGAGTATATTCTCCTAACACCTTCATCAAATCTCAATTGTTCTAACATATAACCCCTTTTTGTTTTGTTTTTCACAATTTCATTCATATCAATTTGCCACCTAACTTATATCGACAGTTCAATTTGATACCAAAGAATTTTGATAAATGATAATAGCTCTCTGCACCACCAAACCTTTTTTATGTCAACATCGTTAGGCATACAACGATGTCACGGGGCAATTTCGGTATTTCAAAATTGGGGTTCATTTGATAAAAAGTGACACCTCTTTGTAAAACAAAACGGCAAATGACGGTTTGATTTAAAATGAAAAAGTTGAGTGCTACAGATAAATTGATAATTTCCGAATCAGAAAATACAAATGTAATTACTGTTATTAAATTTAACATTGTAATTGATATGTATTTTGAGAAACAAACTTCATCTTGATTGTTCTTTTAACGTTCATATTCATATCAATAAAAAAAAAATTTACATCTCTATCAATTTTAATAAATGTTAAAAGAACAATTAAGATAAAATTAGTTTCCTAAAATAATTTTTTATTAAATTTAATTTTTAATTGACATGTATTTATTAAAATTGGTATAAATATAATTGTTAAAAAGGACCATTAAGATGAATTTTTAAAAAAATAATATTTTTCAGAATTTTTAAAATTAAAAATATTAAAATTTAGCAGCGAATCAATAGTTGACACATGTCTGCCCTTATTGGACGTCAATTTAATTTAAATAAATTACAATTATATCTAAAGACTTTATTTAATAACATAAATAAAATTGTATGAAAATTTAATCGTATTCAGATTTCATAAATGACTATTTTTGTAACCTTTTTTCAGTCTGCAAGAGTACCCATCATTTCAGCCCAGCCCAGCCCATTTACGCCCAACATAATGGGCTGCTTAAGAAAAAGTCTCCTAATTCTGTTGAAGTAAGAACCCCATCACTGTTCTTTGACATTGGAGTAAAACAAAATATGACATGACATGTATCAATTTGAAGAATTGTAAAATATTTCAAAGGTATAATATTTTATCAATACATATATAAAGTTTAATTAAATATAATTATCAATTATCTAATAATATTTTAAAATAAATATACACATAAAATACATATATCAATTCAGGATAATATCTATAATGTACCCTCAAATCTCCACTTCCATTCGTCATTGTCTCTTTTTATGTGCAGTACCGAACAAGTTAAGGGAGTCATGCTCGTGCCCAACCTAGATTTGATCTGTCAGTATTTTACGATAATTAGAGGACAAAACACTCCCTGGAAAATATATTCATAATAGACGGCTAACTTGTATCTCTGACGTCACGAATCGACTTCTGTCTTAATCAATAATGTTTTTCTTTTTCCTTCATCTAACTTTCGACAAATTCTTCAATCACAAAAAATAAAAATAAGAATAATAACCTTCGTCTAATCAATAATTAATTGGAACGGGACGAGCTTGACTTCGCTTTGTTGACTTTGTTCAGCCAGTCTCGTCTCCAATCACAACTTTTGCAGCTTCCACCACTAGTTTCTTCATTATATTTGATAAAATCTGGTCTCCGTCTAGCATTAATGAAACAAAAAATAGTATAAAAAACAATAAAAAAAAGAAGATAGAGGATTGTATTTGTAATTCACGTTGCGCAACAAAAACCTGGGATTCCCAATGCCGCCCTTGAAATTTTTCATGTTCTCTCTGTTTCTGATGTATCTTTTAAGCTTCCAGTTCAGTTTTACAGCTGCAGTTGACCGGGAATACGTTCAATATGATTGCTCAACAACAGCAAATTTCACCAGAAATAGCACCTATGAAAAAAACCTCAATCTTCTCCTCTCTTCTATTCCGACTAACGCCAGCCGTGGAAAAGGATTCTCCAGCGGATTCTTCAACGCTACAGCTGGTCAAAACTCAAACAGGGTCTACGGCCTCTTCCTCTGCCGCGGGGATCAAACTACCAGCGGTTGTCGAGACTGTGTCACCTTGGCTGCAAGCTATGTAATTCAGCTTTGCCCAGTCAGCAAAGAAGCAATAATATGGTACGCTGAGTGCCTTTTACGTTACTCGGATCAGTCTTTCTTTTCTAGCATGGCCACAGATCCCGCTGTCTCTTTGTACAATACACAAAATGTTACGGACCAAGGCAGGTTGAACGAGCTAGTGGGGACTCAGATGAGCCAAGTTGTAACTCAGGCTGTGAATAATACCAAAAGGTTTGCAACGAGAAAGGCAAATTTCACAACCTTTCAAACACTCTACAGTCTTGCGCAATGTACACCGGACCTGTCAAGTTCGGATTGTAACACATGTCTTCGAGGAGCTGTGGCACGGTTGCCAAGTTGTTGCAGTGGAAAGCAAGGAGGAAGAGTGTTGTTCCCGAGTTGTAACGTACGGTATGAATTGTACCCTTTTTACAATGAATCAGCCACAGCGCCGCCAGCACCTGCTCCGGTTCTTCTTTCTCCTCCACCTCCTGGTTCGGTAACGACGTCTCGAGGTAAATGTGAACCCACTTTTTATTGCCATTTTCATTATTTTAAGTTATATGTGCTTTATCGTTTTCTTTTGAGGGGTCTGTCAATGATATATCTGTAATTAAGTTATGATTTTAAGTGAAACGCAACGAGATTTTAGGTTCCTTCTGGTATTAAGCTACCGATAAAGTGTTTGATGAATACTTAGTTTTATCCTACTTATATTATTTCAAATTTATAATATTACTAAGCTTTTGATTTTTATTTCATAATTATAAATTCTTTTCTACAGTAACTCACTACTAAATAGGGAGGACCTTAAAAAGTTAGATTGACATTAATTTCATAATATATGTGATTGATGATTTTAATCATTTAAAACAATGTTGGTTCTGGATATTTAACATTCAATATGATATTTTACATTGATGAATTTCTAGTATGCCTAATGAAACATATTGTTTTTTCCTGCAGGGAAAAGCGGAATCTCATCATCAACAGTTATCGCCATTGTTGCTCCAGTTGCTGTCACTGCAGTGCTTTTTATTGTGGGCTTCTGCTTCCTAACAAGGAAAGCAAGAAAGAAGTACAATGCTGTACCGGAAGGTAGTGGTAAGCACGAGAGCTACTTTATTATTAAATCAAACAGTCTTTTAACAAGAGTATGTACGCATACAATTGTTGTAACTTTTTTCTAAGACTGAATTAATTACTTTTTGTTTGTGCAGCTGATAACGATCTTACAACTCTAGAATCCTTGCAATTTGATTTCGAGACAATTGAAGTTGCCACAAACAAATTCTCAACTGATAACCAGTTGGGTGCAGGTGGATTTGGTGAGGTTTATAAGGTATACCATTCATTATCATGACACCTCTGAAAGTTTTAGCAGTTACAAGACACATTACAAATTTTCTAATTGTTGATTAATGTACATTTGCAGGGTGTACTTCCTAGTGGACAAGAAATAGCTGTGAAAAGGCTATCAAAAAGCTCAGGACAGGGTGCAGAAGAATTTAAGAATGAGGTCGTTTTGGTTGCCAAGCTTCAACACAGAAATCTGGTTAGGCTACTGGGATTTTGCTTGGAGGGCGAAGAAAAGATACTTATCTACGAATTTGTGCCAAACAAAAGCCTTGACTATTTTCTTTATGGTTAGGATCATTTACATAAATTTCAATGTCTTAAGAGAGTTGAATATTTAAGATTTTTTAATAGATTATTCTCGTTTTTATCCTTCTTTTCAAGACAGACAGAATTTCTAGATTGCATTTATATTCAATTTCCAATTTTCAATTTGAAGTATTGATTTTGATATGTGCACAGACCCTGAAAAACAAGGACAATTGGATTGGTTAAGACGTTACAAGATAATTGGAGGGATTGCTCGAGGAATTCTTTACCTTCATGAAGATTCTCGGCTCAGAATTATACATCGTGACTTGAAAGCTAGTAATATACTCTTAGATGCAGAGATGAATCCAAAAATTTCAGATTTTGGCATGGCAAGGATATTTGGAGTTGATCAAACTCAAGGAAATACTAGCAGAATAGTTGGGACATAGTAAGTATTGGCAACTATTACCCTTTGTACATAGTCTCCATTTGGTTAGTTTACAATTTATGGCATCCCCTGGCTGAACCATTTAGTGTGGATTATAAATAAACTGTATAGACTTGTTTGAATAATTTCAAAAGCTTCGTTGTTGTCTTTCAATTGACTTAGTTGTTGGTTTACAGTGGTTACATGGCCCCAGAATATGCTATGCATGGGCAATTTTCTGTGAAATCAGATGTATATAGTTTTGGTGTCCTAGTTTTGGAGATTATAACTGGCAAGAAGAACAGCAACTTTTATCAAACAGATGGTGCTGCAGATCTTTTGAGCTATGTAAGCATAAATGTGATAATATATTGAGATTTTTCCCCTTTGTTAGTGCCTATATCATCACACACAAGTAAAAGCACTAAAGAAGAGGTCGAAACTGCAACCTTTTTTAATATACTCAATATACTGTTTGCAGGCTTGGAAACAATGGAGGGATGGAACTCCTTTGCAGTTGCTGGATTCAAATCTGACAGATTCTTACTCAAGAAATGAAGTGATTAGATGCATCCAATTGGGCTTATTATGCGTCCAGGAAGATCCAGCTGAGAGGCCATCAATGGCAACAATAGTTCTCATGCTCAATAGTTACTCTGTCACACTTCCGTCACCTCAACGTCCTGCATTTTTCATAGGCAGTCGAACTGAGAGGGACTTGCCCACAAAAGAATTTGAGTGCTCTGATAAATCTACAAGCAAGTCGATGCCATGGTCTGTTGATGAAGCGTCAATTACTGAAGTATACCCCCGTTAACCCGTTAACCCGTAAGAACTGTTAACGATGCTTCTTCTTTATGTTCGTATATGATCTACCCACGGTCAGGGCTAGAACAGTGTGGGGGAGAATGACATGATTTATGACAAGCAACAATGAAAAAGAGGAGGTGCCCTTTGAATTGAATTATGCCGCGTTGCTTTATCCAAAGTTTTTTTTCGTTGAAGTATATGAATATTGTATGTGTGAGTAATGATACAACGTTGGGATATCAAATTTTCCATTACCATGTAGTTTTTGTTCTATGTCGTCTCGTTAGTGTCTGCTGGGTAGAGAGCCCAAAGTTCAGTGTGAAGTTATTCAAAGTGATAAAATGGCTTGGCCAGTATCGATAAAACATCTTCACGGTTTTAATTTAAATTTTTCTTTGGGTCTTGTGCTATGTTTTTACACTTTAACATGCTTACGATTTCGTTGCAACCACCACATGTGGGGATATCAAGATTAGCTTTGCTGGGCATTCGATCTGAAACATTATTTTTAAGAGTTGCATCAGCAGGTATTCCATGCCATATTTTTCTTCATTAGATTGTGAGTGAGTTCTTTCTATGCGCATTCAGTGAAATAAAAGCCGAAAAAACACTAATCATTTCAGTGGTTGCAAAATAACTAATAAGATTGACGAAAGTTGTTATACCCAACCTCTTTTAATCTATTAATAATATTACACAATAATTAAAGGACTAAATACTCTGGAAAATATCTTCAAAATTTAGAAAATTCCAATTAGCCATCGAATTAGCCTGACTCCCACGCATGTACTGTTGTTTAACCTATTTTCTGTCGCAATCTATTTAATGTCGTTTTTCCTCGAGTGCTGATATTGAGTCCCACTTTGTAGACCCATTTTCCTGCAAATGGTAATTTGCCTGTCGTTTTTACTTCTGTCATTACCTCATTTTAAAATACATTCACGCGTAAATTTAAATTCAAAGTCATTGTTTGATTAATGGCCTGGTAGTCATGAACCCTTCGGTATCTGGTGGTCTCTGGTCATAATTTGCAACTTTTGGGATCAATTACAATTATCCTGACAAGACTTAATTACAATCAACATAAAGGAGTGTAACGTGGGGTCAAAATCATGAAAATTATTTTGGCACTTAGCTTCAATTACCTAAAATAACGTATGGGACAAGATTACATTGATTTGATGATATAATCTTTAAACTACTCTTGTTATATACAAAGTTGTGATGTTATGTTAATTTGATAAGAATATATATGTAATTAATTCTTAATTCTCTTCTATAAGTAATTAACAATACGCAATGAGACAAAATCTTTAAAAGATTAGCATCGATCCAAATTCATCTCATACAATAAATATCATAGTACAAACTTGTTTAAAGATAGAGCCTCTGTCCCTGAAAGTTAGCGAGGGTCTAGCTCACTAACTGTAACTTCATTGACTGTAAAATGGACGGAACCGCTTTTAGATTGATCAGATGCCGTGAATTCCAAATTATCCTGCTCCATTGTAGTGTGCATAAAAAATGCAGGCTGCGAAGGTAGTGGCAGGGAGAGAGAGCTGCTATTAAGCATGACAACAACCGAAGCCATGGTTGGTCTATTTGCAACATTTTCTTGAACACATAGCAATCCGATGTGGATGGATCTCATTATTTCACTACTGGAACCATTCCTCAGTGTGGGATCTATCAGATTTAAAGCTGTTCCTTCGTTCCAATTTTTCCATGCCTACAAAAAAATACAATGGCGTTAAATGTTTTGTTTGATCTCGAAACATTTCTGACTTTAGTATAGTATATGAAGATTATTACTTACGTAGGTCAGTAAGTCCTCTGCCTCCTCTCCAATACGGAAACTATTATTCTTTTGACCACTGATGATTTCCAGGACTAACACACCAAAGCTAAAAACATCAGATTTAATGGAGAAGTTCCCTCGCGTTACATATTCTGGAGCCATGTAGCCACTAAAAAAAAAAGGTTGTCAATATAAATTTAGACTTCAAACATAAAATGAACAATCTGAAGTTCATCTCTGTATACTTACAATGTCCCGACAATTCTACTTGTATCGCCTTGACTTTGATCCATTTCAAACAACCTTGCCATTCCAAAGTCTGAAATTTTTGGAATCATGTCTGCATCTAAAAGAATATTGCTTGCTTTGAGGTCACGATGAATGATCCGTAACCTTGAATCTTCGTGAAGGTAAAGAATTCCTCGAGCTATGCCCCCAATGATTTTGTATCGAGTTTCCCAATCTAGTTGCACGCGCTTGATTGCATCTACCAATTTACAAAGGCCACAAAACTTATAATTTTGGTCGCAAAAAGGTAATAAACAACAAGCTACAGGAGATATTACACAAACAAGAATAGCAACATTTGATGCATTGAAAATTTGCATCGATGTCAAGAGAATTTAATTATGTATAGATGCTATCAATTTCAGTGTAGATTAATAGAGTCCTTCATGACATCTGCCTTAACGAGATCATTTTAAGTATTTAGATAAGCATCTAGACAACAAAGTGCAATATGAGTGAATTAGGATAACTGAAATAATATCTTTAAAAGCTTAAAAGGAAACGTGCAACCATTACCAAATATAAATTTATCTACGCTTGAATTAGGCACAAACTCATAGATGAGAAGCCTTTCGGTTCCTTCAAAGGAGAAACCTAGAAGCCTAACCAAATTTCTATGTTGAAGCCTGGCCACCAATAGGACCTCGTTTTTAAATTCTAGTTCTCCTTGAACCGAATTTTTAGACAGCCTCTTTACCGCTATTTCCTGTCCGTGTGAAAGCCTTCCCTGAAATCATTTTACCAAAAAAAAAAAAAAAAAACCTGGGTAAGTGCCAAATGATTTGCACTAAGGATCAGTATTATTTTCGACGTTCGTGTAATGGTTCAAGTACCTTGTAAACAGCACCAAATCCACCTTGTCCAAGCTTATTATCTGTGGAGAAGTTATTTGTTGCATCTCTGATGGTGCTGAAGTCAAATTGCAAGGATTCCACAGTGTTGATTTCATCAGCTTCAAAACAGCGATAAGTTAGCATATAGATTTGTATAAAATTAATAACAATTTAAAAAAAAATCTTTATTAAAGAAGAACGCAACGGGAAACTTCTAATGACAGCATATTGGTTTCTTTGTTTCGGCGGAAGTCGTTTTATTGGTTGTAGCACATGTAAAATTTTACCTTTTAATAACAGGGGAAAAAGCACATAATTAACTAACCTTTTGTGGGATCCTGCTTCTGCTTCCTCCTTCGTAGAAAGACAAAAGTGACCAAAGCAACAAGTGCAATGATGAAAATACTCGTAGAAACAACAATGATTATAACAGTTCCAGATGAAATGCTATTGCCTCCTTTGTCTGCAAAAATAAATCATAGAGATACGCGCGAATGTTAACTCGTGTTGAGATTGGATATTAGTGAAATACTAACAGTGGCGGTGGGCGTGAAAATACCTTTGGTGGTTGTCGTATCAGTAATAGTACTGGGTGGACTCAGAGGAGATGGCGATGAAGAATCGGCAGTAGCTCCATAGAATGGATACATTTCCCAGCGAAATATACAGCTGGGTCCCAAAATATAACTTCCTTTTTTCCCATAACAGCAACTCTGCAAATCAGCCATACTTTGACGTAGACAAAATTCACAGTCACTCTGGGATATATCTGGAGTGCACTGCATTAGTGCATAAATCGTTTCAGAGCTTGTCAAATTTGTCTCTTCAGTTGCAAATTTGAGCTTCGAATTGCCCGAAGAAGCTTTTGCCAGTACGCGATCCATTAAACTCCTCCAGATCCGATCAAACTGTGTCAAACTTGAAGTGATGTTATTTATATTATGGCCGAATTCTGTAGGTTTCAGCTCTAGTTTTCCAAAGAAAGAGCGGTTTGAATAGCGTACAACGCATGGAAAATCCATTCCTCCCCATGAAATTGCTTCTTTTTGGTTCGGACAGTTCTTCATCATATCACGAACTGTGAAATTAAGGCAGCTGGCACATGATTCTGGAGTAGAATCTCCTCTGCAGAGTGCAAGACCATAAACTTCGTCGGGATTTTGGCCAATGGTGGAAGTGTAGAAACCCTTGTTCGCGGTTACGTTAGAAGCAAGAGATGAGAGAAACAGGTCCCGATTCTTACCGTAGGTACTATTGGTGGTGAAGTTTCCCGTGTCGTAACATGTCTGGCCGGAGGTAAGACGAATGATACTCAGAAGCATGTAAGAAACGAAACCAAGCAAAATTTTAAAACCCATTATATATCTAAAGTAAACTAGTTGAAGAGCAATGAGAGATCAGCGACCAATATACGGTTTAGAGCAAATAGAGCTAGTGCAGTTGCTTTGCCGGAAAGGCTTTCATTGCTTCCACAAATACATTAGCCATATTAATGTAGAGCTAGTGCAGTTGCTTCGCCGGAAGGGCTTTTATTGCTTCCACCAATAAATTAGCCACATTAACATCTAATTGAGCAGGACATATCCCTTTTGCGGGGCAATAACTTTTTAATGTGTCCAATCACGATTCAAAAAGGTGGTCCCCTCGTGTCTGCCTGCATTTCCACGTAAGATTTTCTCTTACAATCGAGAGGTTGACTTCATTTCCGCGTAAGAGTCTTTGAGAGTTGGTTTCGAGGAGACGGCTGGCGGCTTCGATATATGCGTGGACTAGTCTTCTCAGTTAAGAGACAGTATATATTTTGGATTGAAGTGAGAATTTTAAAAAGTGAGAATAATAAAATTAGTAGTGTGGAGTGGAAATAAAAATATGTTATTTATTTATATTGAAATTAAAATTAAAATTTAATTTATGTGTTTACATTGTCTTGGATTGGGAGTAAATAATTTTAAATTATAATTTTATTCTCATTTAAAGAATTATAGTTTTTAATTACAAAATTAATGAAAAATATATTTGAAATATAAAATATTTACTTTATTATATTTGTAAATTAATAATAATTATTAACATTCTTAATGATGTAAATCACAATTTTTTATTAATTTAAATTTAAATTATGTAAATAAAAAATTTTTAATAAGAGCAACACAAATGAAACATTATTATTGATAATATAGTACAAAATTAATATTTTCATAGAATAAAATATTTATCATTATTAATTAATAGTATTAAATAAATATAATACTATTATTTTTAAATAAATATAATATTATTATTTTTAAATAAATATAATATTATTATTTTTTCAAATGAATATAGAATATAGTAATATTATTAATTCTATATGAGTATAATATTATTATTTTTAAGTAATTTTAATTTAGAATCAATGTAAATTATTTTTTTAACTAAATATAATAATAATATATTTAAATATGTTTAATATTATTATTTTAATAAATATAATTTATAAAATAATATAATAATATCATTTAAATAAATATGATGTTATTTATTTTATTTTTAAATATAATATAATATTTTATTAAATATTATTTATTTTATTTTATTAACTATAAAAGTAAAAAGAGAAGAAGGGGAATAGATTTTCACTTTCACTTCCCCTAATAAGAGTGCGAATCCTCCACTCCAAAATTAAGTGGGGTCTATGAGTGAGATTCTCACTCTTTTTTTAAAATTTGTAAGTAAACAATATAACGAGAGGAATTTACATTCTTCACTTCCACTTTAAAAAATAAACACTATATAAGCTTACGGAAAAATAAATTGATTGATTGTTGATGAGAGTTATCCACGCATTCTGCGTCTACTTGCGTTGCGTAAGGTGCATAACTGCATACGAGCTGTCGGCAAATCCACAATGACTCTTGAAGCCTCTAGCCGATGCCAACTTTTCTTTTTCATCGCGCCACTTGGCTAGTGTGTGAGAGTGAGGGTGGAAGGTCAGCCGTTATCTGTCACTCGGTCGTGGACAATGTTTTTCGATGAGGAATTTTCAGCGTTAAAATCATGATTGATCTTTTGCTCTTCTTTGTTCAAAAATATTATATGATTAAACAATAAAGTCATGGTTTTGAATTCGGATATTCGGAATTGTAAAACATAGTTCATAATTTTTCTGAAATAACTTTAAAACTTAAAGCAACAACAGCGCATTCATTGGGTTATTCTACTGATTTTTTTCTTAAATGATGATTTCTGGAGATGGGTTTGGATTGCTGAATTTTGGAGATGGCTTCGGAATGACCCACGACATGGATCAGGATAAACTGAGATATGATTTAATTTGACGTTTTCTAATCGGATCAAAGCCATGATACTATATGGTTTCAAATCAAGAAATTCCAACTTTTACTATTTTAAATATTTTTATTGAAGATTGATATTTAAAACCAGACGTATGACTTAATTTTAGAGTGAAGTTATTGGCACCGGTCCATTAATCTCTTAAAATTTCTTTTCTAAAAATACACCATCAAATAATTTAAAGTATCATGTTACTTCTATTAAAACCCAATAAATTTCCACATATAAACCAAACAACTCCCTCCCCTCCCCAACACAAAATAACTTTTGACCAAACCCCCATCTGTCACTTTCTGTTGCTTGTTTCAGTTTTCAAATCTCAATTTCATCTCCATGCTCATTTTCTTTAGCAGCTGCATTTGTTGAAATTTGTCAATTGCTCAAACTTCTCATTTGAGCTTGAAAATTTCGAAAATCCATAGTGACAACGAGGAAGCTCAATATATTGTAGTGGCATAAATACTTGGGTGATGTAATAAGTAAACTGCAATTTGCTGTATTGAATTCTAAACTTAATTATTATAAATTCGTCAGTACGTAGTTCAATATTTTTTCTTATCTTATTGCAATTATTTCATAGGCACAAACAAATTCTTTTCAACTTCTTGAAAAGTAACAACTGTATCGGATGTTGATGGCAGATCCTGGCCACCGTGGGAAATAGTTTAGTGAAAAAAAATTAACTTCCTAGTAATATAATTAAAATAGTGACATGACAATTAGTTTTCAGACAATTAGTTTTCAGAAACTACTCTGAAAATATTTTTCTTGTTTTTTGTTGATTTCAAAACTTATATGTGGTATAATGGGTGCAAAAAGTTCACTAGAATTATAGAATAATTTGTACTTGATTTTTACGTTGTCTTTTAGTGTAATTTCAATTAAGGATAAAGTATAAACATATAGTAGGAGTTTTAATAGGAGATTAGAGGAGCACTAATACCTCTACTCCAATTTTAAAGTAGTAGGACTGTTAAAGAATGATGCTTAAAAATTACCCGATTAAGCTTTTGGGGCTAACCTATGGTAGTTAAATTATTACATAACCCAAGTCTCTGTCCATCAGTTAAGTTTATGTTATATTGTAAGACTCGAGGAATAATTTTGACTAATACATTTTTTTTTTAAAGAAAGAAAAGCGATAAAATTTAAATTAATCTTTTAACATTTTTCTTTTTCAAAAATATAAACTCAAATAACCAATCAAATAAAACTATTTTTCAACTACTCAGAGTGACCCGAGCACTTGACATTCTTAAGATTAAAACATACCAGAAATTCGGGCCAGGCCACGGACCCAGACTTTTGGGCCTAAAACCTCCATTGAACCCGGACCCAAATTTTTCTCTCCTGATTTCTTCTTCATATCTTCTACTTTGACCTACATCTTAGGATTTCTCGGTTTCAGTGTCATCCGTTTGTGATCATTAAAGTTGCCATCGACATGAAACTAAAATTCCCAGCTCCTAAGCAATGCCCACATCCCAGTCCGAGCATCGCTTTCATCCGCAACTCTTAGTTTACAACACTAGTAATTTAATATTACTTGGCTGAATGCAAAAGATTCTTGAAGCGAAGTTGAATATGGATCTAGTTAGTACAAGCACTTTTAATATGCGTTTTTGATTCAGAGAGGATTGTGCTAATAAAGTAGTTTTTATACATAATTTAAAAACAAAGAAATTTCTTATAAAATAAAAAAATTGAAGTTAAAAGTAATACTATTTTGGAAAATTTGGCATTTTTTAAGGATAAAAATATTAATATTAAATTGATGCTAAAGCAACCTTAGCGAAACTTAATAAAAAAATCCTCCTCCATTTAAATTTCCCATTTTCTGATTAGTTTAAAAATAAATATAGAGAGAGAAAGATAGACGACCGAGCGTAAGAGCAGAGGCCTCCAAATTGACCAAATTCTACGGTTTGGTTAGGTACGGGTCTTCCATTGTCTGAGGGCTTAACAGTTCCTTATGTGGAAAGACACCAACACCGTAACACGCGCTATCTTTATCTCTTGGACTTTTGGCATCCGTCGCTTTCTCATCCTTTCTGGAGCCACTAAATGAAACTCTTCCACCGGTCAGTCCACAGTCCATACTATTCTACGTCAAGACTTCAAGGTAAAATTAACCACAAATAATAATAATAATAATAATAATTCTATTCTTCATCACTTCTACTCTTGCAAATGGTAATTTCTCATAAATATTCACGTTTATTATATAAAATAAAAAAATTATAGATTATAATTCTTTGTGAGAAAATAAGAGTTATAGGTAAGTAAAATGTTGATAGATGAGAGACATAGAGATGTGTTATATATATTCATGTTTATTTTAAAGTAATATACATTTTTTTTAAATTGCCTTAATTTAGTCTTGCATTTTTCCTTGAAAAATGATTAATTTTGAAGCCCAAGGTCTAGGTGAGTAGTAATAAAATTTCATGGATATCTACTTTAAATATCTGGTGATTTGAATTTGTTCAGTACATTATTTATGAGATGAATTTGATTATTTTCTTGTTAGATAAATTAAGTTGAGGATGATTGTTCTTGTATTGTTTAGCATGAGATGGATGAGATAAGAAATTTGAAAATGATTGTTTTTGTATTTTTCACTAATATTTATTTGTTACAAATTTTAATTTCACTTTTTTTTATTTTACACTTTTAATAATAATTCCGTTTACTAAAAGTTATTTTTGTTTATCTATGTTTCCAAACGTGGAAACAAAGGATGAAATAGTAAAATAATTAATAAAGTTAACATTATAATAACTTATAAAAGTAGTGTCTTTAGAGTAGCACTAAAGAGTTTTTTTTTTTGTTTAATTTTTTAAATATTTATTTATTTACTTATGTGGCAAATAAAAGAGTGAAAAAATAAATCATCTCTTAAAAGATTATTCAAATAAAAATAAGTTTATATTATATTTATAAAAAAATTTCTCTACCAAAATAATAGCAATTATAACACTTTATCTTTCTTCAAGAATAAGAAGATAAAAAAATATAATATTAAATGAAGACTGCAAAAGACTCTTTAAATAAAGATTATTTAAATGAGACGGTGCTCTTCTTTCTTCAATAATATTATTTGAAAAAGTAATGATACAACCACAAATTCTTACATAAATTTATTTTATATAAATTGACGTAACATCAATTCATTAGTTGAATAAAAATAGAAAATAATAAAAATAAATCATGTGAGTCAAGAAATATTTAATTTAATCAATTTTATCATGTCACATCAGTTTATACAAAATAATTTTATATAATAATTTATGACTATGTCATTACTTTATTTGAAAAGTCTTTTTATGATCAAATAATACAATTATTTTTCTTAAATCTAAAGTATATATACAAGATAATAAAATCATCTAATGAAAATATGATACGTGGATTTTGTGTTAAAATATTTTCCACTTATTTGTTAGTTTTCAACCCGAATATATTTATGAATGAATTATTAATTTGTTGCATGGATTCATGTTATCTCAAATCTACTTGTGTTTATTATATATTCAATACAGGAGTCAACGGTATACTTTTTTACATTAACAGGAGTCAACGGAAAACGGTGACCAAACGTCAAGATTGGAAAAAAAAAATATTGGAACCAACTACAAGTTGCAGTGACCCACTTTTATTATCTCTGACAAGACTAGCGGATCATCATTTCAAACCAGAGGTCTGCCCACCTTATCGTTTAACGTAAGGTGCACTCCCTCACATATCTGTAAAGTGATTCTAATGAGATCCATTGCTGTGTAAACATTACGTTAAACCTTGGGAAAATATTTGGTATCTAGAATGGCAGAGAGAAATATAAGAGAAACGACAACACATGCTATCGTTTATATTTTAAAATCTCTCGCCCTTTATATTTAAAAAAATTTAAAATATTAATAAAAAATAATAAAAAAATAGAGTTTTATCCGCTCTTAACTTTATTTTTGCGACTCTCTCACTGTTAAGATAGTTGAATACAGTTAGTACAGTTAGTTAAGTATAGTTGCTGGTAATGCTGATGTGGCAGTCCAGTCAGCACAATTTGTTATTTGTTATGGTTGTTAGCTTTAACAAACATATGATTCATGTACTGAGTGTAGAGAGTCATGTATATATACTTGTAATCATCGAGATTAATATACTTTTCTCTTCTCTGTTTTCTATTTCATTTTCTCTCTAACCAAACACTTCATTAAACTTTACATGGTATCAGAGCTTCAATCTGTAAGCTGAAAATGACCTTAGCTCATCCTAATCAAAATACAGTAGCCTCTATTTCTTCATTTACATTCACAGCACCAATTAAACTTGACAGATCAAATTACACAATCTGGAAATCTCAGATTCTTTCTTCAGTTCGTGCTAATGGACTTGAAGATCTTCTTGATAATTCGAAATCTTGTCCAGATCAGTTTCTTCCTCAATCCTCTGAAGGTTCAACAACTGAAACTCAGATCAATCCATCCTTCACTGCTTGGAAAAGGAAGGATCAAATGCTGCTGAGCTGGTTGATGTCATCCATTAGTCTCGACATTCTCAGCCTTGTGGTAAATTCTGAGACCTCTCTTGATTTATGGATAAGTCTTGAGCAGCAGTTTGGATCTGAAACATTTGCCAAAAAGGTTCATCTAAAAATAATGCTTAACAATCTGAAAAAAGGATCTATGTCAATGTCTGATTTCTTTGGAAAACTGAAATCGATAACTGATGAGTTAGCCATTGCTGGAAATCCTATTAGCTCTTTAGACTTCATTACACACCTGATTTCTGGATTAGGTCAGCCTTACTACCCTGTAGTTGTATACATTGAAGCAAATCTTGCAAAAATGTCTATCAATGAAGCATATTCCATGCTTTTAACTCATGAAGCTAGGCTAGAAGCACATCAGTCAAGTGCTAACAAGGAGGCTAAATTGAACTATGCTGCTAACATTGCTCAAACTGGATCTAATAATAAGTCTGGTAGTCAGTACAACAATAATTGGAGCAAAAATGGTGGAAACAATAATGGAGGTAGAGGTGGTTATGGTAGAGGTTATGCACAAGGTCAGGGGAAAGGTAATTGGAATAATAATTGGAGTGGTAATGGTATGCAAACTGGAAACTATGGAAACTTTCAAGGAAGAGGTTCTGTTCAAACTGGAAACTATCAAGGAAGAGGTTATGCTGGAAATGGAGGTTATGTTGGTGGAAATGGTAATGGCAGTGGTAACTTTGCCAGGAGTGGTGGAGGTTTTAACTATGGCAAGAACTTCATTGATCCAAATGCTGCCACTGTCATGTGTCAAATCTGTTTTAAACCAAGGCATACTGCAGCAGAGTGCAGGAATAGATTTAATCGAGACTTTGTTCCCTTTTATCCAACCTTTGGCTATAATCCAGCTCAGTCTCAAGCACCAAGAGCAGCTTTTCTTACAACCTCAGAAGGAGAAATGGCAGACCAAGGTTGGTATATTGATAGTGGGGCAACTCATCATCTCACCAACAACCTGCAAAATTTGAGTATTGGCAAAGAGTATGCAGGTAATCAGTTACTGCATGTTGGTAATGGTCAAGGTTTGTGCATTTCACATATTGGCTATACATGCTTACCTACATCATGTGGATCATCTTTACATTTGCATGATGTCTTATATGTTCCTCAGCTCACCAAAAATCTGATTAGCATTTCCAGATTACTTGAGAATACAAATTTAACCATTGAATTTGTTGCCAACATGTGTTTTATTAAGGACAAGAAGAGGGAAGTGCATCTGGCTCAAGGGATTGCTAGAGGAGGATTGTATCAGCTGTTATCACACAATGACTTTGTCTCAAACTCTTGTAATCTGACCTGTAATCCCAGTTCTATGCTTTCTGTTTTCAATAACTCAGCCTGTAATCATTCAGGTTCAGCTGAGAATACAGCTTGTCTTTCTCAGTGTCATACAAACACTGTCAAGTCAATAAAGTCAGCAAACTTGTTTCATCAACGTTTTGGTCATCCTAACAAGCATGTGTTAAAATGTATTTTGTCTTCATTGTCTCTTAATCATTCTGATATTGTGCCTGATTTCTGTGATGCATGTCAATATGGCAAAATGCATCAGCTTCCTTTTTACTCAACAGGCATCAATACTAAAGCACCTTTAGAACTTGTTCACACTGACCTTTGGGGTCCAGCACCATTGCATTCATCAAATGGTTATAGATACTACATAAGTTTTGTGGATGACTATAGTAGATATTGTTGGATATTCCCCTTAACTCTAAAGTCAGAAGCTCTAGACACCTTTAAATTCTTCAAACATTTAGTTGAAAAACAAATTGGGTGTCCTGTCAAAGCTTTACAATCTGATTGGGGGGGAGAATACAGAAATTTTCAACAGTTTCTTGAGGAAGAAGGGGTAGTTTTTAGGCATAGTTGTCCTCACACACATCATCAAAATGGTGTGGTGGAGAGGAAGCATAGACACATTGTCGAGACAGGGCTGACATTGCTTGCTCAAGCCAAGATGCCTTTATCTTTTTTGTGGGAATCCTTTCATACTGCCTCATTTCTTATAAATCGAATGCCAACTCCTATTCTGAATAATCAGTCACCCTTTACCAGACTCCATGGCAGAAAACCTGATTATCATTTTCTTAGAACCTTTGGCTGCTCATGCTATCCTTTTCTCAGACCTTACAGTAAGCATAAATTCAACTTTCATACACAAAAATGTGTTATGATAGGTTACAGTCCAATGCATAAGGGGTATAAGTGTCTTGATTCCTCTGGAAAGATTTATGTTGCTAGACATGTCACATTCAATGAAACTGAGTTTCCATACCCAGAACTTTTTCCTTCATGCAAACCTAATCCTAAAATGCAGTTGAGTCAGTTTCTTCCTACAACTTTCTCTTTTCCAGCAGTCATTGAAGATATCAGCAGCTCACAATCCTTTCTCAGCTCTCCTACTCCAGGTGCAGCTCCTGATTCAAGTCATTCTGAGTCCCACTCTATGCAACAATCTCCAAATACTTCCTCACAAAACTGAGCCTCCCATTCATTATTTGATAATCCATCAGTTCAGCCACATACAGAATCACTACCTTTGTCAGCATCAGCTGTACAAAACACCCATCCCATGGTCACCAGATCAAAAGCTGGAGTGTTTAAACCAAAAACATATCTAGCAGCAGTCCAAGAGCTTGAGCCATATTCTGTAAAAGCTGCTTTAGCAGATCCTAAGTGGCACCAAGCTATGCAGGCTGAATATGAAGCCTTGCAGAAAAATGAAACCTGGATTCTAGTTCCCAAGGAGTCAGCAGGGAAGATAGTTGGCAACAAATGGGTTTTCAGAGTCAAGTATAATCCAGATGGCAGCATTACCAAGTATAAAGCAAGATTAGTTGCAAAGGGGTTTCATCAAACACAAGGTGTAGACTTCTTTGAAACCTTTAGTCCAGTTGTTAAGCAATGCACAATCAGAGTTATTCTTAGTCTTGCTGTTATGCATAACTGGACAGTAAGACAACTAGATGTTAATAATGCATTTCTCCATGGTGTTCTTACTGAAAATGTTTTCATGCATCAACCTGAGGGCTTTGTGCATCCTCAGTTTCCTTCCCATGTTTGTAAGCTTACCAAGGCACTTTATGGCCTCAAGCAAGCACCAAGGGCCTGGTATGATAGATTGAAGGCTTCACTACTGCAGTGGGGATTTGTTGCTTCTAAGTCTGATACATCATTGTTTATTCATCATGTGGAAGAAGCTATTGTGGTTATACTTATATATGTAGATGATATCTTAATAACTGGTTCTAACTCTAAGCTTGTAGAAGGAGTTATAAATAAGTTGGGGGCAGAGTTTGCATTAAAGGATCTAGGAGAATTTAATTATTTCCTTGGTCTTGAGGTTACCCCGTCAGTGGAAGGATTGCATCTGTCACAGACTAAGTATATAGGAGATTTATTGAAGAAAGCTCAGATGTTAGATTGCAAGGGTTGTCAAACTCCTATGAGCTCAACAGAGAAGCTTGTTAAGGATAAAGGAGCCATGTTTGAAAATCCCTCTTTGTACAGAAGCTTGGTTGGTTCTCTGCAATATGTCACTTTAACAAGGCCTGAGATTGCATTTACAGTAAACAAGCTTAGTCAATTTCTTGCTTGTCCTTCAGTCTTTCATTGGCAGGCCTGTAAAAGATTGCTGAGATATTTACAGAATACAGCAAACTATGGTCTGCAGTTTTATGGTTCTGGATCTCTCACTCTCACAGCTTTCTCTGATGCAGATTGGGGTTCAGATTTAGATGATAGGAGATCAGTGGGAGGATATTGTGTTTACTTGGGAGGTAGTCTGATTTCGTGGTCTTCAAAGAAGCAACATATAGTTTCCAGAAGTACTGCTGAGTCTGAGTATAGGGCCTTAGCTCTTGCTGCAGCAGAGGTGCTATGGATTACTTATTTACTTAAAGAGTTAAAGGTGTCATTGCAGCAAGCTCCAGTGATTCATTGTGATAACAAGAGTGCTGAAGCATTAGCTAGTAATCCCAAGTACCATTCCAGAACCAAACACATCGAGCTTGATCTTCATTTCATTAGAGAACATGTAGCTAAAAAGGAACTTCAGGTCAAGCATGTTTCCAGCCATGAACAAGTTGCTGATATACTTACAAAACCTTTGGCTCATGATCAATTCAACTATCTGCGTTCCAAGCTCAATGTTCTTCCCAGACCTTGAGCTTGAAGGGGGATGTTAAGATAGTTGAATACAGTTAGTACAGTTAGTTAAGTATAGTTGCTGGTAATGCTGATGTGGCAGTCCAGTCAGCACAATTTGTTATTTGTTATGGTTGTTAGCTTTAACAAACATATGATTCATGTACTGAGTGTAGAGAGTCATGTATATATACTTGTAATCATCGAGATTAATATACTTTTCTCTTCTCTGTTTTCTATTTCATTTTCTCTCTAACCAAACACTTCATTAAACTTTACACTCACTGTCTCTGTTGTGCAGCCCTCTCTCTCACTGTCTCTCACTATTTCATGATCTTTCTCAGTCACACACTCCTTTTCACAATCTGAATTTTTTTTGGAAGAATTAAAATATCATCCGAATATGAGAATCGTTCAAACACAACGATAATATTGCAAATAGACTTGAATTCGCTATTCATTTTATTATTGAAAGATAAGACTTTTAACAAGCACATGGAATGCAAAAACAAAAACCCAACAAATTTAACAATAGATTCAAACTTCCCATTACATTCCAAAATAATTTTGCATACCCATTTCTTAGAAACTGAAACGTTAAAACCCAAATCAGATCTAGATACAAATCAATTAATCGATTAAGCTCTCTCTCCTCTGATTCTTCGAGCAAGCTGAATATCTTTGGGCATAATAGTGACCCTCTTAGCATGAATGGCATAGAGATTGGTATCTTCAAAGAGACCTGTAAGATAAGGCTTCGTAGCTTCTTAAAGAGCCGCAACGGTGCTGCTTTGGAACCTGAGATCGATTTAAAAATCCTGAGCGATTGCTCTCACGAGCCTCTGGAACGGAAGCTTCTTTATCAAAAGGTCAGTGCTCTTCTAGTACTTCTTAATCTCTCTTAAAGCCACGATTCCTAGCCTGAAACAGTAAGACTTCTTCACTCCTTCTGTTGCCAGAGCTGACTTCTGAGCCGCCTTCCCTCCTGTGGCTTCTTCACTCCTTCCATTGCCGAAGCTGAGTTCCGAGCCGCCATTGTCGCCAACTGCTTACGTGACTTCCCTCCCGTGGACTTACTTGCTGTCTACTTGGTATGAGCCATTTTCTGAAATTGGAAGAGTGTAAAGCATGTTTATTTCTCAAAAAAAATTTAGGTAATTGAGATGTTAGTGAGAGAGAGTTGTAAAGATGGAACGATAATAAATGATTTTATTTTCTTTATTTTTTATTAATATTTTAATTTTTAAAATTAAAAAAAGGCGAGAGACTGCTCTCGTGCTTCTCTCTAGGAGTGGGCAAATTATCCGACCCGACCCGATCCGATCCGAAATTTTTCGGGTTCGGATCGAATCGGGTGGTCAATAAAACCCGATCGGGTGAAATTGTCTCAACCCGATCAGATCATGATCGGATCGGGTGAATCCGAAAACCCGATCGGGTTGAGACAATTTCACCATTTTTTTTTATTATCGAATACAGAAACAGAACTACAGCAGTCAGTCACGAACTCACGATGCGAATATGCGATACAAAAACAGAAATACAGAATACAGAAATTGTGAATCGATCTTGAGTATAAAATACAGAAGCAGAAACAGAAATAGAATACAAAATACAAAAGTTACAACTTACAAAACAAACACACACGCACAGTTCAGTAGTTCACAAATCACAGATCAAAAATCACTGAACAGAAACCCTCAAACCGGCAAGTCCAGCACCCACTCACTCAAGCCGTCAAGCACATTAGCACAAGCAGAACTATAGAAGCAGGCAGCAGCCACAGCCAACTCACTACCTAAACCCAGTAACCTACAGTCCCAAACAAACACACACGCACAGTCCACGGATCAAGCTTCAACCGGTCACCACGCACAACCAGCAACCACTTTCGAGAATGACCCCAACCGAAGCTGAAGCTGATTCGCGAAGATCGTGACCTGATCTACAGATCTGCTGCAACCACGCGCCGGCAAGCTGCCTTCGAATCCCCGATCCACTCGAGTCTCCACCATTGGTATTCACGGGTCACAACTGCCTCACGGTCACGGGTCACGACTCCAGCCTCCAGTCTCAAAATTGAAAAGGCCTCTTCGAAGACTCTTCACTCTCTGTCTCTGAGCGGCTGAGCCTCTGTTTTTGGAAGTTGGAATTTGGAACTTGAAGTGAAGCTGTGAAAGTGTGAAGTTGAAGCCCGAACCGAATAAAAGCAAATCCGACTTTTGAAGTTAAAAGCAAGCCCGAACTCGAATTAATCCGCATCCGATCCGATCCGAACTCTACCCGATTTTTTAACCCGACCGAATTAGATTCGAATTAAATTCGGATCGGATCGGATTGGATCGGGTTATAAATTCGGATAGAGTTCGGATCGATTTTTATCCAATCCGACCAACCTAAAACTCAATCGGATTGATCCGAACCCGAATTTGCACCCCCCTCGTCTCTCGCCTTACTGGATGCCCGGCAGTCCTCTAAACCTTAAGGTTGCGGCCCCCTCAAACCAGAAAAGTTTTTCTTCTTTTTACATTTTTATTAAAGACCAAAGGACAAAGGACAAAGCAGCAAGCATCATGATCGGTGGAAAACTCATATATCAATTACTAAGTTACCGGGACCCACTCTATGATCTCTTGCATTAATACGTATGTGTAATATATATAATTAAATTTAATACAATTATTTTTTATATAATAAATTTTAAGATAAATACACGTAAATTTTTTATATATTATAATATTATTTATTTTTACGAAATTGACATGATATTTTCAAATGTATTGTAGAATTTATTCTCACAAGACTAACGTATCATGATTTGACTCCAGCAAATTTTGTATTTTAAAGACCCAAACACGGAACAGAGACTAAAGCGAATTAGCAATGACTTCTTCAAGATTGTTACTCTCGTTTTGCACCAATATTCTCTTACAACTTGTTGCTCTCACTATTGCCCAAGTCCAGGATACGGCACTGTACAGCGTGTGTTCAAGCAACCAGGGTAACTTCACCGTAAATAGAACCTACCAAGCAAATCTCAATCACCTACTCTCATCCCTCACCTCTAACGCTAAAATCGACACTGGCTTTTTCAATATCTCCTATGGCCAAAATGTCGATAAAGTTAATGCAATGGGACTCTGCAGGGGAGATGTTAAGCCAGCCAGTTGCCGCAATTGCATCGCTACTGCTACTCTTGCCCTCCCAACGCGTTGTCCTAACCAGAAAGAGGCTATTATATGGTACGATAATTGTACGTTAAGGTACTCAAACCGCTTTTTCTTTGGCAACATGGAATTCGAGCCCCAGTTCTGGATGTATAACTTGAAAAACGCATCGGATGCAAGCACCTTCAATCAGGCTGTAAAAAGCTTGTTGGATAGCCTGAAAATTAAAGCAGCCCCTGGTGATAAATTTGCAACAGGAAATGCCAATACGTCTACAGGTGCAGGCTCTCAAACCATATATGCACTTGTGCAGTGTACCCCTGATTTGTCTGAGCAGCAATGCATTGATTGCCTAGATAATGCCACCGAATTGCTTCCCAAGTGTTGTGATGGAAGATTAGGAGGGAGAGTTATCGCACCCAGTTGTAATTTTCGTTACGAGATTGATCGTTTCTATGACGTCACAGCTGATGCCCCGACGACATCTCCATCACCAGCATCATCACCACCCCCACCGACACTGACACCGACGGCTGATCAGCCGCCAGCATCACAAGACGAATCTACAAATTCCACAACTCAGAAAGGTACCATGCACTTGCGCGCTCAAACCGCATAACAAATTTTCTTTTTAATTTTTTTTCCATTCTGAGGGGAGATTTGTAGATGTATGTAAAAATTCCGTAATTTTTTCATTTTAATAAAATTTTATTCTCGGTCTTTGCAGGAAAGGCAAGTCATTCGACATCTGCAACTTTTGTCCTCGTTTTAGTACCCTTATTATTTTGGTAACACTTGTAATCTGTATCTGCGTATTTCTAAGTGATCCGAAGCCAAAGGGGAAAAATAAGGAATATCGTTTTCATAATTTCATGTTATTCAAAAAAGCTTGTACTCTGTTTTATTGCAATGGAGATCATCTGCTCCTCTAGAAATAAGAATAAAAAGAAATCGAAACCATTGACGCAAAATTTTATGTTCTATTGACTGGGCTCAAATTTCTTTACAGTCGTTGCAGAAGCAATTCATCTTTTCATGAGCAGAGCATATAGCTGGTGGTAATCTGAACATGAGTGAAAGTCTATTCAACATATTTAATTTAACATTTAAGAAATCATAGCTTCAAAGTTGTTGAATTTTTGTGTGTGAGTTTGGTGAAAAAGGGTTTGACTGACTCAGTCTACGGAAGGAAATCCTCATTTAATATTCCTATGTAATATTTGACCAAACGATTAAGCTCCAATTTTAGCCTCTCGTTTCTGAAAAAATTAACAATACTTCATTTATAATGAAGATGTTGAAAGGGTGTGCGAAATCATTGCACTACATGCATAGATATCGGTATTCGCCAGAAGACCTCTCTTAGGCATGGTGGTCAACGGTTCGAAATGGCCTTGATTTCTCAGTTGACTGGTTTCGTGTATTGTAGTGGCAATTGTTTGACCAATACCACTAAGTAATGAATGCTGATATTAACCTTAGAAGCCACGGTAGAACTTCGATAAAAATTAATAGTTTCTGGACCATGAGAATTAAGAAATTTATTAATTTAGAAAATATTAATATATTGATAGATTAATAATTATTAATTTGTTGATAATTTAGTAAATTATTAATTTTTAAAGATAATATCACTTTCATAATAGAACTTTTAATGAAGTATAGAGATAGTATAATTAAATAATGTAGTGATTTTATCAAGGTGTCTAATACGATTTTGATATGATCTTGATTGAGTGAATCAATTTAATAATCATTTGTTGGATCATGATTAAATTGTAACTCATCAAATAAGAACTTTAGAGATAATATATTTAGTCGATCTCTCTCTTATTTCTCTTAACATAACATATAGAACTTTTAATGATCATTTGTTGATCTCTCTCTTATTTTTCTTAACATAACATATAGAACTTTTAATGAAGTATAGAGGTAGTATAATTAAATAATGTAGTGATTTTATCAAGGTGTCTAATACGATTTTGATATGATCTTGATTGAGTGAATCAATTTAATAATCATTTGTTGGATCATGATTACATTGTAACTCATCAAATAAGAACTTTAGAGATAATATATTTGGTCGATCTCTCTCTTATTTCTCTTAACATAACATATAGAATACAACAATAACTTCTCATATGAAAGATATAAAGAAAGCAACAATGATCGATTAATTGCGTAGAGCGTTATGCCAATACAACAAAGAAAATTATAAATATATCATATGTATTTAGTTTTAAACTAGTTTATTATTAATTTATGTAATAATTGGGTCATACAGAAAAATATTTTTTAAAAAATTTATCAAATTATTAATTCATCACATTGGTCCTAAGTCGGGTTGACAAAAACTATTATTTAATCAAGTTATTATCAGATATTAACTTAAGCAGTATCTAATGTACTTAGGCTTCTGGATTTGATTTTCAATCTCTTATACTTAGATTTCGGTGATTTCAACAAGTTTGTGGTTTCATAATAGTAATCAAATTAAAAAGCAATAAAGAAGAAGACAAAATATAAACATAAATATATGCATCTATGCCAGCACGTATGATCATACCTTTGTCCGTAGGGGCGCCAGAAACAGAAGTAATCAATGATGAATATGCACCAGTAAGAGAAGTAATCAATGATGAATAAATATTTTAATTTAAAACCACATTTACAAAAACACAATCAATTTTTATTTTAATGGCTTCCACTATACAACAAACTAGGCTAGTTCCCTGTTTAATTTGCTTGCTCTGCCACGTCGCATTGGCATTCTCCACTAACTTCCACAACTTGTCTCCTTTAAAAAGTTTTAAATATTTCTGTAGTTGGGTTCAAACTTCAAAATGGCCGCGGCAGCTTTTTAAATTTACTGCATCTGTAACGCAAGTTGTTCAACAAGAGACATAACATTAAAATCGAAGTGTCAAATAGTTGACATCTACCGACAAGATAATCACCGGCATAACGAGTAAGTAATCTCTATATATATGGACAAGCAATCACTCCATTAGTTCCCCACAAACCAAAAAGATATTCAATCCAACTCATTCTCCATTTTTTTAGCTTTTCAAAGACAATGGCTTCTTCAAGACTGCCCTTATTCTTGTGTTCCATTGTCTTACAACTTTTTGCTCATACTATTGCCCAGCAAGATACGCCTCTGGATGAACTTTGTTTAAGTGAAATGGGCAACTTTACCAAAAAGAGTAAATACAAGGCAAACCTCGATCGCGTACTCTCCACCATCTCTTCTAACACTAAAATCAGCTATGGGTTCTACACTGCCTCCTACGGCCGAAACAACGATCAAGTTAATGCAATGGCACTTTGCAGAGGAGATGTTAGTCCCAACAGTTGCCGTAGTTGCATTAAAACTTCTGCTGTGGAGCTCCGGAAACATTGTCCCAACCAGAAAGAGGCTGTTATCTGGTACGATTATTGTATGTTAAGGTACTCGAACCGATACTTCGTTGGCAACATGGAGTTCGGGCCTTGGTTCTGGACGTATAACTTGCAAAATGTGTCAGATGCGACTACTTTCAACAGAGATGTAGCGACCTTGTTGAATATCCTTAAAAATAAAGCGGCCTCTGGTGATAATTGTCGTAAGTTTGCAACAGGAAATGCTACAACCACAAATTCTCCTACAATATATGCACTTGTGCAGTGTCCACTGATTTGGAGAAGCAGCAATGCATTGACTGCTTAAATAATGCCAACGCATTGCTTCCTAAATGTTGTGATGGAAGACAAGGAGGTAGAGTTATCGCCCCCAGTTGTAATTTTAGGTACGAGATAGGTCGTTTCTATGACCTTACTGTCACATGTTAGAATATTAAATTTACACTTCTAATTAAAAGTTAGAATATAAGTACTTTTCCCCATTATTGTTCGATCTTTTAGCACTTACTCTTCTATAGCTTTTGTGACATTCAGTTACTCACACGTCAATAGTTTTTCAGAAAAACTAACTCTGTAATTTTGGCGATAGAGGAGGGGTAACGGGATATTATGAAAACTATAGAGATAGAGGATATATGTGTGGTAGAACAAAAATATTGAGGGGAAAGTTGGCGATCTCTAAACAAAAAAATTATTCACTTCCCTGATTGGAAAACTACTATATATATATATAATGTAATGATGTGATGAAAGCACTAAAGGTTTTATCCAATTTTTTTGTAAGCACTACTAAGTGGTTGTTTAATAATTTTGTGGAGATCGATATACGAAGAAATTCTAAAATATATTTGATGTATTACAATCAATTGATGTATGCATGACATGTGTGGTTGAATTTAATATAACTATCACTTGAATGATAGTTTTTTAAAATAAATTTACACATATTATAATATCACTTATTGTATAATTAACATTGTACTTTTGATGTATTCTAAAATTTTTTCGAAGTGAGAATTGCTATGAAAAGGCATTAATTAACAAATAATGCGCGTCATCTTTGGCGTTGGTGGAAGAAAGCTGACTCCAAGCATTATGTTTTTGCCACATTCTATTTGTGGGATGAATTACTTTTATTTTGGGGGGACTAATGTATATCTATTTATCCACAACTCGGTGCATTTCACCATCTCCATTACTTTAATAATCTCTCTAATTTCCATTGGTGGAATGAATCAAAGAAACTTGTCACTTTCAACGTCTTTAATAATTGCGGTTCACAAGCAGTAGTTAGAAAATTTCGTGATTATTAATGTGAATGTCATAATTAAAAACCACGTCAATTTTAGACTATTGTATAAAAAAGATATTTTGATCCTCTAATATATGCACTTTGTTTCTGTTATAAAAAAAAAATGTATGGTTCAATGTAATTTGTTATTGATACCATGAAAATACAAAGAGAGGCTGGTTCAAAGAACTAGATAATTTCCTTTTGTTTCTCTTTGATTGTTTATAACGCTATTGCTTCTTCACAATCATATTTCTCTTACTATTAGTGAAAATAAAAATAGCAAACATTCTCACTGATCGCACCCGAACCCATTAATGGACGAATCTTCAATTCTTTCATTATTAGGGACGTCATTCGTCCACGAGGATATTGTCACACCACAGTGATTATCTACTTGAATAGACTTAAAATTTAACATAAGAGTCTTCAATGGAATACTCTAATTGGTTCCGTGAGACAATAAACAATTTTATTAATGTCCCCGATGTGTGTCACGAATTGGCAGAATAAGATATAAATCTCAAAAATTAGTTTCTTGTGTCCATCTAGACTCACTAGATGTTAATATCTTATTAACTTTTCGTCGTTAGCTATATTTATAAATATTCTATTGTTCACGAGTTTCCTTCCACTTTGACAAATATCAAGGACATTAATGTTTAATTTGTTAAACATGCTTGCTCAGGACTCAAGTGATACCTTTAAAAAATGTAAGGAAATTTGTAAAATTATCTCATATTCCATATTAAAATAGTCAACACATGTGGTTGACCTGTAGAGACTCGGTTTGACGTGGTATACTGGAAAAACGGAGTCTGGAGTGATGTGTATTTATATGGACAAGCGGGCGATCAATCCATTCTTTCTCAAAAAACCATTCTCTCATTCTCCGACATCAAGAACGAGAATCGCTTGTTCAATATCAAATTTAAAACTTATGCTTTTCGTCTCTCTGTGTTTCATTAAAGTTGCCCAGCAGCATCAGCAGCCATTGGACTCTGTTTGTGTAGGGCGCGGGCGCAAGGGCACCTTCCCCAGAAATAGTATCTACTAAGCAAACCGGAAGCGCGTACTGTCCACCATCACCTCCCACACCAGGATCAACTATGGCTTTTACAAAGCCTCTTACGGAGCAAAGCAAGATCAAGTGAATGCAATAGCACTTTGCAGAGGAGATGTTATTGTGGTCTCTTGCCGTCAGTGAATCTATAGGTCTACTTTTGTGCTCCAAAAACGTTGTCCCAACCAGAAGGAGGCTGTCATATGGTATGATAATTGTATGTTAAGTAACTCTAATCGCTACTTCTTTGGAAACATGGAATTCGGGCCTTGGTTCTGGATGTATAACTTGAAAAAATTACCGATTCCAGGAGCCTTCACTCGAGCAGTAAGATCATTGTTGAATACACTGATAGTTAAAGCTGCTTCCGGCAGCTCTCGTCTTAAGTATGCAACAGGATTTACCACTCGAAACTCTCCAAATATATACGCACTTGTGCAGTGTAGTCCTGACTTGTCTAAGCAGGGTTGCATTACGTGCCTAAACAACTCCATAGCATTGCTTCCAAAATGTTGTACTGGAAAACAAGGAGGAAGATTTGTTGCACCTAGTTGCAATTTTAGGTACGAGACTGGTCGTTTCTACGGATAACCTTACAACAGCTAGCCGGCCAGCACCAAAGACAATCTCCTCAAAACGCTTGAAGTTGTTTTTTTAAGTTTATACATATATAGATAAAAAAGCATTAATAACTCCGAATTTCCCTTGCTTGGCCGTAAAGCTCGTGCCGCAGTTAATCTTAAATAATAAGGAGTTGAAATCTGAAGTTTGTTTGATTTAATAAGGAGTACTTAATTTTGTGACATATATTCTAACTTTTCAATTGAAGTATAATGATTTTTAATATTTTACATGCATATAACATAAATTTAATAATCTAATAATTTACATGAGTATTGCCCATAAAGACATTATCTTAGTTTAATTAAAGGTTAATAATCATACTAATAAAGTAAAATTGACCATTTGGAAATAATGAATTTTGTATAGAACAAAAAGAATGTTAAAGTAAATTTTTGGTGTGTTTACCTTTTAAGGGTAAAATAATCAATTTAAATTTAGAATAAAGCAATGTTAATAGTCAAATATAATAAAAAAACATAAATCACAAAAAAATAAATTAAAATCTCAAAAAAATATTAAGATGGATTTAAATGATTAATTCTTTAGAATTTTTCTTTATTTCAAATTTTTAAGAATAATGTGAATCTTTTATACTTAATTTTTAGAAGTGAGTTGGATTTATAAAACTTCTATGGTGAAAATATCACCACCCTGTACTTAATTTTTAGAATTGAAATTGATTTACAGAATTTCTGTAGTGAAAATATCACCACCCTTAAAATATTATGCACAAAAATTCAGTGTCAATTAATGGCGGCATGCATATTCTTGTTAAGATTTTTGTTTTTTAATTTTTGCATGGGCCATCACAAGAGCAGGGATTGCCTTTTTTTTTTTAAAAAAAAATCACCCAGTTTTTAACTACAGCATTGGGCCCGATTAGTTTGAATTTGGGGTTTAATTACCGTTAAAGAATTCTTTACCCCTGTGTTTAATAAGAATCAAACCCAAGAGTTCTTTTCACTTACCCACCCAACATTTTTTTTTCTTTGTTTTTGAATTCACTTCATTTCATTGTTTTTTACACAGATGCATTTACTGGGCCGCTACGTCCTAGTTCTCCCATTCTCACAACAACATCAACTCGGCTTCCACGTCCCTAGTGGTTCCCTCAATCAACATCGACTGTTGATTGTGCAATACTTTAAATCCTGTGGTTATTATTTTTTTCCATATATTTAATTCCATGCGGTCTGTCAATGAAACTGGTGCATGGCAGTCGTAGCCTTCAAATCTATAACAACAGCAAAAAATCAAAAGAAAAAAAAAATATTATCATTCATATATCTTATAAATATTTTATTATAAAAAATATTATAACATTTTTAAAGTATATTAACGTTCACTCTAAATTAATAAAAATTATCTATCGACTACTAAACCGTTAACTATCATTTAAAAGTTAACAAAATAATTATGAATTGATTATTTTTTTCCTTAAAAATTATTATTTGTATATTCTTAAATTCTTTTATTATTATTTATATACCCTTAAACTATCATTTGTATCATATAAAAAAACTAAATTATTCCTCCTATATTATTTTATTTAAACGGTAAATAATAATTTAATAAACGATAAATATATTTTATTAACTTAGGATGAATGGTCAATATACTATTAAAATATTATAATATTTTCAATAACATATCAGTATATGAATGATGATTTTTCAAAGAAAAAAAGCTTGATTTCCGGTAGGCTCTAGCGTTAGGGTCACAGGCGGGTAATTTTGCAAGCAAAAAGTACCGGCCAAGAAAGACCTAATCTTTTATGTGATGTAACCAATCGGATGGTGAAAAGTCATGGCGAGTGGGAGACTCAGCCTTGCCGTATTGGTCAAACTGCAGCTTCATCATTTCCTACCCACGTGCATAAGTGGGACCCACTCTGGGGCGGTTTTTGGCCACTACCCCCGATTTCCATCGCAATCGCCCGCTGCCCTATGCTGTGATCAATCATCAATTCACATTCACAAGCCAAGCGCATGATTTTTTTTCTCATGTTCATACGTAGCTCTAAACCCAGGGGCTCTCGGG
Source organism: Citrus glauca (assembly GCA_029633175.1). NCBI lineage: Eukaryota > Viridiplantae > Streptophyta > Magnoliopsida > Sapindales > Rutaceae > Citrus > Citrus glauca. The sequence continues at coordinate 879,973 of JAQOOD010000001.1, forward strand.
TTTCACATGTTAAAATTTTATACAAATCACGGTGCGTATTATTAACACATTCAAATCAAATTTATGCTCGTCTTGGTCATCAGCAAACTTATGTTAGAAGCTGGGTGATCAACATTGTGGTTAGAAAGTGACTTCCTGGTAGTCATTTGTCCCATTCGTTAATTAGCCGGACCACTTTCTTAGTAAATCTTAATTTGGATCAACCTGTCATCAGCTGTTGGCTTCCCAAAAAAAATTTGATAAGTTGACACAATTTATTATATTTAATAGATTTCCCAAATAGTTGCCCGTAATAGTCTTCCTTATGATAATGAACATTCTTGCTTGGTTGAGTGAAGAGCGAGTATTGTGCGATTATACTGTAAGGTTACCAGCCCATACAGAAATGATTGGCCCGTCACATATGTTAAGATTATTGGATCTATTTTGATAGATTTTATTGCATTATTGGGCAAGGGCCGATATATGAACAAACGTTACGGGTTAGAAATGGGCCACCAATTTTTTAAAATTTGGTGTTTCTTCTATAGATATGTTCTTTTTTTTTTTTTTTTTTCCTTTCTAAATTTCTGCTTCATCACTCGATCGACTGTCTGCAGCTCTGCAAGTTATAAAAGGGTATCATGCTTACTACAAATGCTCGACGGGTTTTGCAAAAGTAGTACAAGCTATTTTCTTCATTTATCTCTCATTTTATGAGTTGGAAGAATTTTGTTTAGTACAAAGAAAGCTTTACAAAATCTGGAACGCCTTGTAGTCATGAATTAAAGGTAACAATGGGACAATTATTTGAGTCATTCTTATAAACATTAAAATTAGGTGGCTGATTGATGGCTAAAAGATTAAGAATGCTTAATATAATCCTAGTCATATACCATCACTAATGAGTACGCGTCATATGATCTATTTTTTTTTTTATCAAAGAGGCTTAAGATTTTTAAAAACTGACAAAATCCCAATTCATTAGATAATTTTTAAGTTTTATTATGACATCATCAGTAATTGTCATATTGTATTAGGTCTTAGTTGACTTTATTATAAAGTTTATAAATTTATTTTATTTATTAAATAACATTAAAATAATTAAAATGATTTTATGTAATGAAAGTAAAATAACGTATTGCATTTATTTATTAAATAAGTTTATGACTATCTTATATTATTATTTAAATTATTTTTAATTGAAATATAAATATATATTAATATTAATAAATTTAAATTTAAATTTTGATGCAAAAATACCAAGTAGAACGCATGATTCTGTCAAATGATTCTACTATGCACTATTCGACGTGATGCTAGCGTTCCAAGTAATACAATGGCTGTGGTGGGTGGTCCAACCAATAAAGATCTTGAAACGCCGTGCGGTTGTTTTCAGCTTTTGCAAGTGGCCGACGTAATGCTTGGGAGGTGGAAGTTAAGCACGCTAACGAATTTTCTTCCCTTCTGCTCCCCCTCTGTTGAGTGTTGACAACGTAATGCTTGAATTTCCAATGCAATGATTCATACCACTTATAGACGAGTCATGGGCTAACCACTAACTTAACTAGCTCATGCATTAATTGGTCGATCATCTTCAAAAGAAAACACTAATAAAGAGTGAGCCGTGTATCCTTAACTATATTCCACGTGCTGTTTGTAGTCTTCCACTGTAAGATTGTCAATTACTTTGTCTTCAACTTCGCACTTAGCTTATGGGATACGATAAAAACAAAAAAAAAAAAAAGGGTTAAACTTCATGCTTTTATCCTGTCACCAAACTTATACACGGTACACAAAATTGGCCGTTGGAACTTGGACCGAAGCGAGCATTTTTTGTTCAGTTGTTCTCTTTAAAGAAAAAAGAAAAATGTAGAACATGAGTAAAGCTTAAATTAATTGGTTATCCACTAGCTTTTTTCAAGGATTTTTAATTTATGTACCCTATTAAATAAAGTTACTTAAAAATTATTCAATTTGATCTTGAGATCCGATTTTTTTTTTGTTTAGCTGTTTTAGATAATTGTAGATAAGATCTAATATTAATTAAATTACAAAATGGATATTTTATCCCATTTAATTGATAAATAATAATTCATTAATATTCTAATCTATTACTTTTATCTAGGTTAACGATAATAAGTTAGACTTCGTTAATATTTACTGATTTGATAAAAAGAACCAACGGTATTTTTATTATTTTCTATCAAAATTTTATTTCATATATAAATTATATTAAATCAATGCCATAATTTTTATTTTTTATTTTTTACAACTAAAACTTCCATTTTAAAGCGACTATAACACCAAACAAACTCTAATTTTACTCGCCTGCCGCAATGTGGAGGCACTGTTGTGTTTAGTGCTAAATCCTAACCCATGGTATAGACAGTTGGGTTTTCTTATTAAAATATACCCATTTGCACCAAAATATTAAATCTATACCTCCACAAACTTCTGTTATGCACATATGCCTAAATAGATGAGAAAAGACAAAAGCACCCCTGTCAACCATATTTCTTCATATCATCCCAGAGAAAACACCATGCATAATATTTAATTTCATCTACACTCTTCTTCCTTCCTGTTCCGTTTGTTCACAGTACCAAATAAGATCCAAAAAACATAAACTCATGTATAAAAGATCTTAAGCTATATTACCACACACTTCTACATCAAATATAGTGATCCTTTTTTTGTTTTTGGGGTCTTTTTATTGTCTAGTGACTAAAAAAGAAATAAAAAAAGCCACCTATGAGATTAACTTAGTCAAGTAGAAATTCGAATAAGTTGGGGATGAATTCAAGTAAGTCTAGTATGAAGTCAAGAGTAATAATATACTTACAAATTTGGGATACAAAATTTATAACATTTGATGTGCAAAAATTACATTGCTAATGATAATTTAAGAGTTCAATTATTGCAAAATAGATGATAACCATTGCACTGAAGATGCATGATTTTCATTTGTCACAAAATTTGTTTTCCTACTTTTTAAGCATATCAATTTATCATCACTGATGTGATAATTTGGTGTGAATGGAACATATTAAGTGCAATTACTCTAATAGTTGGACTCGCTTGAAACAATGACAAAACTTGAAAGACTTGGGATAGGTAACCAACAAGAAAAAAACTTAAGTGATACGATCTTATTATAACACTATATTTACGTGGTAGAATCGTTTAACCGGTCTTTGACAAATGAAAAGTGAGGTAATTTTCTTATTCTTAATTGATGTGACCTATTGGTAGAGCCAATTATAATTAATAGTGGATCCCGTCACTCTAAGTTAAAAAAAAAACAAAAAACAAATTTCCTCTCTCCTATGTGTCAAAGATTTATTGAATGGTCCTACCCTATCATTTTCCATATGTTAATGTGTTAAAATCATTCCATCTAAGTTTTTCCACCATGAAGAAACAAATTTAATGTGTACGGCTACTAGTCAGGAACCTGTATTTAAATGGTCCATCGATTGCACCATTTCTTCATTATACCACATAGACTCAGAAATAGATAATGGCTTCTCCAAGAATGCTATTCTTCTTCTGTTGCATTGTCTTACACCATGTCGTTCTCACCTCCGTAGCCCAGCCACTGAAGCAATCTTGTTCAAAACAAGGCGACTTCCCGAAAACAGTGCCTACAAAGCAAACCTGAATCGGTTACTCGCCTCCTTCCCCTCAAAAGTCAAAAACAAAAGATCATTGTTTCTATAGTACCTCGTCGTTTCTATGCATTACCTGCCCTACCCCGTCCTGTCCTTACAACTAATGTGTGTATGAAGCGGCATGATCACCATCCCCAGCGCCGCCCAAGGTAAAAACGACTCAGCAGCAGCAACCATCGCCCAGTTGTTTGTTGAGTTTATTTGGAAAACTAGTGTCAAATTAAGTCAATAAAACAGAATGTTTCCTCTTTCGATAAAATTCCTATTGTACTAGAAGTTTGTTTCGAATAGAACTTAAAAAAAATAAATGCTTTGCTGCTTAGTTTGTCATCATGTTACACTTCTTATCAAATCAAAAGGTTCGACGAAGTAATGCAGTTACCTAAGAAATTATTAATTTTTTTTCCTTAAAAAGAAAAAATGTAACATAACATTTAACATTAACAGAATCAAAGGTGATGATGTTTCGTTTTTTTTTTTTTAAGTAAAAAGACAATCTGTGACCAATGAACTATAGGAAGGTTTACCAAAAACACTCTTCTTTTATAAATAAAAGTCCAATGTAAGCAAAGCTTTGACGGAGGTTATTATTTAAGGACCTGTGCAATGGTAGAGTTCCAAGCAGTATCCCAGGACTTGGATCTCAAGTGATACTACTACTAATTTGCCTGTGTAATTATTTTTCACTTCATGATCCCACCATATAGTAGTTGAATGTGAAGGACATAATTTAGATACCGTCGCCCTCGAAAGTAAGATTTAAAGAGATACCAGGAGCACAAATGCAGTATTGAAATAACCACTCTCTTTGAAACCAAATGTAACGCTTAGCAAGTGGAAACCACACAAGCTCTGTTTTTGTTGACAAATTTTAAATGATTCGAACTATTAATATTCACTCTCTCTAATCGATTAATTGGCGGATCGTCATGTCCAGAAAGCACATAAAAGAGGGAAAATTTCTCAGTCTCTCACTACGAGATCGTCGGACCTCAATTGCGGGGCAGGCCCATTGCTGATCACTCCATGTTAATTTATAAAATTATTATCAATATTTATGTGAACGATGGTGCATATAAAAAAATTAAAAAATCACATATTAAACAATGCGACATCAAAACTATTAGTACAATATATATATACACACAGACAAAAAATAATAAATGATGGGCAACAATGCAACAAAGAAGGTTATAACATAAATCATTAAAATTGTATCATAAAAAACTTTTTGAAGTCTTTTTCTATTTTTGATTAAGAATGTGAAATCTTTGAATAATTTAATATAATGGGAAGGAAACGAGCAAGTATGACTATAAAGAAACAAACCATGAAATTTTAAAAATATTAATTATTATTATATGTTATTTTTTAAAACTTTCTACAGTAGCTCTCTATAGTCATAATATTACAATCAAACTAATTTAACAATTGTGAATAAGTTATAACTAAATAAAAGTATAGTTATAAAGTTAATGTTTGAACTTAATTATCCTTAATAAAAGTGATATAGAGGTAGAGTATGCACCACACTAATAATTAAGTAATAGAATAGGTCAAATCTAATGTATTAACATTGACAAAATATAAATATAATTTTAAGAAACTAATACATATATCTATGTGATGTGGTGTCAAAAATATGTAAAGTTATCTTAAAAGTCTAAATATTTGCATTCTCTTTAATTTTTCTCTCAATGTAAAATTTCTCTCCCCCCCCCCCATATATGTGTGTGTGTAATATAAGGATTTAGTAACAACTCTAAATAATAAATCATTGTCTCAAACAACATTTGAAAAGTATTTATTCTATCTTAAACATTTAATATAATATAGCATATATTTTTTAACAATGTACAAATAATTATTACTAAGTGGAGGGCAAGTTTCTTTAAAATGGATCTAGGAAAATTATAAATTATTACAATGTAAAATTTATTCTTACTTATGTCTAGTCCAAGTTAGAACTAAAATTTTGTATGACTACTTGGACATTATTCTTTTATAGAGTATCACTATAGACAGGTTTTACCATAATATTAGTTACGATGTTATAATATATTGACATATTAATCTTTTAATTAGATCAATTTTATAATAAGTTAAAGGAGTAATAGCATTTTAAACCCCTAGTGATACTAATTTTTTCAATAAATATATAGGTTAATCATTTTGTAAAACAAGTCATTACTCATTAGCTCCAATTATATATATAGTTGTTTTCTAGTGTGGAATCATAAAGTGCGGGAAATGTCCAGGAAAATTTTAAAACTGCAGGGTTTTAAAAGCTCAAAACTTAAAACACTTAAACTACAAGGTTTATGTGGTTTTTTCCGAATGTTTTTGTACTTTAAAATTCCAAATTTGAACATTTCTCTCTCTCTCTCTCTCTCTCTCTCTCTATATATATATATATATATATATATATATAATTCAATTGGGGACATACTTGAAAATAAAATAAAAACTCTACTATTATATAAAAATGAATAAAGCATGAGGGGGTATGAATGATTTTTTCTCCTACCATCGGATTTATGATAATTCGGCCTTTCAATTGCGTAAGGGCACCCCCACTTAAAATAAGTAATCATACAAATTCACGTTATTTTTAATAGTTTTAAATATTGAATAAATATGAATAATTAACCCATTAAGTAATAAATATCAATAATTAATCTAATAAATCTCCATTAATTATTTAAAATTACTGTACAAAGTACGTCTTTTGAGTTTGGTTATTTAATGTTATAAGGTAAAATAATCATATTAAAATTATATTAAAACAAACTCAGTGATAATAATAATCAAAAGATCAATATAAAGAAAAGGATTTGATTGATTAATTATTTAGATATCTTCTTTACTTTAAATTTTTAAAAATAATATGAATTCTTAGTAGATACATTATTTAGATATACTTTTCTTCCCTACCTTTTTTTTTTTTTGGTTAAAAGAAGTTATTATCTGAGCAGCTACTACAACAAAATCATCCTGTCAGACAACTTTCTATAACCAATAAATTCTAATCAAAGCATATTTTATAGAATACCTGAGATGAGTCAGCAACTGATGCTAAGGCAATTAATACACCTTCTTGCACTATTTATTTTCATTCTGGCACCAAATATGTGAAATTTAGAGGAAGAACATGTTCGTTCATTAAAGTATAGCGTGATATAAATATATGATTATAAACCATGTGTTGATTGTTCTGCCAATGTACCTGAAGTAGCACTAGCAATTTGCTCGCAATACCATCTAAGTACAATAGATGCACACGTCAAAGCTACATACAAGCATATAATCTAAGATTCCAATGATGGACCTGTAATTCAGCATACAAATATGAGAGGAATCAAATAACTAGGAAAGGGAGTTTATGTAAAATTCTAAGAGCACTAGGCCACAAAATAGCTACACCAATTTCCGAATTCTAGTAAACTCATTTTTCACTTTAAACCCCTTGAAAGGTAAAACATAGAATATTCAGTGGAAAAAATCTTCAGAAAATTCTGGAAGCCATAGAGTAACATTTATGAAATGATCGTGCTAAATGATTCACATAAGTATGTAAGAAGCCTAGAATCCAGACATAAAAAATTAAGGTAATGAAGATCACCACTTACCCCATGTACAATGATGAGTACATCCAAAGAAGATAACAGTTTCCACATGCCACTAGAAAGTGTTGAACAAATTAGTTACTAGACAATAAAGGAAGACCAAAAGACGTCCCAACATGAAGCCTATCCCTTCTAATAAACTCACCTGATTGCAAAGGCATTGTAAATGGAGCTGCGCAGCTATAATAGTTGTATGCGAATGAACAAGCTGGTCCAAGTTTCACTACAATGAATGCAGGTACTAATTCCTTTTCAATCTCTGTTTCTAATGCCCTAATGTAGCTTAAAGAATAGGTTACTAAATACGATAATACAGACAAGTTAGTAAACAGAACCCACCTAGTTTCAGCCAAAATAAAGCTGACCTAATTATAACTCAATTCTTGTTTTGCGTAGTAAACAGAAGCCATCTAGTTGCCGCTTAATAGTTCCAATATAACATACCTAATGTGGATTAATACACTCTCTTTGACAGTATCCAAAGGCTACAAGGTTAATAATCAAATAATCAAAGCCCAAACCTAAACATTATAAATTAAGAGAAATAAATTAGATCCCTAACAATGAATTGGAGGAATGAATTAGATCCATAACAATGAATTAGAGGAAAAACACATCAAATTTGATGAGATTAATATGAAATTCTTGAATAAAAGGGAGATTGAAATCAAACCTCTTCCGCTGTATTGAAACCGATCAAGATCGAAAAAATTCAAATTTCTTCAATCGAATGAGAGTGAGAGGTGAAATTCATGAAATTAGGGAACAAATCCATCAAATTTGCTGAGATTAATTAAAAATAAACCTGAAAGTTCATGATAAAAAGCTACCTCTTCGTCTTAATTGAACCTGATATCATAGAATTTCAAATGATCGTGAGAATGCTTCTTCGAATGATAGTGAGAGAGAGAGCTGACATGTTTTGGTTTTTACCCGAAAGTTGCGGGGCCATAATTTCGCTGTTTTTTTTTTCTTTTTCAATTTTTCAGTCTTTCGATTTAGATATATAATTAGTTAAGTGAGTTCAAATAATCCAATGTTTTCGGCATTAATAAATGTCATGACACCTGATCTAATTTTATTGGCTTCTTAAGCATATGTATACACACACACAAAATGGATATATTTACTTTGAGAATTCTTTTTTTAACCCTCCATCAGAATTTAATTCAACGTATTTAATTATTTCAAAAAATTATTAAATAATAAACGTCAAAATTTTTTTTTAGAAAAAGCTGTCAATTAAGTGATACAACAAAACGTAATCTAATTGAACTTAGGAGTTGCAGGAACAATTTGAACAAATATTAGTAACCTTTTTTCATATATATATATATATATATATATATATTTATATAAACCCTTTAAATTTAGAAATTGCATAAGCAATCATTAAGTATATTAAATACTTATTGGGTATGGTTTATTTAATAACTATAAATATTTATTTAATTTTATAAACTCTTATCATAATTTTTATTATGATAAATTTTACTTAAATAAGTTGTATATGAAAAATTGTAACAAAGCAAGTGTAAAACTTCTTTTAAAAGATAAAAAAATTATTTTTTCTGCCTCCTGCATACTAAAAAGTTGAAAATTATTATGCTTCGTGTGGCTTAGGTTATTCAAGAGAGGTTCCTCCAAGTTTCTACCCTTCACTCTGCTGCTGTTTCGGGGAGATAATTTTGAAACCAATTCCAAATTCTGGTGAATAGTAGCTTCAAAGTATCGTAGTGGAACCGACGGCAGGCATCGATAAGCAATATGCCATATTGATAGAGAACAACAACAGTGGCGGCGAAAAACCATGAAGCATACAAAATGATATGACCAATGGACGGTAGAAGAAAGGTGGTGATCAAAGATACTGCAGAAACAGATCCCGAGACAACCGCAACAAGACCCGATAACTGCAAAGAATTTTCTCGATGAAGGCGAGACTTGATATCAGCTGCAAGTGCAAAGCAGTAGATTGCCTTGGCCACAATAAAACCCCACATATTTATTGCATGTGTTTTGAACAAAGGCTCTGTTCTGCCCTGAGTATTGGCTCCCAGGATACCAATGAGGACTGGAATCAGATAAGCAAAAATGACATGGTAAGGCATCGACGAGATCAAATTTCCTTCACTGCAAAAATAAACCATATATTAGCATTTGCAGGGGGTAGTAGAAGGGGGGAGGGGGGGAGTAGAAAACCTATACTTTGGGGGCGAAGGGCTTCGCAGATGAAGATTGCTCGGCATCCTCGGATGGGAACTGCTATGTGCTGCTGATGAATGTTAAAGATTGAAGAAAAAGGGGAAATGGAAAAGAAAAGAAAGAGAAGCAATAAGATGAGGGAGATGGAGAGGGGTGACAAACTCCCCTGGGTGAGTTTCCTACATATATATATGCGCATAAAAAGCCATGGTTCAGTTTAAACTCAGGGTTAATTAACTGAGTTAATTAACTCAGCTTATTAGTCTCTCTAGCTAGAAGGAAGGCAGTCGCACTCACACATCCTTATAAATTGACTTAACTCACGGCCGGGTCAAGATCATATGCCTTATCAATTAACCCAGGGTTAATTAAATCGATGTCGGCTCAAACGGTAATTAACTCAACTTCTATCAACCGCTAACTCAGGTTTAATTAAGTCAAAAAAGTGTAGGCATCTTGTTAACAAAAAGAGAAAAAAGGTCAAGGCAGAAGGGGTAGAGCTAAGGAACCAAGGGTGTCTGTTGTTGTAGTGAAACTAAATTTAATAATTTTTTTTGTGCTACAACAATGTTGTCAATTCTAATTTTGTTATTAAAGCTAAAATGTAATTTTATAATTCGAAAAAGAGCTATCATCGTTAATTATTACAGGAATTATAAAATATTCAAATATAATTCATTTAAATAAAATTTTTGTGAGTCGAAACTTTTATAAAAAAATATTAGTTGTTTGGTTGTTAATAAATGATAACTTTTATTACAAATTGTAAAATTACTTTAACAATTAATTTTTTAAAATTACATTATAAAAAGAATGAAATAAAATTATCGATTTGGAAACTTTCTCATACCTTTGATTTGGAAACTTTTCCCTTAGTTCCATCATTTAATATTTTAAATCCTTTTAGCCTAACTATTTTAACCATGGCTAAAGTTATACAAAAGAAAGAGGTTTAAAAAAATCAAACTAAATTTGTTATTTTATGTAGTCTTATTAAGGTAAAATCATAAATACAAAATAAAGGTTTTATAAGAAAAATCGAGGGGTGATGGAACTATAGAAGTTACTATCTTTGTAAAATTTAATGAAGATGATTTTAAAGTAATGCTTTTCATACCCTTTTGAAATACTTATAAGACCCTACATTTTGTAATTGCAGCTCTATTGTTAGAGGAAATTACATAAAAGGACAAACATGATTTAACTAAATTAAAACATTTTTAACTTAAAAAGCATTAACCTTCCCATATGTAAATGATATAAATAATTATTTTAAATTCAAAATAACTTTGGGACAATAAAATAATAAATTATATAATGATAATATTTTAATTATGAAAAATTATGTTTAATATTTAATTATAAGAGCTATGCATATAATAAGTGGTGGTTTCATAAAAGTTTTAATTAAAGAGGTGCTAGGAGCTTAACTCTAATTTTAAGAAATTACAAAACACAAATTCAAAAAAAAAAAAGGAAGAAAAAAAATTGCAAAACGCAAAATAAGGGCTTTTAAAGGCCCAGATCAGAAAGACCTGTCCCGTGCCGTGCCAAGCCGCAATTGGTATAATTCTGGTGCAAATTGAGACAAAATTTTGTCAAGATGAACCAAATGATTTTATATCACATGGTGTTGCATATTTACAAACAAGATGTACGGACACTGGAAACGAAATATATTTTTGGCAAATGAAAGTAGATGCTCACCTAATAAAAGTTGGTCCGTTCATATGGGTTACACTGCTCAATACGATGATAATCGGAGTGAGTAACCTGCAGTAAAAAGTCATATTATCTAATCACAAATTATACGCTTATCTTCCACTTGAAACCCACCAAAAGTTTGTAATGAAACCAAAAGGAAATTATTCATATATAATCGAGAGAAGGACGAGAAGAGAGGAGAAACCTTTGAGGAGGGCCACGCCTCTCTCGTGCGAATTGATGAGAATCAGTTCTTGTGATTCTCTCGACTCGGTGCCCGCCATTAACATCAAACCTCCGCACTTCCATTTCTTTGCTTTCTCTTTCTGCTAATAAATCTCTCTTCCACTACAGTTGTACGCAAGCTACCAAGAGCTGCCAAGGCTTTTGAAAGAGTTGGGGACGTGAATTAATTTTCCTGCGACTAATTATATAGACACTGCATTCGATTAAGAAGCATGCAAGTGAAAGATGAAGATAAAGCGCGTGTAAGCAAATGAGCTGAGAAACCAGCGCAGTTGACGGCGACCGAAAACGCTGATGTGCCAAAAAAAAAAAAAAACTAGGCATATATCCGCCAGTGTAATACACGCGCCAGTGGCAGAATCGGACCCGTAGCATACACGTGCCCGTGGAATAGTGGGTGATTTTCCGATACCTTTTCTTTTTGTGGCCCACTGCGCAGTAGCTTTACAATTTGCCAATCGTGCCAGTGGCATACACGCACCAGTAGCATGCACCGCCAGTAGCATGGACCCGTGAATTAATTTACTTGCGACTAATTATATATTCACTGCATTCGATTAAGGAGCCATGATATAGTACCGCCCTGTATGTAATACAGCTGCTTCAACAGTGAAATTTTTTTTGAACAACCGGTATTTTACCGGTTGTGCATCTAATAATTTTTAAAAAAATTATTTTTAATGCGAAAAAAATAAGGAAATTTATAAACAATTAATATTAAAAAGATTTGAGTGAGAAAAATATTTTTAATTTAAAAGAAAGTAAAAAAAGAGTAAAATAATTATGTTCTAATTTTTTTGATTAAATATCAATATATTAAGTGAACATTTCAAATTAATTTTACATGTCCCTAATTTTCCTTAAACTTTCTTAATAATTGGTTTATTGTTTCCACTTCTCAGCACTCAGCAGCTTCTACTAAATAAAGTCAATGACTTAATTCCATTCCATTAACTTTCAGAATAGGCCTATTTGAAATTGAAGTTAAATAACTATAACTTAAAAGTTATAATATTAAAATATTTAATAAATATTAATTATTATAGTTTGAAAGTTATGTTGATATAATTTTTTATTTGTATAATTAAAAATCTATGATATCGTTAATAATTTTATCAAAATTATTATTTAAAAATTATATTTACTATATACCATTAATTTTTGTTTCATATTTACAGTTTTTTTTACAACAACTATAACTTAAAAGGTATAACATCAACAACGAAATCATATAAAAATTTAAATCACTTCCAATTCAAATGAATCTAAATTAACCTAATTTGGAAATCGAATTAAAAATTAAATTATTTTTACTACATTTTAGAAAACTAATTAATTAATTGGTGTAATTAAGATCAAGTATAGAGTAAGATGGATAGTTAGTTGAAGAGTAAAGGTGGTGAATTTGACGCCACTAGTGGGTTTGGACTGTAAGCAGAACTCGTTACAACCAAGTTAGGAAAGTAATTTAAATTTGCCTACTCCTGAATTGAAAATTAAGATTTTGTTATTTACTAATTTCTAATTTCTTAATTTCTAATTTGTTATTTACCAAGTTAGGAAATTAAGATTTTATTATTTACTAATTTCTTCAGTCTCTCGATTTAGATACATAATTAGAATAGTCCAATGTTTTCAACATTAATAAATGTCATGACACCTGATCCAATTTTATTGGCGTATTAAACATATATATATATATACACACACACACAAAATGGATATATTTACTTTGAGAATTCTTTTTTTTTTACACTCCCTCATAATTTAATTCAACATATTTAATTATCCCTAAAAATTATCAAATAATAAATGTCAAAATTTTCTTTTTAGAAAGAGGCTGCCAATTAAGTGATACAACAAAACGCAATCTAACTGAACTTGGGAGTTGCGAAAATAAACTGTACATATATTAATAACAGTTTTTCATATATATATGGATTCCACTACCTTACAATCAATATATAGTATATTCCTGATATAAACAGTGACTAGATCTCACTCATACAATGTTCATAAATGAGAAATATACCATACATTAATTATAAGATAATATTTACCTTTATATATATATAACAGCTCGGCGGTAGGATCTGTAGCTAGTAGCTTATATATTATAATAGAGACTAAACCCTTCAAACTTGAGAATTGCAGAAACAATCATTAAGTATATTAAAACTTTTTTAAAGGATTAAAAAAAAGTTAATTTTTCTGCCACCTACACACTAAAAAGTTGAAAATTATTACGCTTCATGTGGCTTAGGTTATTCAAGAGTCCTGCAAGTTTCTACCCTTCATTCTGCTGCTGCTGCAAGTTTCTATCCTATAAATTGTCAGTTTGTCGCCAACTCAGGTTATGTCTTTTTTTTCTTGTTTGAATGGGCAGCTTATAAATCTTTAGTATGGAATAAACGCAGTCACACACGTCCCCATAAATTGACTCAACTCATGGCCGGGCCAAGACCACATCCCCTACCGACTAACCCAGGTTAATTAACTCGAAGTCGGTTCACAAACGGTAATTAATATCTTTGGGCATTTAGCATTAGAATGGCCGAGTTAATTCGGTCAAATAAACTTTGCACGCAGCAAACACATCAACTAACTTAGCCTCAGGGTTAATTAACTGACCAGACCTATCAACCACTAACTCAGGTTTAATTGACTCAAATAAAAGTGTAGGCATCTTGTTAAAAAAAAAAAAAAAGAGTCAAGGCAGAATGGATAGAGGCGTTTGGCAAATTTTTTAATTAATGGGCGTAATGAAATTATAGTCATGTGTACAAGAGAGCCCGTTTGGCAAATTTTGCATGAAGACATAAATAACGAATCAAGAATTTAAAAATAAAATCTTTCAAAGTTTAAAGTCAAGAATTTAAGTTGTGTGGGCAAACCAAGTGCAGAGGCGGTGGCGGATCTACAGCTGGGCTAGACCGGGCTGTACAGAAAAAATCACTTAAATCCTTGTCTTTTGATTCATTTTATATAAGAATAGACGTTTTATTTTATTTTATATAAGTCCCCAGTTCAGTTACAATTATGTTTTCATCAAATTCCATAGAATAATAGAGTTTTTACTTTATTTTTAAATATGTCCTTAACTCAATTATATTTTTTTCCCAACCAGAATTAATGACTTATTTTATAAAATAATTAAATTATACATTTATTGAATAGATTGAAAACATTAGGGGTTTAAAATGTTATTACTACTTTAATTTGTTTTTAAAAATTTTAATTTAACAAAGTATGTGAATATAATATAACATCGTCACTGTTATTAAAAATACTAAAAACATATATAATAAAAATTGTTAATAATTTCATAAATTTTTTATGTAAATGTTGAGATTTTATTTATTAGTCACATTAACTTAGATGATAAGTTATAAAGTAAAATTTGAGTATTTTGATACAATTTTTTAAAGAGAGTTGGAGTGCTTGTCAAAGAAAAAACGGCATGCAAGTATCTTTTTGTTAGGTTAGTGATTAATATCTGTAGACTTGGAAGACTTTGAAAAGTGGTGATCAAATGTGGAAGACTTGGAAAATGTCTGTAGACTTAATTTTGTTAGTTAAGTTTATTTTTTAGGTTAATGTAAATTAAATTTTTAGTGATTAAGTTATTAAGTTATTTTTTTATTTTATTTGAAAAGTCTAAGTGGCATTATTAAAAGACATTCTTTCAAATATCCCTATCAAATTGATTTATTATCATCTGTATTTAAACTTACTAATTAGTATATTGTTATTACTTTTATCTTTTATATTCTTTAAATTTACATTATTTATTTTTAAAATCTTTAATGAATATTTTTATATAATACATCATAAACTACAAAAAAATGATTAAAATGTTTTCACTTAGAATATTAAGGGATGGTATTTACTTGAGCATAATATATATAATTATAAAACACTATCTTATTTATATTCTTTGAGATATTTTTCATATACTTAACATTTAATAAATTATCATATATTAGTGCATCTAATAAATTAGAAACATATATTAGTGCATCTAATAAATTTACTTTTATGACCTAAAATCTAATATTTTACATGAAATCCAATAACTATGATACATAATAAAATATGATACAAATTTATCAACACAAAATTTTAGAAGTATCATGTTATAAATATATTTTGTTCGTTTAATTGATGATTAATAATCATGCTAATAAAGTAGTTTTTGTACATAATTTAGAAACAAAGAAATTTCTTATCAAATAAAAAGAAATTGAAGTTAAAAGTACTATTTTGGAAATTTGACATTTTATAAAATATTAATATTAAATTGATGCTAAAGCAACCTTAGCGAAACTTAATAAAGAAATCCTTCCTCATTTAAATTTCCCATTTTTTGATTAGTTTAAAAATAAATATAGAGAGAGAAAGATGGACGACCGAGCGTCAGAGCACAGGCCTCCAAATTGACCAAATTCTACGGTTTGGTTTGGTACACGTCTTCCATTATTTAAGAAAACTAATTTCTTAAGAAAAAATCATTTTAAAATACCTTTTTATAAATTCATTTAAAATTATTTTTATTTTACAAAATTCTTTTAAATATTTTAGAAATCAGTTTGTAAAAATTTTCACTTCATAACATAAATTGTATTTATTATAAAGCACATCATGCATTAATTTACTTATTTCAATCCGCATCAATCAACTCAATACCTCAAGAACAAACCAACGAGCTCACTTATGTCCTATAATCATCATAAAAATATCCTTACCAATATTTTCTCTAACTTTAAATATAATCCCAATCATCTTTAAATGATAAGCACTTATACTAGCTCAATATTTATACATATTCTAGACATAAATATGAGTATCTTGCACATGTTGATTTTTAATAACCTATACACATATCAGAAAAACTATGAAAATTTATAGAGGTAGTGTAAACATGCATAGCATTGCATACAAAATTTCAAAAAAATCAACACAAGTGAAAATCAAATTAGAATATTGACATTTCATGAAAGTAACAAAATTGTCTAGCATTGACCAAAACAGACCTTTTACCACTTAGGAAATTCATAAAATAGTCTCTAGTACTCGAAATAATCCGTTTCTCTTTCTAATTACAATAAACACATTCAAAAAGCATATATTAAAATTCAATATTTTTTGACACCTTAAACTATTTTAAAAGCGTTTTATTTCCGAGAACATCTAACATGTCTTAAAAAATTCCAGATTTAATGACAGAATTTCAAAAATTCATATCTTTTGTTTTACACGCCCAAAAATCGCATTCTAGCTTTTAAAAACAGAGAAAGGTTCAAATTTCATATAAAATCCTAACATGCCATATAATGTTCATAAATTAGCTCAAACTGTTACATGCTCTAGCTTCTGCAATTATGAAAAATAGTTTTCAGATTTGCAGCAGTCGTAGGTTATGATTTTTAATAATTTAACTATAATGAATAAAATCACGAAATTAAATACCCAGTTATGCGAGATATAGATCTGTTGATAACAAAATTGCCATAATTTTAAAGATGTAACCTTACAGAAAAATTTCTAGAAGTGAGAACTGCTGCTGAAAATTGGAATTTTCTAGCACCAATAACCCAATTTCAAAAAAGATCATAACAATTTGCATACTCAAAGGATTTTAACACAAAACCTATCAATGGAAAGCCTATGGTGTCTAGTTCCATGATTTATAAACGTATTCATTTGATTCTAAATAAAGAAAACAATTTGAAGCAAAGAATGCACACTATTCATATTATCAAAGCATTACAAACACACATATATTACCCAAATCATACTACAAGTAATTAAAGGCAGATAATTAATAAAAACAATTCATATAAGTTAAAGAAATATTTAATACCTTAAGGTAAAGACCAAGAAAAGAAGTTATAAAACTTTCTTTTCCTTCTCCAAAAACTTATGTTTCTTACTTCTTCTTTTTTCTTGGATTTGTAAGGGTATAGAAAATAAAAGATGGCTTTCTCTTAAAAAGACGACTTTTTCTTAAATACTTTTGGTAATTAATAAATACTTTAAAAAATAAGAAGTAAGAAAACGTGAGTTTTAAGAAAATCTCTAATAAAAGTTAATAATCTATGTAACTTGTTTAAAACAAATTGATAAGTTTTACTCACACACAAACAACCAATAATAACTATCATATCCAATTTAATAAGGGTAAACGAGGAAACAAATAATAGGTGTTGCAGCTAAAGTATATATGCTGCTCTAGTTTAACCCAGGACGAGCTAGTAATATGATTCTTGAGATGCAATTGATATTCCTAAATTGTCTTTCCACCTTGTTTAGTAGGTGGAATTCTAGATGCAGTGCGATTGGCTTTCAAATTCTAAAATTATATTAGGGTAATTAAACTGCTAAATTTTATGATTTTTTTATAAAGATTTTATGAATTGCTAACCAGAGGCGCAACAATGTCATTTAATTGAAAATTTACGCATTTTTATAATAAGCTGGTGGTCAATTTAGGACACTTACAATCCAATTTATGGTTCCTATGATATTTCGGTAAACTTTTTTGTTTAACTATAGACCAATTCAAACTTGCATATATAATTTATATCAATAATGTTATCTTTCAATCAGATCCAGCTCGCAAGATCGATATCGGTTGCAAATTTATACTCCCACCAATATGTGCAGCAGAGCTTACATCTAGAAGATAATGGCCTGTGAATTGTCTAAGACGCCACCTACTTTTGGCTAAATTAGAAATCTACGATAAATCATACTATACAATAAAGAAAAGGGTTAATAACACAGGGGTTCCTAATTTTTACAATTTCACAAATAAGGACAGAATGCGCACCCCTGATAAACAGTAGCCCTATTGAAATTTAGTTACATGCATGCTATTGGTAAAAAACTCAAGATTCAACACCATGTGAATAACTTTGGCCATTTTTCTTCGACCTAAGGATTTATTTGACACGAACAGACAAAGTATGTCCTCATGAAAATATAAACAGTTAGCCAATCCAATGATATTATCTTAATTATTTTTTAAAAATAATATTATCTCAATAAAATGTATATAAATACGGGATAAATAAAACTCCGCGTTTGGCAGAGAAAAGATATTGACACGGTCCATGTCAGCTTGCTTGTCTTCAACAACCTCTGTCCCCATCAGCTGTCTTTTACGTATATTTGAAAAGTCCAATACGCTTGCATGGTCAGGACTTGATGAATAAGAAAAACTAAAAAATATATGACGTTTTCGTGTTTAATAAAGTAGAAAGTAGCGAGCTTGAATGCTTGACATATACAAATAGGGTCCGTCGTAATGTTGCCTCACTTACCGCTTAGAAGTCCCATATCTGAACAATTGTTTATGTTCTTAAAGGTTGAGGCTCAATGCAACACTGTCGCCATATATGCAGGTGGAAGTCTTAGAAAATGGTGATCAAACGTGAAAAACTTGGAAAAAATCTGTAGACTTAATTTTGTTAGTTAAGTTTATTTTTTAGCTTAATGTAAATTAAATTTTTAGTGATTAAATGTTAGCTAGAAGGTGAATTCAAACACTGTGGCCAGCAAACGACAGTGTTTCCAGCATTGTTCAGCGGTTCAAGTAACTCACGTGAGAAGCACATCCAGTTCTTTGAGCTAAACGGCAACATATGAGTTCGTTTCATTTAAGTGAGATCACTAGTCTTTCACGTGTTTGTTGTTTAAGCTAAAGTTCGTTAATAACAGACTCATTGTACACGTGACAAAGAGCTGTATGATCTGGGTTGATTGAAGCTGTTAACGAGAATGGTATATAAGCTGCATGGCCTCTAGTTTTGGATATATCGAGAGAAACTGAGATTGAAGGAAATCTGAGAGAGAAAGATTGTTGCTTGTTCTTGTTCTTAAAGTCTCTGTAAACAAACTTCTTGAATCATTCAATAAATACTGCATGAGGGATTCACCCATGGATGTAAGCCATAAATGGCTTAACCACGTTAAACTTGTGCTCTGCTTTTGTATGATTGTTTTCTTGCTGGTTTCTTAGTTTCGGTGTTTGTAATTAATCCTTTTGATAACAGTTTTGTTGGGTTTAGTTAATTCTCTGTAATTGATCTAAAACTGAAGACTGCATCTTGATTAATGTTGGCTGAGAATCTTGGGAGGATCTGGTCTTCATTGAAGCAAAGCTAAGAACCAGATTCAACAATTGGTATTAGAGCGTGGTTCTTAATCAAGATTCAGGTATGGCTACTCAGAAGGTCGATTTGGAGAAGTTTAATGGCAAAAATGACTTCAATATGTGGAAGGTTAAAATCAAGGCTTTCTTGGTTACTCAAGGTCTTGGTGATGCACTTGAAGCTTCAACTAAGATCGAAGGAAAGGGAGCATCATCTTCAAAGACGAGCAGATGGCTGAAGTTGACAAGAAGACAAGAGGTACCATAATCCTTAGCCTTGCTGATTCTGTAATCAGAGAAGTTGCCAAGGAGACATCTGTTATTGGTTTGATGGAGAAATTGGAAAGCCTGTACATGAAAAAATCCCTGGCTAACAGGCTGTACATCAAGAAAATGATGTTCACTCTAAAGATTAAAGAAGGTTCATCACTGGATAAGCACATTGATGAATTCAATCAAGTGTGTGATACACTTGCAACAATTGATGAAGCTTTAGATGATGACGGAAAAGATTTGCTGCTGGTTAGCTTTTTTCCAGGATCTTACAAGAACTTTGTAGATGCACTCATGTATGAGAGACAAACACTCTCACTGGATGAAGTTAAGTAAGCTCTAAACACAAGGGAGCTGCAAGAAAAAAGACAAAGTCTTGATCAAGAAACTGGGGAAGGTTTAACTGCAAAGGGTCAGCATTACAAGAAAAAGAAGCAAGGAAAGACTAAAGACAAGAACAAAACTCTTAAGTGCTTCCAATGCCATAAGGAAGGTCACTTTAAGAAAGATTGTCTAGAAAAAAAGATTAAACAGAACAAAGAGCAAAGAAGTGAAAATGGTGATGCATCAATAGTTAAAGAAGAAGGATATGAGTCAGCAGGAGTCCTGATTGCTTCTGATGTTGATCAGGAAGATAAGTTGGTACTTGACTCAGGGTGTTATTTTCATATGTGCCCTTTTAAACATCATTTTATGAGTATCAAGAATATGATGGTGGTAGGGTGATGATGAGGAATAATGCAATCTGTAGAGTTATAGGGATTGGGGTTATTAAACTGAAGATGTATGATAATTCAATTCTTGAACTCAAACAAGTGAGGCATGTACCTGATTTAAAAAGGAATTTGATCTCACTGGGAATGTTGGATTAGATAGGGTGTATTGTTAAGGTCCAGCAGGGAATAATGAGTGTTGTAAAAGAGTCATTGGTTCTGTTGAAAGGAGTAAGGAAGAATGACCTCAATGTGTTAGAAGGGACAACTGTAACAGGCATGGTATCAGTATCATCTAGCTCTAGTGTTGATAAAACTAGGCTATGACACTTAAGATTTAGACATATGAGTCTGAGAGGCCTTAAAGAGTTGTCAAAACAGGGGCTGTTAGGTAGTGATACAGTTGGTGAGATGGTGTTTTGTGAAGATTGTGTCCTAGGGAAATCTACAAAAACCAGCTTCAAGTCATCAGTTCACACTACTAAAAGCATTCTGGAATATATACACTCAGACTTGTGGGGACTTGCTCAAGCAGTATCACTAGGAGGTGCAAGATATTTTTTATCTATAATTGATGATTTTTCAAGAAGAGTCTGGATTTATGTGCTCAAGAGTAAAGAACAAGTGTTTGAAAAATTCAAGAACTTGAAGGTTTTAGTTGAAAAACAGACTGGAAAAACAGTGAAGAAATTGAGGAGTAACAATAGATTGGAGTTTTACAACTAGGTGTTTGATGAATTTTGTGCAAAGGAAGGTATTGCAAGACATAAAACTGTAAGAATGATGTTGAGTGTTAGAAAGTGCATATTTATAAAGGAGAAAATCGTTATTTTATATATCAAGTATTACTAACAACCCTTACTTTTATGTGTTTAAGTTTCTTGTACTTTAATTATGTGTGTTTTATTTTAATTAAGTATTTTATGTATTTTATGTATTTTAGGGGGCATCATAGTCATTTCACAATAAACGAGAGATCAAATGGCAAAACGGACATCATTTTTGAACTCAGGACGGTCGAAAACCTTAGGAGGAGTGTAAAAGGAAAAATGTCACTGTTCACATGTACGGTACTATTCACATATACGGGTACTGTTGGCGTTACTGTGCAAATAGTGGCGGTTGACTGTACTGTGTAAATAGTGGCGGTTGACTGAACTGTGCAAATAGTGGCGGTTGACTGAACTGTGCAAATAGTGGCTGATGACGTGGCGAAATCCTGAGCGTCCAAACTGTTTTTAATCCGATGGCCATGATTTACTCGATGTAACTATAAAAAGGGGGCTTCCCCCCCCTAATTAAGCACCTCTGAATCCATTTTTGGGATTCATTTTCTGTAATTCTCTCTCTATCTTGTATTTTCTATGTATTTTAATAAATTCCCATTTTGCCCCTAGTTCAACTATGAGTGGCTAATTTTCTTTCAAGCTTGGGTTGAAGGTGAAGTTTCAACATGTGTCATGGGCTTGATTTGGTAAATTTATTTTCTCTTCCCCTCTAGTTTTTGTGGATGTTTTGACTTCTCGTCGACAAATAATACTAATCTTATCTAGTACTGCCTTGGTTTCACCGGCTCCCTAGTATAAGGTTATTATTATTTGGCACGATAAGCCCTTAGCACCATATTTGTTAGAGCGTGGTTCATGAGGTGTGGATTTCCCTCTCATGATTTAATTGGTATTAATATGGAATATTTAGCCCATGATGCATGTTGATACGGATCCGGATACCTAAGTACGTCATTTAATAGATTTATAATTCAATTTATTTCTGCCATTTTATTTCCAATTTCAGAATTTAATCTTGCCATTTTAATTTAAGTTTTAGCATATTTCAAATCATTTCCACCATAAATCCAACCATCCATTTACAGAATTAATTCTATAAATAATTAAAATCCACCTCCTCGTGGGATCGACACTCGCACCATTAAGCTATACTACAATAGATTCGTGCGCTTGCGAGTTCAATAAAATTTGCACAACAAGTTTTTGGCGCCGTTGCCGGGGAGGTAAGTAATTTTAATTCTTAGAATTAATTTTTGTGAATATTTCCATTTAATTTTCTTTTGTATTTTAAAAAAAAAAAAAAGAAAAAAAAAGTGAATCTACACTTAGAGGTTAGTATTTCTTTTCTTTTTCTCAACTTTAAATTCTGTAATTTAATTTTCAAGTTAATTTTTATTTCTTCTTTGTCATTTTTATTTATCTTATTAATTTATTTTTAGTTAGTTTATTTCACGTATTTGTTCTTGTGTTTTTATAGTAAGTTTGTAATAGCGCAACAAGGTTAGTATCGTAATTTCTCCTTCTTCTTTATTTGTTTTGCTCTTATTTTTATTTTTTTTATTTTATTTGTTTTGTTTTTCATTTATTCTTGTATTTCTTGTATGCATGGTCGTAGGTCATTATTACCCAATCTTGAACCTATAGACCTTGAACTTGAGAAAACACTTCGCACACACAAAATCATTAAAAATAAAATGGATCTACAAGCACCACAGGAGAGGCCATTTAAGGACTACTTTAGTCCCTTAGCTAATTTGAGCACATCATGTATACGATACCCAAATGTAGCTGCTAGGAGTTTTGAATTAAAACCTAGTGTGCTAAATTGTCTCCCCACGTTCTATGGCTTAGAAAATGAGGACCCATATAATCATTTGAATGATTTTCATGCTATTTGTCAAACATTTAAATATGAGAATTTTTCAGATGATGATGTAAAACTCAGATTATTCCCATTTTCTTTGAAGGATAGAGCACGTTCATGGCTTAATACATTACCTGCTAATAGTATTGCATCATGGGAACAAATGGTTACGAAATTTTTAAATAAATATTTCCCAGTGCATAAAACCAATGCTATTCGCAGGGAAATCTCGGAGTTTACCCAGAGAGATGACGAGCAATTTTTCGAAACATGGGAGCGATTCAATGGGCTACTCTTGAAGTGTCCACATCATGGGTACGAGAAATGGCACCAATGCCAATACTTTTTGGAAGGATTATTGCCAAATGTGCAAGAATGGCTAATGGCAACAAGTGGAGGAGAGCTTATGTCAAAAAGTGCATCAGAGATTTGGGAATTCTTCCAGCGACAAGCGGATAATTCCCAACAACGGAGTCGATCACTCAGGAATACCAGAAGGGTTAAGGGAGTGAATGAGGTTCACATTGGCGAATCCAATTCGGAAATCAAAGAAGTCAAAGCAATAATTGAAGGTCTCTCTCGACAAATAGCATCGTTATCGACTGCTAAATCAACAGAGCCACATGACCTTGACTCATATCCAGATCAAGCCAATGCCATAGGTGTAATGAGAAAACCATCGAATTACAACCCATACTCCAACACATATAACCCTGGATGGAGAGACCACCCCAATTTTTCATGGTCTCAAGGATTCCAACAAAATGGACCAGCAGCTCCAGCTCCACCAATGCAACCAATTGCTCAAAATCCTCCAGCCTCTCAGCCACCATTCAGACCATTTAATCAGAATCAGAATTACTCTCAACCCAGACCGTGGGAGGATGCATTCCAGAATTTCAAGAATGTCACTCACTCCACGATTGAGCAACAGAACCGCACCATTGATGGACTACGAAATGAGTTGAGAGCGGGCTTCAACTCACAAGCCCAATCAGTTTCAAGCCTCGAAAAGATGGTGGGACAACTTGCTTCTTCAGTTCAGACCTTGGCAATGACCGTTGAGAAAGGTAAATTTCCAAGTCAACCAGTGCCTAACCCTAAAGGAGTGCATGAAGCGAGTACCAGTTCACCACAGCAGCATGGAGAGGTCAAAGCTGTCATGACCTTGCGGAAAGAAAAAGAAGTCGACAATAAAGTGGAGATGCCAAAAGAAAACCAAATTGTACCTGTGAATGTTGATGACTCATCACCGGAGGAGAAAGAAGACACCGGCCCTCGAGAATATATTCCTAAAGCTCCATTTCCTCAGAGGTTAGCTAAAGGGAAAAAGGGAAAATCCACAGGTGAGATTCTCGAAATCTTTAAACAGGTAAGTGTTAACATCCCATTGCTTGATGCTATTAAACAAATTCCATCTTATGCCAAGTTTTTTAAAGACCTGTGCACTAAAAAGAGAAATATGCATGTTCAAAAGAAGGCATTTTTAACAGAAAACGTTAGTTCTATACTCCAACATAAAATTCCTTTAAAATGCAAAGACCCAGGTTCCCCCACTATCTCATGTAGCATAGGGAACCACACAATTGAGAATGCTTTGTTGGATTTAGGAGCTAGTGTAAATTTGTTGCCTTATTCTGTTTTCGTGAAACTTGGATTGGGAGAATTACACCCAACTCCAGTGGTGTTACAGCTTGCAGATCGGTCCACGAAAATACCTCGTGGTATTGTGGAGGACGTGCTTATCCAGGTAGACAAGTTTTATTTTCCTGTTGATTTCATTGTAATTGACACTCAACCAATACAGGAGTCAAGGAAGCACATCCCCATTATTCTAGGCCGACCTTTCTTGGCAACTGCGGATGCTCACATTCAATGCAGGACTGGAAATATGCAATTGTCATTCGGCAACATGACTATGGAGCTAAACATCTTCAACATTGCCAAACAACCTCACAATACAGATGATGGAATTGTTGATGTGGATTTAATTGAAGCACTAGTTGATGATACTTTTGTTTCAAACCTTAGTGATGATCCTTTGCAAACATGTTTAACTCACTTTGGTTTGGATTTTGATATTGACAGATCGGTCGATGAGGTCAACGCCTTGCTTGACTCGGCACCATCCATGGACACTAATAAATGGCAGTCAAGAGTTGAACAACTAGCACCATCAGAAAAGAAACTCATCCCATCATCAGAATCACCACCGAAACTCGAGCTCAAACCATTGCCCAACACTTTGGAATATGCATTTTTGGGGGACGAAAGTACTTTACCGGTAATCATCTCATCATCCCTCAATGACGAACAAAAAGGTAAGTTGTTGGATGTTTTAAAAGAACACAAAGGAGCATTAGGATGGACCATAGCGGATATAAAAGGTATAAATCCAGTAGACTGCATGCATTACATTCACCTTGATGAAAATGCTAAATCTACTAGGGAAATGCAACGTCGGTTAAATCCTAATATGAAAGAAGTGGTTAGAACAGAAGTCCTTAAGCTATTAGATGCAGGTATCATTTACCCAATTTCTGATAGTTCATGGGTCAGTCCTGTGCAAGTTGTCCCAAAAAAATCAGGAGTCACTGTAGTTACGAATGCCAATAATGAATTGATACCAACTAGAGTAACTACAGGATGGCGTGTCTGCATTGATTATAGGAAGTTAAATTCTGTCACACGTAAAGACCATTTTCCTTTACCATTTATCGATCAAATGCTTGATAGGTTAGCAGGTCACGAATTTTATTGCTTTCTAGATGGCTACTCAGGATATAATCAGATTCCCATAGCACCAAAAGATCAAGAGAAGACCACTTTCACTTGCCCTTTTGGCACTTTTGCATATAGGAGAATGCCATTTGGATTATGTAATGCACCTGCTACATTTCAACGATGCATGTTAAGCATTTTTTCTGATATGGTTGAACGATTCCTTGAGGTCTTTATAGATGACTTTTCTGTCTTTGGTGATTCATTTGATCAATGTTTACGTCATCTAACACTAGTTCTGCAGAGATGTATCGAAAAGAACTTAGTCTTAAATTGGGAGAAGTGCCATTTTATGGTAACACAAGGTATTGTTCTCGGTCACATCATTTCGAGCAAAGGTATTGAGGTTGACAAAGCCAAGGTGGATCTCATTTCCAATCTTCCTCCACCCAAAACAGTCAGAGAAGTAAGATCTTTCCTTGGGCATGCTGGTTTTTACAGACGTTTCATTAAAGATTTTAGCAAAGTTTCTAGACCCTTATGCAATTTACTTGCTAAGGATGCACCTTTTATCTTTAATGAGTCATGTCTTGTGGCTTTTGAAAAATTAAAGCAATTGTTGACAACATCACCCATCATTCAGCCCCCAAACTGGAGCTTACCATTTGAACTCATGTGTGATGCATCTGACTATGCAGTAGGAGCAGTGTTAGGACAAAGAGTTGATCGAATTCCCCATGTTATTTATTATGCTAGTATGACATTGAATGATGCACAGTTGAACTATTCAACTACTGAAAAAGAAATGCTAGCAGTAGTGTTTGCATTGGAAAAATTTCGATCTTATCTCATTGGTTGTAAAATAATTGTGTTCACAGATCATGCTGCTCTGAAATATCTTCTCACGAAGAAAGATGCAAAAGCTAGACTAATTCGTTGGGTGTTACTTTTGCAGGAATTTGACTTGGAATTCAAAGATAAGAAAGGCACAGAAAATGTTGTAGCGGACCATCTCTCTCGTCTTCATTTTGACACAATTACAGAGCCACTAACATTGAATGAGTCCTTTCCAGATGAACAATTAATGAGTGTGGAAGTTTTACCTTGGTATGCTGATATAGTTAATTATCTTGTTACAGGCAAACTTCCAGAGCATTGGACTAAGCAAGACAAGGCCAAATTCTTTGCAGAAATAAAGAATTTCTTTTGGGATGACCCATATTTGTTCAAATATTGTGCAGACCAAATTGTCAGACGATGTGTCCCAGAAAATGAAATTCAGAATATCCTTTCATTCTGCCATGAACAAGCTTGTGGAGGCCATTTCAGTGCTAAGAAAACAGCGACTAAAGTTTTACACTGTGGTTTCTATTGGCCAACTATATTTCGAGACGCTTATACTTTTTGTTCTTCATGTGATAGGTGTCAACGAATGGGGAGCATTACACGAAGGAACATGATGCCACTAAATCCAATTTTAGTGGTTGAGATTTTTGATGTATGGGGTATCGACTTCATGGGACCCTTTCCCCCTTCTTTTGGCCATCAATACATCTTGGTAGCTGTTGATTACGTATCGAAATGGGTAGAAGCGATTCCATGCAGAACTAATGATCACAAAGTGGTGATAGGGTTTTTGAAAAGTAGCATTGTTTCACGCTTTGGATTCCCTCGAGCGATAATCAGTGATGGTGGTGCCCACTTTTGCAATAGAGCATTCAAAGCTCTTTTGACAAAGTATTCAATCACTCATAAAGTGGCGACCCCGTATCATCCGCAAACCAGTGGCCAAGTGGAGATCTCCAATCGAGAACTAAAGCACATATTAGAAAAGACGGTGAGGCCGGACAGAAAAGATTGGTCATTAAGACTTGATGACGCATTATGGGCATATAGAACGGCTTTCAAGACCCCGATTGGGATGTCACCCTATAGGCTAGTATATGGAAAAGCTTGCCACCTACCTGTGGAACTCGAGCATCGTGCATATTGGGCTATCAAGAAATTCAATTTCGACATGCATCAAGCCAGCTCAGAAAGAAGATTACAACTGGCAGAACTTGAAGAAATTCGCAATGACGCGTACGAAAATGCCAAAATTTACAAGCAACGAATGAAAGTCTTCCATGACAAGCATATTATGAGAAAATCTTTCACTCCAGGTCAGAAAGTACTTTTATTCAACTCTCGCTTGCACCTATTCCCAGGTAAGTTACGCTCTCGTTGGTCTGGTCCATTTATTGTTCATACTGTTTTTCCACATGGGGCAATTGAAATTAAGGACCCAAAGAACGGTGTCACGTTTAAAGTTAATGGTCAAAGATTAAAGCCATATCTAGAATACCAACCACATGGAGAAGACACCGAAATAAATTTGAGTGACCCACCAGATTTGAATTGATTTTTTCTTTTCGGTGGTTTGATTTTTCTTTCTTTATTTATTTTTATTCTTTTGCTAATTGAAATTATTTTTGCATAAGTGTGTTTCTTTTGTCATTAACTTTTCTCTTATCATTGTTAATCATGAGTCTCTTACTTAGACCGTTCCTCCTGAACATTCTTAAACCACTTCAACGTGTCAAAACTCATCTCAAAAGACAGATTCACTCTTGTAAAACACATCGCATTTGGGCTCTACAACCACCAGAGTTGGTAGCCTATGTTGAGGATTTAGAACGCCAACTCAGAGATATTGAGAAAAGTGTTTTTGACATCCAGTTGGAGCTTGAGGTAAATTCAATAAGAGGACGATTTTAATTTTCTTTGTGTGTTTTAATTTGTTTTTCTGTTTGTGTGCTTTAGTTTGTTACCCCGGTGAAGTGGCGGATAACGGTACTCCGTGACAATCAAGTCGGTTACTTCAGTTTCCCATAATAACTGATATTCTGAGGTGAAAGAATGGACAGAACCGAGATTCTAGCGAAGCTCCACAAGCGATTCCCTTCACTCCCTCAGAATGCCCTCCTTACGATCTACAAAACTCGGTCCGAACGCATGCGACTGCTCATGAGGAATAACATACCTGCTGACATCCGTTGGTTAATTGAAGCAAAAGTACGATTGGCAGGTGAGTTACCTCCAAAATTTATTGCATACATGCCTGGTTGTGGGAAAGGAAACTATGCAAGAAAACGACGAGCTCGAAGAATTTCTGTTGCTTGTCATAAGTGTGCCAGAATGAATTGCAATAAAAACCGATGTTCTTTAGGAATGGTATCTGATAACAGGGAAGATAAAATTCAATTCATTAGGGATGGCTTGAATAAGGAGTCATTGGATGATATCCTTTTGTCTCTTGAAACGCATCCCAGTGGATATGTGCAAGGAGCGATTCTCCAGTTATGGCCATTATTCCAGAAAGAACATGCACGATATAGTCTCGGGAATCTGACTATAAAAGACCCTGTTTGCCAGTTTATAAGAAAATTGGATGGGAAGCCTATCCTCGACCCATAGAGGGCGTTCAAGCCGTTTCTGGACGTAAAACCAGAGGAAGATGTGAGCCACAGTCGCAACTACCTGTCAATATCCTTTTACTTTACTGTTATTTTATTTTATTTCACTGTTACTTTATCAGTGCATTATTGTCTTTAATAATTTTCTTACTGTTTGTTTTTACTGTTTGCTTTTTGACTATCGAGCCATGTGCTTTACGCGTTTTTGACATTGACCCGCCACTTCATACACAGTTGTGATCCATTGTCACCAAGAATCTTAAATCTGACTTTTTGTTAAGCACTCACAAATTGTTTTTGAGAACTATCCCAATGGCAGCTACTCCCAATAGACAATTCAAGAACATTTGTGTGCTTTCTGGATTTACCTATGGCAAACATAAAGAGTTCGTTGATGTAGCCATAGATCTTGGTCGAAACATAGCAGAGAGAAAATTACACTTAGTGTATGGAGGAGGTAACCGAGGGTTATCAAAATTGGTCTCAGAAGCTGCTCTTGTCAGAGGAAGCCAAGTGTTAGGCATCATCCCTAGAGTCCTAAAACCTTTGGGCAGTGTGTCTGACTCCACGACTGGAGAAGAATTAGTCGTCTCAGGTATGCAAGAACGGATAACTGAAATGCTTGATCATGCTGATGCTTTTATTTTCCTGCCAGGAGATCTTGCAACACTAGAGGCACTTATCACACTAGCATCTTGGGCCCAACTGCACATTCACCAGAAACCCATCGGTTTGTTAAATGTCAATAATTTTTATGATGGCTTTATCGCATTTCTTAACCATGCAATAAAAAACTACTTTATTCCTTCCAGTGCGAAAAAACTTTTTATTTGTGCTCACACTGCTAATGAGCTACTTGACATGTTACAAGCTTATAAACCAGAGCCAGACCCCTGGAGCTTTGTGTTGGAGCGTTCAAATGATGATGGTAACAATAGCCGCAGTAAGAAGTACAAATTAGATTTAACTCTTCGCTTGTAAATATTTTCTTCTGTGTTGCGCCAACCAGGTGATGTCTTCTGAACTCTACTTCTTTTCTTTAAAGCATTGAGGACAATGTTTCGTTCTGGTTGGGGGGAGGGAATAATGGACAATTGTGGAATCTTGGTTAAGTTTTTACTAATTTTTTGTTGTAGAAACTAACTGTTGCTAACTTTTTGTGTTGAAGATGGCTGAATATGGAGTGTAGTGACTCTAGAAACGCATCTTCATTGTTTAAAAATAAAAAAAAAAAAAAAAATTAAATTAAAAAAAAAAATTTCATGTATTTTCTTTTTCTTTGTTATGTTTTGATGTTCATTTTTCTTTTTCTTTTTTTTTTCTCCTTTATAAATATACATTTTCCAACAAAAATTTTTTGAGTCAAAGATGGCTGAATATAGAGTGTAGTGCCTCTAGAAACGCATCTTCTTAAAAAAAAAAAAAATTCGTTTTCTATCATTTTCTAATTAAATTTTCTGCATCATTTTCACATTTCTGTATGCATATTTTCTTTTTACGTTTAGAATAGGTTGGGGGGTAGGGTGTTGTTTAAAAAAAAAAAAAAAAAAAATTTTTGATTTGTTTTAACATTGGATAACATGATGATTTCAAATTTTAGTATTTGTATTATCTTTAGTCTGAAGTGATGTTACACTATGTTTGCTACTCTACATGTTGATGTCGGAGACAAAAATGAGTTGCTTGAAGGAATGAACATGTCATAATAAATACCAAGTGAGTTTTTGAGCCTATTATTTTTCTTGGAGAGTAACCCTTTTGCCCATTCTTTATATAGCTTAGCAGTTTATTATTGTACACGATCTCTAGATTGCTTTTGAGTTAACCCTAAAAAAAAAAAAAAAAAAAAAATTTCTAAAAAAAAAAAAAAAAAATTAAAAAAAAAAAGAGAGTGTGTTGTTACATTTTGGAAGCCCATTTAATTAGTAGATATGGAAGATTATTTAGAGTCCTAAAAGATGATGGAAAGGCCCTCTTTGATCCGTTTGAGCCTTTGTAGCCATCCCTTTTATGAATATCCATAGTTAGCCCTTTTGAGCCTTTAAAAAAAAAAAAAAAAAAAAAAATTTCTTTCTCAACTTATTATCTTGACCCACTCCGATTTGGAGTATTACCCAATATCTTACAAGATCCATCACCTTTTTATGTTTGAGAAAACTGTAAATAAATATTTTGTATATTAAAGCTATGCCTAGTTCAAAAAAAAAAAAAAAAAAAAAAGAGAGAAACAAAAATTGTTGCTTCAAAAAAAAAAAAAAAACAACAACAATAATAGGTGAAATCCACCTTGCAAATTCCAAAAAAAAAAAAAAAATCCTCTACATTTTTCTCAAACATATATTTTGTTTTTCCCATTACCCTTCTATGTTAACCATGTCCCTAGCCTACGTTACGTCCTAATAAAAGTCCTTCTTGATTTTAGGGAACTATAGTCTGAAGTAGAAGCTAGTTATATGGGCTAAAAAGATGTAGTGATGCATAAAAAAAAAAAAAGAATAAAAATAAATAAATTGGGTTAACTAGCATTTTTATTTGATTTGAGATTGTATTATTTCTAAGCTGAGGGCATATTTATTTCATCCTGGTGAGAGCGTGTGATATCATTTCTTGATTATTTTCTCTCAATTACCATTCATTGGAGTGACTATTTTTTGGGTTTAATTTCTTTGTGAGAGTGTCACTACTTCCAGTGAGATTTTGGGGTTTGACATGTCATTCTCGAAGGTAGCTACGACAAAGTCTACCAGGCTGATTCATGTGGATGGTTGATGTGGGTGTGGTGTTTCTTTAGACTTGAGATAATGCTTATACTTTCATTTGATTGTTATCATTAATCTGATTGAATAAACAAGAGTGTTAAAAAAAAAAAATCATTTTTGAATTTTATTTTCGCTTTATTTGCTAGGGACTAGCAATAAGCTGGTTGGGGGGTGTGTTGAGTGTTAGAAAGTGCATATTTATAAAGGAGAAAATCGTTATTTTATATATCAAGTATTACTAACAACCCTTACTTTTATGTGTTTAAGTTTCTTGTACTTTAATTATGTGTGTTTTATTTTAATTAAGTATTTTATGTATTTTATGTATTTTAGGGGGCATCATAGTCATTTCACAATAAACGAGAGATCAAATGGCAAAACGGACATCATTTTTGAACTCAGGACGGTCGAAAACCTTAGGAGGAGTGTAAAAGGAAAAATGTCACTGTTCACATGTACGGTACTATTCACATATACGGGTACTGTTGGCGTTACTGTGCAAATAGTGGCGGTTGACTGTACTGT
The DNA here is from genome assembly GCA_029633175.1 of Citrus glauca. Taxonomy (NCBI): domain Eukaryota; kingdom Viridiplantae; phylum Streptophyta; class Magnoliopsida; order Sapindales; family Rutaceae; genus Citrus; species Citrus glauca. The sequence continues at coordinate 912,660 of JAQOOD010000001.1, forward strand.
GTAAATAGTGGCGGTTGACTGAACTGTGCAAATAGTGGCGGTTGACTGAACTGTGCAAATAGTGGCTGATGACGTGGCGAAATCCTGAGCGTCCAAACTGTTTTTAATCCGATGGCCATGATTTACTCGATGTAACTATAAAAAGGGGGCTTCCCCCCCCTAATTAAGCACCTCTGAATCCATTTTTGGGATTCATTTTCTGTAATTCTCTCTCTATCTTGTATTTTCTATGTATTTTAATAAATTCCCATTTTGCCCCTAGTTCAACTATGAGTGGCTAATTTTCTTTCAAGCTTGGGTTGAAGGTGAAGTTTCAACATGTGTCATGGGCTTGATTTGGTAAATTTATTTTCTCTTCCCCTCTAGTTTTTGTGGATGTTTTGACTTCTCGTCGACAAATAATACTAATCTTATCTAGTACTGCCTTGGTTTCACCGGCTCCCTAGTATAAGGTTATTATTATTTGGCACGATAAGCCCTTAGCACCATATTTGTTAGAGCGTGGTTCATGAGGTGTGGATTTCCCTCTCATGATTTAATTGGTATTAATATGGAATATTTAGCCCATGATGCATGTTGATACGGATCCGGATACCTAAGTACGTCATTTAATAGATTTATAATTCAATTTATTTCTGCCATTTTATTTCCAATTTCAGAATTTAATCTTGCCATTTTAATTTAAGTTTTAGCATATTTCAAATCATTTCCACCATAAATCCAACCATCCATTTACAGAATTAATTCTATAAATAATTAAAATCCACCTCCTCGTGGGATCGACACTCGCACCATTAAGCTATACTACAATAGATTCGTGCGCTTGCGAGTTCAATAAAATTTGCACAACAAATGACACCTCAGCAGAATGGCTTAGCTGAGAGAATAAATAGGACTCTCATGGATAAGGTGAGGTGCATAATGATTCAGGCCAAGCTACCTAAGAATTTGTGAGCTGAGATTCTCAACACAGCATGCTACCAGGTGAATTTGAGTCCCTCCACTACCATTGAATTCAAGACACCTTTTGAGCTATGGTAAACAAGCCAATTATAAAGACCTTGAGGTGTTTGGCTGTCAGGCTTGTGCTCACATAAGCCAAGGAAAACTAGCACCCAGAGCACTGAAATGTGTGTTCATTGGGTATCTAGAGGGAACCAAGGGTTATAAGCTTTGGTGTACTGATCTCTCTCCACCCAGGTACATAGTAAGCAGAGATGTCAAGTTCAATGAAGAAGCAGCAGTGGAGAGTATTCAAAGAAACTGTGTAAGAGCTGATCAAGTCCATGATGAACTTTTTGAGGTGGAGTCACCTGGCAACTTGAATCAGAATGATGATATAGAAGCAGCTGAAAGTAATGATGATATAGGTGGACAAGAGTCACTTCAAGAAGCTGGATCAATTCAATCACATATAATGGATTATCAGTTGACAAGAGATAGACAAAAGAGACAAAGCAAAGCACCTAAAAAATATGGCTACGCTGATCTGATTGCTTTTGCATTACATTCTGCTCATGAGATAAATGCTGAAGAACTACAGAATTTCAAAGAAGCCATTAACTGTCAGTATGCAAAAGAATGGAAGAAATATATGGATGATGAAATAACCTTACTGTACAAGAATTGTACCTGGGAATTGGTTAAAAGACCCAAGAATATGAGGATTGTTGGTTGCAAGTGGATATACAGAATCAAAGAGGGTATGACTACAGCTGAACCAAGGAGGTTTAAGGCTAGGTTAGTTGCAAAAGGATACACTCAGATGGAGGGTGTTAATTTTAAAGAAGTTTTCTCCCCTGTAGTAAGGCATGCTTCCATAAGAGTGCTGATGGCTATAACAGCAACACAGAATCTAAAGTTGGAACAACTTGATGTGAAGACTGCTTTTTTGCATGGAAATCTTCAGAAAAAAATTTTCATGAGTTAACCAGAAGGGTATGAAGCACCTGACAGAAGAGACTATGTATGTTTGCTAAAGAAATCCCTCTATGGCCTGAAGCAATCTCCCAGGCAATAGTATCTCAAATTTGATGAGTTTATAATCACTCATGGATTTCATAGGTGCAATTATGACTGCTGTGTCTACTTCAAACAGTTAAGTCATGAGAAACATATCTATCTACTGCTTTATGTAGATAATATGTTAATTGCTTGTGAAGAAAGGTCTGAAATAGATGCTTTGAAGACATTACTTGGCACTGCATTTGACATGAAGGATTTAGGAAGTGCTAAAAGGATATTATGAGTTGATATAAAGAGGAACAGAAGTGAAGGGCTGATATTTCTGTCTCAAGAGAAATACTTGAAGAAAATACTAAAAACTTTTGATATGGAGGATTCAAAACCTACTCAAAACCCCTTAGCAGCACACTTCAAACTTTGCAATTTATATTGTCCAAGTCTGAAAAAGAAAGACTTGAGATGGCCAATATCCCATATGCAAAGGCAGTAGGATGCCTTATGTATGCCATGGTGCTGACTAGGCTTGACATCTCACATGCTGTGAGTGTTGTCAGCAGATACATGGCATCCCTAGGCAAAGAACACTGGAAATGGGTGAAATGGATACTAAGGTATCTAAAGGGTACCTTGAATGTTGGTCTGGTATATGGAAAGAACCCTGAAACAGAAGAAGGATTGTGGGGCTATGTAGATTCTGACTATGTAGAGGATCTGGACAGGAGAAGATTACTCACAGGATACTTGTTTATATTGAATGGCTGCCTAATAAATTGGAAGGAAAACTTGTAGCATGTAGTGGCTCTTTCCACAACAGAAGCAGAATTTACAGCTGCCACTAGAGCTGCAAAGGAGGCCATTTAGCTTAAGGGCTTAATCACTGAGCTCGGTTTGAAACAAGAGTTTGTACCAATTTTCTGTGACAGCTCCAGTGCACTGCATTTGTGTAAGAATCCTGCTCACCATGAGAAGACCAAGCATATTGATATCAAACTTCACTTCATAATAAATGAAGTCTCCAAGGGGTTATCAAGATGGTTAAAATACATACTGATGACAATCCCTCTGAGATGCTCATAAAGGTGGTTCCTGCAACTAAGTTCAAGAAATGTTTGGACTTAGTTAGTATTTGCAAAACTTGATATGAATCGATTGGTGAATGTATCAGTTGCAAGGTGTTTGATTCAAAGTGGAGTATTGTTAGCTAGGAGATGAATTCAAACACTGTGGCCAGCCAACTACAACGTTTCCAGAATTGTTCAGTGATTTAAGTAACTCACGTGAGAAGCACATCCAGTTCTTTGAGCTAAACGGCAACATATGAGTTCGTTTCATTTAAGTGAGATCACGAGTCTTTCACGTGTTCGTTGCTTAAGCTAAAGTTCGTCAATAACAAACTCATTGTACACGTGTCAAAGAGCTGTATGATCTGGGTTAATTGAAGCTGTTAACGAGACTGGTATATAAGCTTCATGGCTTCTGGTTTTGGATATATCAAGAGAAACTGAGATTGAGGGAAATCTGAGAGAGAAAGATTGTTGCTTGTTCTTGTTCTTAAAGTCTCTGTAAACAAACTTCTTGAATCATTCAATAAATACTGCCTGAGGGATTCACCCATGGATGTAAGCCAAAAATGGCTGAACCACGTTAAACTTGTGCTCTGTTTTTGTATGATTGTTTTCTTGCTGGTTTCTTAGTTTCGGTGTTTGTAATTAATCCTTTTGATAACAACTTTGTTGGGTTTAATTAATTCTTTATAATTGATCTAAAGCTGAAGACTGCATCTTGATTAATCTTGGTTGAGAATCTTGGGAGGATCTGATCTTCATTGAAGCAAAGTTGAGAACCAGATTCAATATTAAGTTATTAAGTTAATTTTTTTATTTAATTTAAAAGGTCGAAGTGACATTTTTAAAAAATATTTTTTCAAATATCCCTATCAAATTGATTTATTATCATCTATATTTAAACTTACTAATTAGTATAACAGTCGTGCGGAAATGAAACTCTTATCTGTGTGCTTAACAGTCATGTGGAAAGGCACTAACACTGTAACACGTGCTATCTTTATCTCTTGGACATTTGGCACCGTCGCTTTCTCATCCTATGTGTCTCTGGAGCCACTAAATGAAACTTTTACACCAATCTATACTATTCTACGTCAAGACTTCAAGGTAAAACCTTCAAATAATAAAAAAAAGAAAACAATGATTTCCTTCTTCGTCACTTCTACTCTTGCAAATGGAAATTTCCCATAAATATTTTCTCCGAAAAGAAAGAAGTAATGTTCGTTGCTTATCGGTGATAACAAGACAAAGTTGGTGGAAATACTCGAGCAGGGGCTAGTACGTTCGGGTCAAAGCTGGAGGTCTGAGGTTAATTTTTCTGTGTCACAAGTTCTCCAACTTATGGCCTCTTCCAGATTGCGTATCTATGTTTTTCTCTTTGTAATACACTATTTTGCTCTCCCAATTGCCCAGCTAGAACTTCAGTACCATGACTGTTATATCAACAACGGTAACTACATCACCAACAGTACTTACAAGGCAAATCTCAATCGCCTACTCAATTTTCTCACGGAAAACACTCGCATAAACTATGGATTTTACAATGTCTCCTATGGCCAAAATCCTGACAAAGTTTACGCGATTGCACTTTGTAGACCGGACATGGAGCCTAGCAGTTGTCGTGAATGTATAAATATGGCGAGAAAAAATCTGACGTCTTTATGTCCCAACAAAGTCACGGCCATCGGAGGATATGATGATATGGGGTACAATAATTGTATGCTGCGTTATGCTAACTACGACATATTTGGCTTAATGGAAAATGCACCTTATTTTTTCGCTCATGCTGAAAGTAACATCTCGGAAAATCTAATTGAGTTCAATCAGACGTGGCAGAGGTTGTTGGAAAGGCTATTTAGTGAAGTTCCAACCCGTCCTTCTCCAAATAAGTATGCCACCGGAGAATAAGCAGTTTCAAACATTATAACAATGTATGCACTTGTGCAGTGTACGCCTGACCTATCCGAAACTGATTGCAAGGAATGCCTGCATGATACTACTAAAAATATGTCAGATTGTTGTGATAGAAGACCAGGGGGAAGAGTCATTAATCCAAGTTGTAGTTTTAGATATGAGACTAATAAATTTTTCAAGCCTTCGATCGCAGGACCACCGAGATCCCATGATCCAGTAACACCGGAACCACCACCCAGTGAGTTCCTCTTAAACTTGACCTCTTGATATTTATAAACTTAATCCAACTTTGGTTACCCAACAGGATTTTAATCAGACAAAACTTCTTGAAAATTACAGGAAAAAAAAGCCACACTATACTTATAACTGTTATTGTCTCAGTTGTCGCTTCTGTGATACTTATTAGAGGCATCTGCATCTTTTTAAAAGTGAGGAAATTAAAGTTGGAAGATGAAAGTAAGTTCACATAGGACAGGGCAAACCCTGAGATAGTTTTCCTTGTTATTAATTGTTAGAAGATGTGTTTAGGACTGCTGATGTGGAGTCATAGAAGTTGCTTCTGTTGAATGTTTCAAACTTTTCCTATTTTTCTGGTGTTGGTTATTTATTTTTTGTTGATTCTTGCTCTGATCGTGGCACAATCTTTAGACCATGATTCTAGTGGGTTGTTATTTGGCTTTGGTGTGTTATTTAAGCATTAAAGTGTAATGTTTCCAGTATGATGAATTAAGTGAAGTTCTCTTGACAATTCACGTGGCTCTCATTTTCCATTAGCAAACTTTGTTTTCTTTTCTTATTCAAGTAACAACATTTGGTATCAGAGCTTTCTTCTTAAGGGATTTGTGTTTGAATTTGTCAAGTCATGGAAGCCGAAGCTAATTTCTCCGCAATTGGTCCGACGGTGTTTAACGGAAACAACTACCAGCTTTGGGCAGTACGTATGGAGACATACTTGGAAGCTTTGGATCTTTGGGAAGCAGTGGAAAAAGACTATGAAATTCCTGCACTTCCAAACAATCCCACCATGGCACAGATAAAAGCGCATAAAGAAAAGAAGACAAAGAAATCAAGGGCAAAGGCCTGTTTGTTTGCTGCAGTCTCATCCACCATATTCACTCGCATCATGTCTTTGAAGTCAGCAAAAGCCATATAAGATTATCTTAAGAGCGAATATGAAGGAGATGAAAGAATTAAAGGTATGCAAGTCCTGAACTTGATCAGGGAGTTTGAACTTCAAAGAATGAAAGACTCTGAGACGATCAAAGATTACTCCGACAGACTTCTGAGTATTGCAAACAATGTGAGGCTTCTTGGATATGAATTTACTGACTCAAGAATTGTACAAAAAATTCTTGTTACAGTACCTGAAAGATATAAAGCAACTATTACTACCTTTGAAAATACCAAGGATTTGTCAAAGATTTCCTTGGTATAATTGCTTAACGCATTACAAGCACCAGAACAAAGAAGACTGATGAGGGGGGATACAACAACCGAAGGAGCTTTAGCAGCCAAACATCACAACATGGCCAAAAACAAAACAAAGAAGAAGGACTTTGAAGGAAATGGGGCAAGTACAACATCTGCGAAAGCAAAAGAAAAGAATGAAAATAAGAACAAATCCTATCCACCTTGCAAAAATTGTAGAAAGAAGGGTCATCATCCGTTTAAATGCTGGAGAAGACCTGATGCTAAGTGCAATAAATGTAATCAGATGGGGCATGAAGCAGTTATCTGTAAAAATGAAAATCAACATGGTGAAGAGGCAAAGACAGCTGGTCAAGAGGAAGAGGATCACTTGTTCGTCGCTACATGTTTCTCTGGCATCGAATCAAGTGAGAGTTGGCTTATTGATAGTGGTTGTACTAACCATATGACACATAATAAGGATCTATTCAGGGAACTAACCAACGCAAACTCATCAAAGGTTCGAGTTGGAAATGGCACATACATAGCTGTGAAAGGAAATAGAACAATTGCAATCACAACCTTTTCAGGTACAAAGTTCATTTCTGATGTGTTGTATGTCCCTGAAATTGATTAAAACTTGTTAAGTGTTGCACAACTAATTGAAAATGGTAATAAAGTTGTGTTCGAAGACAAAGTTTACTTGATTAAAGATGCTGATGGAAAAGATATTTTCAAAGTAAAAATGAAAGGGAAAAGCTTTGTTCTAAATCCATTAGAGGAGGAGCAAATTGCTTTCTCGATCAAAGAAAATATCACTGAGTTATGGCACAAGAGGCTCGGGCATTATCATCATCAGGGGCTGCTGCAGATGAAATCCAAGGGGATGGCAAATGACCTTCCAGAACTTGATGACTACATTCCAAATTGCAAAGCATGTCAGTTTAGAAAGCAAAGTAGGAGACCATTTCCCAAGGCAATATGGAGAGCAACAAAGAAGTTGTAATTAGTTCATACTGATATTGCAGGCCCACAAAGAACGCCTTCTTTGAATGGTAGTCTTTATTATGTTGTATTCATTGATGATTTCACCCGTATATGTTGGATCTTTTTTTTTGAAGCACAAGTCAAAGGTGGCTCAAGTTTTCTGGAACTTTAAAGCCAGAGTTGAGAACGAGAGTAGCTGTAGAATTCAGACTCTTAGATCAGACAATGGCAATGAGTATACCTCTGAAGCATTCAATCGCTTTTGCGAGGAGGCTGGCATCCAACATCAATTAACCACTCCATACACTCCACAACAAAATGGAGTGAGTGAGAGACGGAATCGATTTATATTAGAGATGACACGATGTATGCTACATGAGAAGAACTTGCCAAAGCAAATTTGGGCTGAAGCTGCAAGCACTGCTGTTTTTTTGCAAAACAGGCTTCCCACAAGAGCAGTGAAAGATAAAACACCCTTCGAGGTTTGGTATAGCTATAAACCATCACTGAAATTTCTTAGAATATTTGGATGTTTGTGCTTTACTCATGTTCCACAGATTAGTAGAGACAAACTAGATAAAAGAGCACTTCTAGGCATCTTTATTGGCTACAGCTCCGTTGCAAAAACTTATAAAGTTTTCCAGCCACAAACTGGAAAAATTATTATAAGCAGGGATTTGCACTTTATGGAAGATGAAGAGTGAAATTGGGATGATGCAAAGAAGATGGATTCAACCTCAAAAAAGCTAAAACTCAAATTTCCTGTTATGGACACAGCAGATCAAAGCATTGAAGATTGGGAAAATGAAAAGGTGGATGACAGACCTATCAGGGGCACAAGACCACTTTCAGATGTTTACCAAAGATGCAATGTTGCTATGTGTGAACCTACAAATTATGAAGAAGCCAAGACGGATCAGAATTGGGTTACGGCAATGAATGAGGAGCTGTCCATGATTGAAAAGAATAAAACATGGAAGTTGGTTGATCGACCCCAAAACAGGAAAGTAATTGGAGTCAAGTGGGTGTACAAAACCAAGCTTAATGTTGATGGCTCAATTAACAAAAATAAAGCTAGGCTCGTGGTCAAAGGATTTGCTCAAGTACCTGGCGTGGATTACTCAGATACCTTCGCACCAGTCGCTAGACTTGACATCATTAGGCTGTTACTAGCTGTTGCAGCATAAAAAAATTGGAGGGTGTACCAGTTAGATGTCAAGTCAGCGTTCTTGAATGGTTTCCTGCAGGAGGAGATTTACGTAGAGCAACCGGAAGGCTATGTAAAGGAAGGAGAAGAAGACAAAGTGTATCTTCTTAAAAAAGCTCTTTACGACTTGAAGCAAGCTCCAAGAGCTTGGTACAGCAGGATTGATGAATACTTGCAAAACTTGGGATTTGTCAGAAGCTTATCTGAATCGACATTATATGTCAAGCACAATGGTTATGACATTCTTATCATTTCATTATATGTGGATAACCTGCTCGTGATAGGAAATAAAAAGTGTGTTGTGGAGGAGTTTAAGCAAAAAATGATGGAGATTTTTGAGATGACAGATCTTGGATTAATGGCGTTCTTTCTTGGAATGGAAATTAAACAAAATGAAAATGAAGTCTTCATCTGTCAGAAGAAATATGCAAGGGAAATTCTGAAAAAGTTTAAACTTGAAGAATGCAAATGAGCACTCCAATAAACTCAAAGGAGAAGCTCTGTAAAGAAGATGGAACAGAGAAGGTTGATCAGGCATATTTCAGAAGCTTAATTGGTTGCTTGATGTATCTCACAGCAACTCGGCCTGACATTTTGAATGCTGTAAGTATTTTGTCTCGGTTTATGCACTGTGCTAGCGAATGGCATCTCAAAGCTGCAAAGAGGGTGCTTAGATATGTAAAGGGCACATGTAATTTTGGCATTAAATTTACAAGGAGCAAAGAGTTCAAATTGTTTGGTTACTCAGATAGCGATTGGGGAGGTTCCATTGATGATATGAAAAGCACTTCCGTCTACTGTTTCACACTTGGTTCTGGTGTTTTCTCTTGGAGCTCGAAAAAACAAGAAATTGTAGCTCAATCCACTGCTGAAGCATAATTTGTTGCTGCAACGGCTGCTGTTAATCAAGCTTTGTGGCTGAGGAAGATTTTAATTGATCTTAATCTAGAGCAGGAGGAAAGTACGAAGATTCTAGTTGACAACCAAGCTGCTATTGCAATCTCTCAAAATCCTGTGTTTCATGGGAAAACTAAGTATTTTAATATTAAATTATTATTCTTAAGAGAAGTGCAGAAAGATGGAGCTGTTATTCTTGTCTACTGCAAAACAGAAGATCAGGTTGCAGATGTCTCCACCAAGCCACTGCCGGTTAGCAAGTTTGAGTCTTTCATAACAAAACTTGGTGTTTGCAGCTCCTAAAGCAAGGAGGAGTGTTAGAAGATGTGTTTAGGACTACTGATGTGGAGTCATAGAAGTTGCTTCTGTTGAATGTTTCAAACTTTTCCTATTTTTCTGGTGTTGGTTATTTATTTTTTGTTGATTCTTGCTCTGATCGTGGCACAATCTTTAGACCATGATTCTAGTGGGTTGTTATTTGGCTTTGGTGTGTTATTTAAGCATTAAAGTGTAATGTTTCCAGTATGATGAATTAAGTGAAGTTCTCTTGACAATTCACGTGGCTCTCATTTTCCATTAGCAAACTTTGTTTTCTTTTCTTATTCAAGTAACAACATTAATAATCTTCTGAATTTTGATTTTTCATTAGAAACTTCTTCTGTACAATTGCCTTCCCCCCCCCCCCTTTTCCTTCTTCTACTTTTAGCTCTTGTGCTTTCAGACTTAACTTTTATTTTTTTTCCTTATGGTTGAATCATTGCTCTTATAAAAGATGTGGAAGAAATCATTGCGAAGTCATTGCAGCTCGACTTTGAAACCCTAAGAGTTGCAACAGATAACTTCTCTGATGCTAATAAGCTTGGGCAAGGTGGATTTGGTGCTGTGTACAAGGTAAGAAGTACATGTACATAGATACATTGTTTAATCCAAAACTAAGATTTCCTTAATAAGTGGCGAAAACTCTTATTGATTTCCAACAGCGAATGCTTTCGAATGGGGAAACAATAGCCGTGAAGAGACTGTCTAAGAATTCTAAACAAGGAGAAATAGAGTTTAAGAATGAGGTCCTATTGCTGTCCAGGCTTCAGCACAGGAATTTAGTGAGGCTCCTAGGCTTTTGTTTGGAACGAAAAGAAAGGATTTTAGTCTATGAGTTCGTGCCTAATGCCAGCCTTGACCACTTCATATTCGGTATGTTTACGCTTCTTTATAATTGAGGTTAGGATGAATTTCTAGTCATTCCATTCTGGAAGCACATCTACAAGATTTATCTGTAACTTTTTGTATTGTACATTTCTGACCTTCTCAGCAATCTCAATGATCCAGATTTACAGATGTGCATATGCAATGACGTAGTGTGAATCTATAATTCTGTAACTACTCACTCTTTCATACTCTTCTAACACACTCTGTAGATCCAGTAAACCGGGAACATATGACCTGGGAAAAGCGTTACAAAATAATCGAAGGCATTGCTCGAGGACTTCTTTACCTTCATGAAGATTCTAGACTTCGGATTATTCACCGTGATCTCAAAGCTACCAACATTCTGTTAGACATAGAGATGAATCCTAAAATTTCAGATTTTGGCATGGCAAGATTATTCGAGATGGATCAAACACATAGTCGGACAAACAGAGTTGTGGGGACCTTGTAAGTACTGTAAAAAGGAAAAATTATAACACAATTCTCCCCGTAGATTTCATTTTCTAGATATCTTATATTACTACGTATTCGCTTCTTGATAATTGAAAGATTTCTAACTTAGAATGAAGAGCTCAATTATCTCAATCAATGAAAATTAAAATAGACTTCTCTGCTTATTATATGCAGTGGGTATATGGCTCCAGAGTATGTGATGCATGGGCGCTTCTCAGTAAAGTCAGACATCTTTGGCTTTGGGGTTCTGGTTTTGGAAATTGTGAATGGTCAGAAGAGAAGTAGTTTTGGCAATGAAGAGGAAACAGAGGATCTTCTAACCTATGTAAATCCAAAATGAATGGCAGTATTTCTCAAATTTCCATTGGCTTTGAACTAGAATTGCGCATAAAATGGCATATGTGCTTTGCTATATGCAGGCATGGAGAAACTGGAACGAAGGGACAGCTTTAAATCTGATGGATCCAACCATGAGGGGTGGCTTAGCAAGTGAAATGATGAAATGCGTCCACATTGGGTTGCTATGTGTTCAGGAGAATGTATCAAATAGACCAGGCATGGCTTCGGTTGTTAACATGCTTAATGGCGACACTGCTACTCTACCAGCACCATCAAAACCTGGATTTTTTATTAGGAGTTCGGCCATTCCAGGGACGTCATCACCTTTAGACCATAATCCCGGCTCAACTGAATCCGGTGGACACGGAATTGGAAATGTCCCATTATCCAAAAATGAAGCTTCAATCACCGAGCTGTCTCCTAGATAGTGTTATTGATGAGATGAAGTTATTCATCATTCTCGTGCTGCTATTTATCGATACTCCAAAGTACACTGTTACCACAGAAAGGGCAAACACAATGGGAACTGCCAACAATCGCTATCATCTTGATGGGAAAAGAAATACAAATGAACCCTGAAATTTATATATGAATAACTTATTTGTTGTTTAATGCTTATGTGTTTTGAGCCTTTTGATCTCCCTCGTCCAACCGCAGAGCAGTGCCAATTCCATTAAATGAATTTGAAACTTAAGATAGCCGCCTTCCATAACGAATAGGAAGTAATAATACTTTTAAAGAATACGGCAAGTAAGCTGTGTTGCACTCATTTTTGTTGTGATATCTAGTGCCGGTTTACCAAATTAGTGCCCTGCTGTTTTCTTTTGTTTGTAGTAAACTTTCATATATCAAATTTGTTTCTCTTTCTCTTTCTGTTTCAGCTTTGTCAAAAGAATTACAAAGAATATAATTGTCAAATTAACAAGTCTGTCGGCTAAGGTATATACGCTGCTCTAGTTTAACCCAGGACCAGAGCTAGTAATATGCTCCTTGAGATGCAATTGATATTCCCAAATTTTCTTTTCACCTTGTTCAGTAGGTAGAATTCTAGATGTAGTGTGATTGATTTTCAAAATCTAAAATTATATTAGGGTAAATAAACTGCTAAATTTTATGATTTTTTTGTTATAAAGATTTTATAAACTGCTAAACAGAGAGGCAATAAAGTCATTTAAACATAATAAAGTCATTTAAACAGAGGGGCAATAGAGGGTACAATAGTTCTATGAAAGTTTATGCATTTTCATAATAAGCGGGCGGTCAAGTTAGGACGCTTACAATCCAATTTATGGTTCCTATGATATTTCGGTAAACTTTTTTATTTAATTATAGACCAATTCAAACTTGTATAAATAATTTATATCAATAATGTTATCTTTCAATCAGATCCAGCTCCCGAGATCAGTATCGGTTGTTAATTTATACTCCCACCAGCATGTGCAGCGGAGCTTACATCTAGAAGATAATGGCCCGTGAATTGTCTAAGACGCCGCTTGCTTTTGGCTGAATTAAAAATCTATGACAAATCATATTATATAATAAAGAAAAGGGTTAATAACACAGGGGTTCCTAATTTTTACAATTTCACAAAGAAGGACAGAATGCCCGTCCCTGATAAACAGAAGTCCCTATTGAAATTTAGTTACATGCATGCTAGTGGTCAAAAACTCAAGATTCAACACCATGTGAATAACTTTGGCCATTTTTCTTCGACCTAAGGATTTATTTGATACGAATAAACAATGTATGTCCTCATGAAAATATAAACAATTAGCCAATCCAATGATACTATCTCAATTATTTTTAAAAAATAATATTATCTCAAAAAAATGTATATAAATATGGGATGAATAAAACTCCGCGTTTGGCAGGGAAAAGATATTGACACGGTCCATATCAGCTTGCTTGTCATCAACAACTTCTGTCCCCATCAGCTCTCTTTTACATATATTTGAAAAGTCCAATACGCTTGAATGGTCAAGATGTATGACGTTTTCGTGTTTAATAAGGTAGAAAGTAGCGAGCTTGATATATACAAATAACATAGATGCATCTTTCACATCGTGGAAAGTTCTTAGGCTTTGAATACCTAGTCGCTAGCTGATCACCAGTTCACCACGCACTTTATAATTAGTTTTCCATTTTATCATCAGTCTTGGTTTGTATAGATTCTTATCTTACGGGATCGGAGGCTAATTAAAGGGTGTTCCAATGGCGAAGGGCTGCTCAAGATTGGTTTTCTTATTCTCTTTCCTCATACTTGCTGTGTCCATTAATGCCCAGAACGACTGTTCAAATGACGTTGGTAATTACACAAATAACAGTGCCTATAAAACAAACCTTAACAGCGTCTTATCCTCCATCGCCTCTAATACAGCCGTAGACTATGGGTTCTACAATGAGTCTGCAGGCCAAGAACCTGACAAAGTCAACGTCATTGCTCTTTGTAGAGGAGATATTGCAACCGATGTTTGTCGAGGTTGTTTACAAAACGCAACTCAGGAAATCTTGCGAGTTTGTCCCAACCAAAAGCAAGCAATTATATGGTCTGCTGAATGTATGCTCCGCTACTCGAACAAAACAATTTTCGACGTGCTGGAAACTGGACCTACTTACTACATGTGGAATGTGAACAATGTCACGGATGATGTGAGCCTGTTTAACCAGGCGCTGCAGGATTTGTTGAGGAGATTACGAGGCACAGCTGCATCTGGGAATTCTCAAAAAAAGTTTGCAACAGGAGATACGACAGCAAGTTTTAGGACGATATATGCACTTGAACAATGTACTCCTGATCTGTCTGAGCTGCAGTGCTCTGATTGCCTGGATAGGGCTATTGGAGAAATTCCAAATTGTTGCAGTGGGAAGATAGGAGGGAGAGTTCTTAAACCCAGCTGCAATTTCAGGTTTGAGACTGAGCGTTTTTACAACCCAACAGCCAACTCACCACCACCATCGCCACCCCCACCGGCTGAAGGTCTACTATATATTTACTTACATGTCTTTTTGATTCCCATTTTGTTTATATATTTAAGTCAACTTACTTTTAACTGCTTTTCTTTTGGTTTTGAAGGAAACGGTAGTGACACAGCTCGAACGGTCATCATCATTCTTATTCCAACAGTTGGTTTTGGGATTCTTATTATCTTCATCTGTTTCTTTTTAAGAAGAAGGAAGCCAAGGGATAACTCTAAGGTTAAAAGTAAGTGAGACGTGTCAATTTTGGAGATTTAACTTAACAATTACCCAAAAAATTTCCAGAGAAACTCCTCTTTTTCACATGTTAATTTGCAATATATCTGTATGTTTATGTGCGCGGCGTGCGCTCCCGCTAATTTTCCCATACATGGTAGGCGAAGCTGCCGCCGGGGACGAAATTAATAGAGCAGAATCCTTACAATTCGACTTCAATACAATTAGAGTTGCAACAGATAACTTCTCCGATGCAAATAAGCTTGGACAAGGAGGATTCGGGCCTGTTTACAAGGTAATTACAATACACATAGAGAGAAAGAGAGAAATAGTTCAAGAAAGTCCTTATTTTGAATTTACTAAGGACCAAACTGAATGACTGAATTTTCAAATTTCAATACACTATTAAATAAAATACACTATATTGAAATACTTGTTTATTTATATATATATATAATAGTTTTCCGGTTCAGGATGTTAAAGTGTGGGAAAAATTTGAGAAAATTTTAAAACTGCGCAGTTTATACGTTTTCCCCAACGATCCTGCATTTTAAAATTTTGGATTGAAACATTTCTATATATATCGGCCAATTTCGTCCCAAGCATATAATGTTAAAGTCCATTCTTGAATCTCAAATTACAGACAATGTTATTATGATGTGATTTCAGGGTAGACTTTATGATGGAGCAGAAATTGCTGTGAAAAGGCTGTCTAGGGACTCAGGACAGGGAGATCTGGAATTTAAGAATGAGGTCCTGTTAGTGGCCAATCTTCAACATCGTAATTTAGTCAGGTTGCTTGGTTTTTCTTTGAAAGGAAATGAAAGACTTCTTATTTATGAGTTTGTGCCTAACACAAGCCTGGACCACTTCATATTCGGTATGGTTGCATTTAATCTGCATGCAATTACTTCCTTTATACGTATAATTTGTTACTTTATTTTTTAGCTTGGTCCTGATCATATTAAAGTCAGGATCCCTTATCGCCTCTATCCTTGGGCTAAGGTCCAGTCTCTGGACTTAGTGCAATGAGACAGCTCAGGAAACTGTAATCAAAGACTTATATATATAGTTATATTTCTTTTTGATACCACAAATTAAAGCAGTAACATATGCTTCATAGATATCATATGTATTCAATTTGACATTAATAAATATAAAATTAATCCTATTGATTGTTTAAATATTATTTTAGTTCATTGAATTATATAGTTTCATGAACGTGCAGATCCGACTAGGCGGGCACAATTAGATTGGGAAAGGCGATACAAAATTATTGGAGGCATTGCTAGAGGGCTTCTTTACCTTCACGAAGACTCTCGTCTTCGGATTATTCACCGTGATCTCAAAACTAGTAATGTTTTGTTAGATGCAGAGATGACCCCTAAAATAGCAGATTTCGGCATGGCCAGGTTGTTTGAGATGGATGAAACTCAAGGCAATACGAGTAGAATTGTAGGGACCTAGTAAGTACATCTCTCTACAAGCTAATAATGCTATAATTGTTGCAAATGCTGTTTAGATTTGACAAATATTGACTTACCAATTAAATTGAAAATGCAGTGGCTATATGGCTCCAGAATATGCAATGCATGGACAATATTCAGTTAAATCAGATGTTTTTAGTTTTGGAGTATTGGTTCTCGAGATCATAAGCGGTCAGCGAAATAATTGTTTCCGAAATGGAGAGACAGTAGAAGATCTTTTAAGCTCTGTAAGTAGTATAAACAAACAAACACGGAAACATTTCAGTTATTCATGACAGAGAAGATTGAATTGGGGATTAATAATTTTGTGGAATTCTTGCAGGCATGGAAAAATTGGAGGGAGGGAACAACAGTGAATATAATAGATCCAACATTGAGTAATGGTTCAATTACTGAAATGATAAGATGCATTCACATCGGATTATTATGTGTTCAAGAAAATGTAGCGAGCAGGCCTACAATGGCTTCTGTTGTTCTCATGCTTAATAGCTACTCCCTCACACTTCCAGTGCCTTCAGAACCAGCATTTTTTATGGATAGCATCATTGAATCCCACATGTCATTCTCACTAGCCCACGACTCAAGAATTATGGAAACCGATCAGCCCGGTTGTGAAAATCTCCCATTATCAGGCAACAACGAAATTTCAATTACCGACCTGTATCCTCGATGATATTGTGAATTGGCCTCGTTTTTAAGCTTTTTAATTTACAGTTATTATTGTTTGTTGTGAGGAGACCATCCATCTATTCTGTCTATACCTATTTGCTTTCTAAAATTATCTTCCTTCATTTGAATTTCCTTTTCTTTATTGCTTCACAGATTAAATATTAGAGATAATGAGTAATTTTTAGCGAGGGATCTTTAAGTCGTTAAAATATGAGATAAGATTAAAAAATAAATAAATAAATAAAAATTCAATCAATCGCGTATGTTCTCAATATTTCAACTTTGAAGAGTCGATCGCAGCTCAATTTAGCGCAGGATCTAAAGTCCAAACCCTTTATCTTTTGCTAGTCTCCACTAAATGGATACGCTAGTTGTCAACGTCAAAATCGGGAAGGAATTTTTGAAAAATAATGATAAAGTAGAATACAAACAAACGAACTAAAGGACCACGGCACTCGCTTCTGTAACTGCAAATGCCCAGGAGGTGAAGGCACAAAGATGACACAACCCGGTGCAAGCTAGATTCCCAGGTCCGATTTTTCGCTCACAGTTCTAAGAAGCCCGATCCAATTAGATGCATTACACACGTTTTTCCTCTAGTGGACATGAACAATCGAAGAATTAATGGTTCGACTTGCAAGCTGCAGTTTACAGGTTACAAAGGATATGAAAAGGAACATGAATCTACTTTTGCTTTTCCCAACTTTGCACTATGGATAAATATGTATAAATCATACTAATAATATCATATATTCCATGTTGGAGGTTGACACAGAATTATGGTAGGAGAGTTATAGTTGACAAGTTATATAGTAAATACTTAAATTAATTTTGTCAGATATGTAAATAATGAAAAATTAATAATATAATTTATTATTTTCTTACAAAATTATTATTTAAAATATGTATGTATCTTATATTATTAATTTTTATTTCATAATAATAGATTTTTTTTGGTCCAACATTGGCCTAAATTTCTTGGTCCAACGCTATTGTTGACCCCCGTTTCAACGAACTAAATCTTTGAAGGTAAATATAACGCTGAGGGTTTATCCTCCGCAGCTAAGGCCTTAAGAGGCATCCTCGAGCTCCTCAGCTTCAACAGCTATAGGAAAGAGTAAAAGAACGGAATTGGTTTATCAGAATATTGACTAATAGATTAATATAATTATATTTTATTGAACAAAGCCTCTCTGGCGAACTAACCACAGACGGCAGAGGCACCAGTTGCCACCTTTTCTATAGCGACAACTTCTTGACGTTTTCAGCCATAATCTTTTTTTTTTAAAAATTTTTTTAAGTGAGAAGTCTCACCAAATAAATACAACGGCGTAATCAAACAAAAGAGTAAGACACATCTGCTAAGCAATCTACCAGTAGAAACCCCTATTCTAAATTTTAAAATAAAATAAGCAGTCAAACATAGCTGCATTGACAACTATAAATAAAACAGTGTAATCAAACAAAAGAGTACGTAAGACAGATCTGCTAGGCAATCTACCAGTAGAAACCCCTAATTCTAAATTTTAAAACAAAAATAAGCAGTCAAAGATAGCTACATTGACAACCATATAAATATTTAAAGAATAAAAATATATGTTCTGCAGGTGCCTGATGGCAAAAGGAGACGAGTCTGTACTCACTCCAACCCAATGAAAATATCAAATATCCATAATCCTGTTGCTAAAATCATCCTCTCTGTCAAAACAAAGCAACAACAATGTTTGTTCAACAGGTTTCAGGAGCCTTCCATTTATTCTTGATCACAATCTTTGCAATTGCTTTCTCCATTAATTGCCAGCCATCGTACAATACACATATCTGCCTGGGTCCAGAAAATGATACAGCCCCAGCCGAGTACATATCCAGCCTTAACTCTCTATTTGATTCTCTATCATCTAAAGCTTCCTCCGAGAGCTTTTACAACGGTTCATCAAATGGAATCTACAGCCTTTATCTCTGCAGAGGAGATGTCTCAACTAGTACATGTCGAATTTGTGTCAACAATGCCACTCAACAACTCAGACAACGTTGCCCGTCTGATAAACGTGCAATCATATGGTACGACGAGTGCATGTTACGCTACTCTAACATGAATTTCTTCGGAAGGGAACAAAATTTTCCGCGGCTGCTGATGTGGAACAGTCAGAATAATACTTCACCTGAGCAACAAAACTACGGAGCATTGGGTTTGATATTCTCTTTGGTAGATTCTGTCCCACGTACGGACTTGATGTTCGATACAAAGGATGGAATTGTGGATAATGTTCAGCGAGGATATGCTATGCTGCAGTGTACTAGAGATATTAATAGCAGTTCATGTCGATCTTGTTTGGCAACGTTGACTAATGAAAGCCAAAATTGTTGCCAAATTAGGAGAGGATGGAGGATTTTGAGCCCCAGTTGCAGCCTAAGGTACGAGGAATACCGTTTCTATGAGCAACCATCAGCGCCAGGGCCGCAGTCAACGCCAGACGGTGGAGGTTAGTAACCAATTTAAATGAGCAAGAGTACGATTCTGGTTCCCCCTGACTTTTCCTATATATGCTTGACAAATTCAAATTGAATGTGTTCAATAACTATCCAACAGGAAAAAACACAAAGACGATTGTAATAGCCACTGTATCATCAGTAGCAGCTGTTGTAGCAGCTCTTTTGGGTTTGTGGTATTATTTATTCCGCTGCAGGAGGAAAAGCCGAAGAGGTAACATACAATTAAGTTTGTCTAGTACTAAACACCATCCTTTTAAGTTGCTACTTTCTTGACAAAATGATTTATGAGGTTTTCAGGGGAAGGAATAACTGAGGAAATTCTATTACCGAATTTCAAAGGCTCGAATCGGCCAGAATTAATGGAGGGAGGTATCCTTGTGACAGAAGGAGAAGACAGCGGAGAGATGCATTACATCGGTTTAACTACTATATTGGCTGCTACAAACAATTTCTCTAATGAAAACAAGCTTGGGGAAGGAGGCTTTGGCCCTGTTTACAAGGTTTGACACGTGTTCCTTTTTTATGCATTTGCAATGACAAATGGTTCGTACCACATAAATTGGTTCATTGTCTGTAATTTACTTTGACTTTAAGAGAAAAGAAGCTGTCAAATTTGAATAGGCACCTGTTTGTGCACGAAAATTAACACTGAACCTTTTTTGTGATGATAAATAGCTGTTAAGTGCCACTAAATTAAGATACAGTCATTTCTTTTGTTGACATGTTTGTAATGCTTTCAGGGTAAGCTGCCAAACGGAAAGGAAGTAGCAGTTAAGAGACTTTCATTGAGATCAAGCCAAGGACTTGAAGAGTTCAGGAATGAAGTGATTTTAATTATCAAGCTTCAACATAAAAATCTTGTGAGGCTTTTGGGATACTGCTTGGAGAGAGATGAAAAGCTTCTAGTCTATGAGTACATGGCCAACACTAGCCTCGATGCGTTCCTGTTTGGTTTGTTCCTCTTTTCTCTCAGACGCGTGCTCTTAATGTGATCTTTTTTCTTCCTCTTGATCATGTTCTTGTAGTAATAAGGAGTAAGGCCTAGAGCTGTGATTCACTTTTAATTGGGTAAAAAGACAAATCAATGTTTCCATTTTATAGTTCTCTAAATGCTGTGGTAACATTATTCTTATCCTTCAACTCTCAAATAATTTATCAAGGGGTCTTATGCTTCCTAATTTACCAAGAATGCAGACCCAGTTAAAAATAAGGAACTAGACTGGGCAAAGCGTGCAAACATAATTAATGGAATAGCAAGAGGCCTTCTATACCTGCACGAAGACTCTCGGCTCAAAATTATCCATAGAGATATGAAAGCAAGCAATGTTTTGTTGGATGATGAGATGAGCCCCAAAATATCAGATTTTGGCACTGCAAAGATTTTTGGAGGCAATCAGGTTGAAGCCAACACTGAGAGAGTTGTTGGGACATAGTAAGCCGTTCCTATCATTCCATTCTACTATGAAATTACTCATATGATTTGAATCACAATTCTTTATTATTGCCTTGATGCTACAGATTTACTCCAATGAATTCTTTTCCTTAACAGTGGATACATGGCTCCAGAGTATGCACTGGAGGGTTTATTTTCAATAAAGTCCGATGTTTACAGCTTTGGAATCCTAATGCTAGAAATCATAAGCGGTAAAAAGAACAGAGGAATTTACAACTCAGAGTGCGGCCAAAGCCTTCTAACATATGTAAGTTTGGCTTGTAATTTTATGTACTTAAAAAGTTAAAACCTTAACCATAAGGACAGTGGAACTTCATCAAACATTATACTTAACAGGCATGGCGACTATGGAATGAAGGCAAAGGCATTGAGTTGGTTGACCCAAACTTAGTCGAAACTTGTCCTGTTAGTGAGGCTTTAAGATGGATACATATTGCATTATTGTGCATTCAGGACGACCCAGTACAAAGACCAACCATGTCAGTAGTTGTTCTCATGCTTGGAAGCGAAGCAGTAAATCTTCCCCAACCATCAATAGCGCCATATTCAGCAGGTAGATATACCACCATGTCTGATCAATATACAACTTCGACATCTGGGGTGCGAACGGGTTCTCTCGCATCAGATCAAACTTCAACTAGTATTTCTAGGTAATAAGATTGTTGATTGATTAAAGCATTTTGTTCATTTTAATCAACACAAGACTGCTCTGTGAATTTTACAAATTTTTTGACTTGCAAATACATCTCGTGCCATTGCTTGTGTAAAGAGTTCTTCCAGTATAAATTATTTGTTTATTGTACAAAGGTAGAAGCTAGTTTCTCCGGGCTTATGATCATTTGGTTCTGTCGGGCTCCTTTATACAACTTTGTTCACTTCCAGGTTTATGCCATTTTATTTTTAAGAAAAAAGTACACGTTCTGTGATTTCAGGCCTAGTTTACGTCAGTATGTATCCAGTTTTGATGACTTCTTACAATGGCTCCACATATGTTGTTTGCATAAACAAAAATAACTTCTATGAAATTAATATCAGTAAAAACTTGATTCATAGTTCACCTCTGCAGCACATGGCTCTTCCACTCTCCATTACAGAAGTTAAGAACTTGTGTTCGTTGCTCAAGCAGCGAAAATGAAATGAACCAGAAAAAAATAACAGTTCCCTGGATTGGCATAGTCTAACTTTCTTATTAAACAATGACCATCCGTTGTCCACAAGCTAGAAGATCAAAAGAAGCTTTAGCACTGCCACAGCCATGCCAGTTGCAGCCACTGGAGATGGTGATAATCTCTTAAACCTATTATCAAATAAACTACTACGTAAATACAGAATAAGTAGCAAAAATAAAAGTAAAAGGGCGGTCACATTACTCACTTTTAGTAGAGATGTTGAATAAAATTGAAAATCGTGGTACTACATGCTACAACTTGACCCATAAATTTCCCATTATCTTTTACTTCCAACAGTGGTTCTAAAAGTCATCAATTGATCATTCAAGCATTTGCCACAGACACTCCTACAGATATCTCCATTACACTGAGCCATGCAATACCTCTTCCCCCTTTTTTCTGCATCCAAAACCGCAGTCCCAGACATTAGACGCCATCTTGGAGTTGTAATTGCAAGTTCAGTCATCAGGATAAATCCTCTTGCAATCACAAACGGATAATCAAAGTTGGTTTCATTCGCCTTGCCCAGTTAACTTTGATCCCCAACACCAAAAAAAAAAAGATCCTTATCTGAACAGTGAAGAAAACACCATTTGAACCAAATTTTAACCTTTTTGCTCGGTGAAGAGTCACTGAAGGCTACTTCAGCAGAAGCTGGGGCAGAAATATCTCCTCTACCTTGTACAAGACCGTAAATTCTTCTTGAGCTTTTCCCTTCTGTTGTTTTGTAGAAACCATTCTGAAGAGATCCTGTTGCAGACAGCGAATTTAAATGATTGTTGAGACTGGTCCCGAATGCACTTTCAGAAGTAGAATCGTAAGTTTCTGAACATTCCTAACACTGGCATTAGCATCAGCATGGCGAGGGCTACATAGTGTCAACTTGACAATATAATAAACCATGTTACTTTGAGATTCAGCATCTTCATCTCTTTGATATCTCGGTAACTACTAGGAAAATTGAAGAGGGAAACCATGAATGGGCCAATGTGAATGAAATCATGGCAGCATCGCTTTTGAACGTTAAAAGTAAACTCTTCGTGCTATAATGCTCACATCATAAAACGGACTTTCATGCTTAGCATTAATAATAATTAAAAAAAAAAACTCATTTCAACTAGAGTGTGTTGTGGTTCAGTGAATAGAATGGATTACCTTCCACTAATTTTAAAAGCAGTAGATAACAAAAAGGCAACTAGTTTACAATTGATTATAAAATCAATATTTGATTAGAGAGAGAATATAGGCATAATAAAGCTAAAAAGCAGGCAATTGCATATGCATGTGGAGCCCACTTATTCTATTTATATGGATAAATTATAGCCTAATACCCAATCGAAATAGAACCCAAATAATAATAATTAATAAATAAACAAATAAATAATGTGAACTTCTTAACCCCCTTCATGGTCGCCCATTCAGATTAAGATATTATTCTCATTTGAGTTTTTTATGAACTGCCGCACATAACTTTTAGTGATAATATATGATTAAAATTAAATTTCAATTATTTTATTTTTTATTTTTTTAACTACCAATCAAATACATGAATATTATTGTCAAGGAGAAGATAAGAGCACTAAGAGGATTCTAGTCCCATCTAATGAAAACCCGTTGTGAGTGCGGATTGGATAACAAATTAACAATTAACAATCGAAAGGATGCAAGAAACATGGGATTTATTAATATTTATTTTTTTTCTCCTCGGGAAGAAGGGCCATTGAATATTTGCATCAACTGGGCCATAGTTCTACTAAATGGACTTATGTAAAGATGATTGCTCCATATACGGCCCAAGGCTTTTTCTCATGAGCCGTGTGAGTCAGTGACCCAAAACGCAGAAAGATTCCTTCGTGCGAAAAAAATCAAAACTGAAAGAGTTGAGATGAAAGACGTTTTCCAAAAAAAAAAATTCAAAAAATCCGCAATAACAGGCATCATTTAAATCAACAACTTTGAAAGCACGTGGGGGACAGAGATACACTCGTTTGAGATCAGGCAGAGATACACTTGTTTGAGATCGCCATACTGAGGTGATAAGCTGAGCTAATGGTGCTTTACCCATGTGGTAAAGCAATGAGCTCCACAATCAGAGTCATTAATTCTTTACATTAGATTTAGTGGTTCCAAAGTGGGATTTCCCGTTGGTCACATTTAGTGACCCAAATTTTGTCACATATCAGGATGTTGCGGGTCTGGTACAAATTATTCCCTTTTAAAATAGATTGAGTAGCGGACATACATACCACTTGACAAATCAATATGTTTATCTACACAATTTTTTTTCCTTTTAGTGGCATTACATAACCTCGTTTAATTATTATATGACTGACTAATTACTTTGATTTATTCTAAAATTTCTCGCATTACTAATGTTGTATTCCACCTTGGCATCCACCACCATTCCTTGGCCGGTAAAGACTTAAAAAATTTAGTGGCTTTCGCATTCAAACTTTAACCGTGATCCAATTAAAACGAGTGAATGTGATTGAGAGTGAATGAAGCAAACCAAATTTTCACAGCTCGGTGGCGAGAGGCGGACATGGGTTTCCACTTCCCAGACGTGTCATTTTCTTTTATGCCGATCCTATCATCTCCCAAGCTCTCAAGAAAACAAAGAAAAATGTCGAGGTCATCAGAATCAGTGTTCTGAGACAGCAATCGCATAACCAGTAATTCATTTTCAGTGTACCATGATTAATAATAATAATAATCATAATAAATCAGCCCTAGTACGTACTTCCAGAAGGAAACTTCCATCGGCTTTCCTTTTCATTTTGGCACCCCCATCGCACTTGTACTATCGTCACATGCGGGGACAAAATTGAGTACGCCCTCATTTTAAAAAAGAAAAAGAGAAATTTACACTAATAACTATAAAAATTTTAATTTTTTTCATCGTAATCCCCCAAATAAATTTTTATCAATATTAATCATAAAAAAATCTTTGAGACCGAAATACCTCTCTCTCTCTCATCTCTCCCCCAATAATATATCTTTTTTCCATCTCTCATAAACCGAAGAACCTCCCATCGTTGATTATCTGTTGCTCAAAGGCCTGTCGCATCAAGCTAGGTGCGGCAAGTATCCGTCGCACTAAGTTATGGTGGGACAAGTGCATGTCGTACCAAGTTAACTTAGTGCGACATGTGTCTGTCGCACCAAGTTTTGGTGCAACAGGTTCCCTATCGCGTGAAGTTTCGTGCGACAGGTAGTCTGTCGCCAAATTCACCAACGACTCGTAGTTTATTGAAACTCTCAAATAAGTTCAAAAAATAACTCATACCATAATGTAATACCAATTAGTATTGGCTCTGGATAAATTGTGATCGGATTTCACTTTTATCATTATTTTTTACAGTCGTCGTTGGTTGATGATTCAAGAGAGGAAAATTGCATTTTGTTTGATGAAAAGAGAGAAAGAAAGTTGCTTTTGGTTTATAAAAAAGGATAATTTGAAGAAAAAAATTTAGAGAATTAATTATAAAAATAATAAAAATTTTATGATTATTTTTATAAATTTCTAAAAAAAAGGCCCACAACTTTTTGCCAAATCTCTTTTTCTTTAAGGCTAATGCAAGTTATCTGTAGCGGTACCTATAATCATTAAAAAAGTAATATAAAAATGGGGAAACGAAGTTAATAAATTAGATAGGGTTTGTCTCAATATTTTTATCTTTACTTTTAGCAACTGGAAGTTAAACTAAATATATAATTTCAGGAGATATTTTTTATATTATCAGACGGAAGCAGGAGGTAGGCCGCTGGGGCCCATAAAACAATGGAAAATGAATTCTTTTATATGCAAATGTTTTACTGGAATATTATGGAACTTAAAAAATATTAATTTACTAAATTGTCGACGATCTAATCACTCACAACACAATACGTCTGACAGCCCGACAATAATCAAACTGTTAATAAATAAGTCAATTTAAAAAATAAATGTGTTGGGCAACTAGGAATAAAGCTAATGCAAACACGATGGGCAACCGGCGGTATCGGTTTGAAAACTTATAAATGAGACGGAGAAAAAAATATATATTAAGATAATAATATGATGCCAGCGGGGTGTGTGTGGATGAGAAATACCATATGCTCACTTAAATAATTTTTGGGTCTATTTAGCCTTAATTTTGCCACAAGTTAATTTAATTGCACAATTAGTTTGGAGAGGAAAAGGTGGTGTAAAATTATCCCATGCCAAATGAAAACACATTAAATTATAGAAAATGCTATTTTTTTAGTTTATCAAATACTTATTTTTAACGATTCTATATTATAAAAAATTTGTCTTCTTCAGATTATTTATGAAATAATATTAATTAATGATTTTATTATCAAAATAAAAAAAAAATTGTGCTCGTCTATGGATAGATACTTCTAAATTAAGTTTCATCTACAATTATGATAAATATATTCTACGGCTTTGAAGTAGCAAATTTCCTTTAACGCCTAAAAATAACAATTATGTCCTTCATCTTCAAGCTCAAATAGCGTCAAGCACATATCTGGTACCTATAAAAGGCGCTTCAATGCTAAAGTTACTGTTTGGTTCGTTAGAAAATACTAGAAAATCAAGAAGACATGTAATCTTGAGTCTAGGGAGTGTTTTTATCTCTCTATTTATGAGAGAGAAGCTGTAAATTCTCTCTTGAGAATTTATGTCTAGATCCCTTTAATTAGCTTAGTGCATCTATTTCTATGTGTTTTCTATTGGAAGATCTAATCTCACATTTCCTTTTTCTTTTTCATTTAATATAATCTTTCTTATTTATTTATTTATTTCACGACTCACAATTTTTTTTTTTCTCTTTGAGCTTTTTTTATCTATTTTTATTGTACACATCTAGAATCTTTAAATTTGTAGTGCTTTTACAGACACATAGTGTAGTGTAAATGGCTAAAATATACAATACTTATCTAGTACTTATGTACCTAAAGAGAAAAAAATAATTATACTAAATAAGGGTTATACTAATATTTAAATGAGTGTAAAAAGTAAATTTTGATTCATGAAAATGACTTAATGAGTGTAAAGAGTAATATAATGATTATAGTAGTATTTGACTGCAAGTAACCCTACCCCTTTTTTATAAATCACCTTATATGTTATTTAAAATATGACTAACAGTTAAGAAGTGGGATATAATCAAATATCCACCTAATATTTTTTGACATTTCATTCTACCACTAAGGGTTTTTACCAACTATATTTGAGCAAAAAATATTCCAATTATTATTATTTTACAATCAAATAGTTAACTCTGCTTAAAAAAATAATGACGTGGTGATTCAATACAAAAATAGAAAGACATATAGTAATTTGATAATTTCTCCATAAGTCAAGCGGTAGGTTGATAATTTTTCAATAAAAAAATACAATTATTTAAGATTATTAAATTAAATATTTTAATTGATATGTACTTATTAAATTGATTTACATAGCAAAATATAAATGTTAAAAGAACAAGCAATTGGGATAAAATAATTTTCTTAAAATAGTTATTTATTTTTATCAAAATTTATTATTATAATTGATTTGTAATTATTAAAATTGATATAAATATTAAAACAGCAATACTTTCTTTAGTCATTTAATTTACAAAGTCTTGACATTGAAAATATTTTATTTTATACTTTTTTTATTTTTAGAAATTATTTTTATCTTAGAGGAGAAATATTTTTCTATACACTTAAATAGTTTAACGGATAAAGTAGCCTTTTAACAAAAATTCTGTCACTTTTAAATATTGGTGATAAAATGATAATAATTGAAACATTAGGTGACAAAATATAATTATAAAAAAAATTTAGTAATTAAGTGACATACTGATGTGTCAGAAAAATTATTAGGTACATATTTGATAATATCCTAAAATAATTACAGATGAAAAAAAAAGCCGAACGGCATCAAACACTGCGTTTCCAGAAAGACATCTGCAACCGGCTGGTAACCGGTGAGATGAGTGTTTTCATTACCAGATTGGAACCAGAGAAGGCAGTTTTCGACCACACTACATTTTTACACGTGGTGCACTCTCAACAAATTTCTTATGACTTCACGGGGTGCATAAATAAATCTCGAACATACCAAGACAAGACCCCCTCCATAGATGATAACTTCGAGGCAACTTGCACCAATCATTGGTTATTATAAGCACATGAGTACAGGACACTGGCTTGTTTGGCCCACTTATTTTGTACTCAATTTTATCTTATTTTTGTTGATTGTAGATTATACAAAATGCAACTTAGAAATTTTCTGAACTATTATTATTCTTCGATTTCAATCTGCCACTGACATTTAAAGAACCATCCTTTTAACCACAATCAATCACCTAACCAAAACTAAACTAAATTAAATGTAACAATGAGTTACTTACTAAAAGAAATCAAGTTTTGACTGTATGGGTTTTAAGTAATTTTACTTAATTGATTACTCAAAAATAGAGATCAGGGGGGCTAGAAATTGTTATATAATTAAAAATAAAAAGTCTAGATTGTTAAACAAAATTAAACATCTAGTTTAATTAATATAACTAAGTTCATGAACGGGGGTTGATCAATTAACTTTTGAATAGGCGACAATGCCATATCCTTCGGTTTACGTATCCATCTCCAATGCCAGCATTCTCTATAATAATACTCTCACTAGGCATCTAGTCCTTTCACTTTTTGTTTCCCTGTTTGTTATTTTTCTAACACATGCTGCCAGCCTTCACCATCTCTTGATATTCACTTTCACAAAATCACAGAAGCACCAGCTATTCCAAGCAAATTTTATTTTTCTTGAGCCATGTATTCCAAGAAATCCAAGACTCAAAGTTTCCTAACATCGGTGACTCTTTTTCTTGCTATTTGTATCACTTTGAGGCAATCACATGCAAAAGAAACCCAAACTGCTTCAGATAATCAGTTACAAAACATAACTCAACAATGGAGGAGTCCCCAGACAGAGTTTCAGGATACCAAATTGAAACTAACTGCAAGAAGTGCAATTGCAGGAGTTTTTTGCTTCATTGCCGCCTCAATATCCAGTGCTGGAGGAATTGGCGGTGGCGGGCTCTATATTCCTATATTAACAATACTGGCTGGTTTGGAACTTAGAACTGCAACAAGTTTTTCAGCATTCATGGTGACGGGAGGGTCTATTGCCAATGTTATGTGCAATATATTGGGGACAATTGGTGGTAAGAGTTTTATTGACTATGATATAGCACTTTTATCTGAGCCATGCATGCTGTTGGGAGTGAGTATTGGAGTTATTTGCAATCTTGTTTTCCCAGAGTGGTTGGTTACTGTTCTATTCGCTATTTTTCTTGCTTGGTCTACATTTAAGACTTGCAAAAATGGCTTTTCTCTTTGGAAATTGGAGTCAGAAAATTTGAAGAGAGATCATACTTGTGGAAAAATTGAAAATGGGATTGTGAAAGATGATAATTGTGATGGAAGTGAAGGGGTTAAAAGTTATGAGGAACCTCTGTTGAGTGTGGATGAAAGTAACCAATTGAGTTTTCCATGGATGAAACTTGGAGTCTTGGTTCTGGTCTGGTTCTGTTTCTCTGTTCTTTATCTTTTTCGCGGCAACCGCGATGGGCAGGTATGCTTTATTGTTCGCATTCTGATACCTGCGTGATCTAGTTTATGTTGGCTGCAGATGTTGTGGTAGGATATATATCGTATCAAACATGATGATATACACGGTAAATTTTTTAGTAATGATCAAGTGAAAAAGCTTAGTATAAGAATTGATTAGTCTTCCCAGTTTCATGACCCATTGGCGTTTAATTTTTATTCATTTATTTTCATTGTTTTATTTTTAATTACGTCGAATATGCTTCCTGGCATACACTTTGGACAATCCCTCCGAAAACGAATTGGGTAAAATAATGGTGGTTGCATTTTCACTGTCCCTTTTTGGAATTGTCCATAGATTCATGGTCCCAGGGTTTCCACTATCGGTCTATCGCCATGGGACAATCTAGTGGTGGGGAGGGGGGCGGGGACGCCTGCTGAAAGATACCCTTGACATAACGTTGAGAATGACACAAAGTTGAGAATCTGGCAGTTTCATAGTTGGTGCATCCAAAAAAAGACTAGGAAGCAGATTTTATATACTAAAGTGGTTTCAATTTGTTATGGATAACGATCGCAAAAAGAATATTTCGGTTCTGCCTCTATCTGCGTGATACCATTCTGTAAATTCTATATTGGTATATCATGCGAACTTTTATCTAGGTTGTAACATAAGTTAGGAACTCTGGATTATATTATGAGCTAAGTCGTTCTGAAAGTAATGTTGATCATTGATCCGTATGAAGATTTACATGTATAAGTGCATATGTAGGTTGTTGTTGGCCTGCATTTGATCAAAGTCCAGGTTCCATCAATTCCAAAAGTCTCTTTCTGTTGATGAAGGAATAGTTACAGAAAGGTACTTCAATTTTGAGTTCCCAAACAAGGGATAAGCTGCTGGTTAGGCATAGGCCTGGTTGTGTATCATAGAGAGTATCTGTTGCATGAAGATAAATTGGGTCAATGTAATCATATAATTTGTCATTTCAGTACTTTCTTTCCGTAGATCTTAGAAACCAATAACTGAAATAATTACGAATTTCAGCATAGAGGCCAAGTAATGGTTCAGCAGCTCATACATTTAACAATTGAATGAAATATAAATAAGAAAAATCACTTAAGTGTTTATTGCTCATTATTTGAATGAAATTGACTCTTTATTCATGTATAGTTCACAGTAGTTCTGGTGTGTGAATATTCAAAAACGTGATGCAGGGTATAATAACCATGAAGCCTTGCGGAGTAGGATACTGGATTCTCTCATCCCTCCAAATTCCTCTAGCCATTGCATTTACGGCGTGGATCCTGTGTAGAAAAGAGAGCACCCAGTATCACGCTCCAAACCAACAGGTGCTCAAACGAACACAAATTACAGCCAAAAATTGGCAAGCATCTTATTAGATGTTTACTGTTTATCCCTTTATGTGAGGGAATAACTTGTCTAAAATTTAAGCTCTTTGTGAAGGGCATAGGAGACTTAACTAGGAGAGGAACGTCTAACAAGCTCATTTTCCCATTGATGGCGCTGCTGGCGGGGATATTGGGTGGACTCTTTGGAATTGGAGGTGGAATGCTTATTAGTCCACTTCTTCTTCAAATTGGGACAGCACCCGAGGTAATTCTGGTATCAATGTACTCATTCCAGATTGTACAATGGCCAGTATGTAACCCAAGCTATCACTTCTCTTATGATAGGTAACGGCAGCAACTTGTTCTTTCATGGTTTTTTTCTCATCAACTATGTCAGCATTCCAATATCTATTGTTGGGCATGGAGCAAAGTGGAACTGCTCTCATCTTTGCCATCGTTTGTTTTGTTGCATCTCTTCTGGGATTGCTGGTGGTTCAGAAAGCTATACAAGAATTTGGAAGGGCGTCCCTAATTGTATTTTCAGTCAGTATAGTGATGGCTTTGAGTACCGTCTTGATAACCAGTTTTGAAGCTCTTGATATTTGGAGGGACTATACATCTGGGAATTATATGGGGTTCAAGTTGCCCTGCTAGAAACAACCATGTAAACAAGGTCAGCAGACACTGAATTTTGTTACCAATTTTGAATGGACATAGGCCCTTACTAAAAGTAACGTTTGTATATGCTTAGTGATGGGCATGTAGAAACTAGGAACTTTTTGAAGAGAAAAATAACTCCAATTTAAATCTCTATCCATCCATCTTCAACTTCAAAAATATTCACATTTCATTGTCTAGTCAGTTGCCATAATTTCCTAAGATGTTAAATTTTCAGATAACCGGCTGTTTGAAGCCTTACAAAAAGACATTGGTTTTACTTTTACATGCCATTTGAAGCAAGTTCAACTTCTCATCCCTTCCCCGGGTTTGATAAAAGTAAAATGTCAGAACTGTACTAACATCTAAAACATTCGATCAAGAATGACCAAGCAAGCCATCAGTTTGACCGGTCAAAATTGGTACTAACAAGATTTGTTTAATGGGAATTACATGTTATCCGAACATGCAATGAGTTCCAAGTTTCCCAATAAAATCAGTGTACTCTCATAGATCCCCAACTTAAAGCAAATCAAATTGTGAAAACAACACCGAGATCTCTGTCAAGATTCATTATCAACAAATTAAGGCATCTTGTGCTGAGGGAAGGCAGACCTAGAAAAAAGCCTGCAAATTTAAGCAACAGGAGGACGGAGAACATGATCCTGTGACGTATCGACAGCAGCAGGTGGCATGAACTGCCACATGGAAACTCCAGGATAGCCAACTACGGGCACCAATTTGCCACCAACAACTTGACCTGGTGCAGAAAATGGAGCCGGGACTGGAGAAGGATGAGGTAAGAAGGCAGGCTGAGAACTCAAGGCTTTTACTTGCCTCTCAAGATTTTCCTTCTCATTTTTTAGCCTCTGTTTCTCGTCACGAAGCTCATTCTTCTCACACTACAAAACAGAGCCTATTCAACATAACCTAACAAGAACTGAATGAACACACAATCTATGACAGAATCCATTTTTTTTTATCCAAAGGAAAACACTGAAACAGAAAAAAGATGCTTATTTCCGCAATCTCTTAAATCCTATGTTACTGATCCTATTGCATCAAGGCTCTTCCTTCAAATTTAAGTGTTCCTTTAGTACCAATTCTATCCCATTCAATTGCCTAGTAAAGCACTCACATTGCACTCAACAATATGAGAAGAGCAACGATAACGAAATTGAAGCACACCTTTAATTCATTGATCTTCCCCAACAGATTTTCATTTGACACCTTAAGTTTTTGAGCTTCATCACACAGTTGAGTCACCATCTGAACAGCATCAGCCAATAAAACTGTCTTGTCCATTTTAGGAGGCCTCCCAGGATCCAGAATAGAAGCCAATTCCATGAACCTTAAGTTAAAGCCAGATTCAGTACATAATACAGAGAAGGAGAGAAACAAAAGCTCTATAGATTCAGGGCATGCCTGTCATTCAGCCTATCTCTTCGCATTTTCTCTCTACAAGCTTTAGAACCAGATGCACTGCAGGATCCAGATCTCACCCTGGCATAGAATCATTCAATAAAAACTGAAACATGAAAAAAACAAAAGCATAAAGAGAAGGGCAGCACAACAAATATTTTCCAACAATGACAACACTGCCTATACAAAGCAGCTATATAGTAACTCTTAACAGATGAACATAAGCACCTACGTACCTTTTCCTGGAGCCAGTTTCCTTGAAAGCATCCAAATTGCCAAAGGAATCATCGAATTCCGCACTGTTAAAATGATAAGAAATACATGAGTGTGTCTTTAAAGCATAAATTATTATGCCCTAGAGACCACATAATCCCAACAAAAACAAGTGGAAGTTTTCTAGCCCCTCAAAATAAGTATAAAGCAAAACAAGATAAGATGGTAATGCATTTAAGTTTTCTTTCAAAAAAGTGAATAGAGAAACCACATAGGAGTGTCAATACAAATGCATAATCAAGTGATCAAACATGTCAGACGATGATAAAAATTAATAAAAAAATCAAAATTATCATACTAATAGGAATTTAAGAAGTGAAATAGTATAATGGTTCTGAACAGTTTCTTCTCTTTCATATTAGATTAGCTAACTACACGTATGATATTAATATTAAATATCCTTTTCACATCCCCTTAAATACATCAATAGAAAAAAATGATCATCATTTATTTTCTTTAATTTCCTCTGCCTTTCTGAAGCTTAACACTTTGTTTGAAACAATGATATAACATAGATTTTACTTATATCAATCAAAGTTAACTGAAATATCAGTAACATGATCAAATTTTCTAGTACTGGTTCAATAAAAAGATTTAACCTTGCCGACCATTACAAGTAAAGTAAACGCCTTAAAATTAAAACAAAGACCATACATACTCATCCGGCATTGTTGCTAAAAGTAACTAACAATGAAATGGCTAAATTTTAGGACTAGCCAGTGCATGCGCATAAAATTGACAAGCAACATGGAACAAACTTTAAACGCATAATAACACCGCATGCATGGATACCTGAGAGGAGGATTTGAGGTGGAAGAAGACCAAAGAACCTCCGGAGGATCAAGGGAGGGGAGGTCGCCACCAGAGACTCCAATGTCATCTAACAAACCACAATCGAATATCCAGTTGAAATTATAGGGTGATGACATATCTCCTGCTCCGTTATAATCCGGCTGTGTCTCACTGGCAATGGCAAGGTGATGATGATGTTACGTGCCTTAGGAATGAAAAAGATCATAAAAGTGGAACGAGTGAACTGGGTTGGTTCGTTTGATGGCAAAAAAGATATAGAAGAATAATGAGAAAGTGGAATAAAAAGGATTTTCTGAGAGGGAGACACACCCCACATGATCTTCCACCACCACCACAAGAAAAGAATGAAAGCAACGCAGCATTGTCTTGATTTTTATTTTTTCATTTCTTTAATTTAAATAAATATGGCGACGAAAATAGATGTTGGGCCTTCAAGCGGTAGCCCATTTCCATTTACGCAATTGTGAATAAGCCCCCTGATTGCACTCCTATTCTTGGATAAGTACATTGCATCAGAGACGGAGAGTGGGTGACTGAAAATGAATAGATAGATAAACCATTATTATACGTATACTACGGCATTCTACTGCAAGGAAATTATTCACATCACATCCGACCTGTTAAAAATTATTTGGATAAGGACAAGCTGATGAAAAGAGATTATAATCTTTATCGATAATTTGTAAGCCGCAAGCTTTTTTCTTTTTAGCAAAATTAAGCAAACACCACCATGACTGCAGAAGCCTAATTCAGTACATAATCCCATAATTTAAACCTTATCAGCAGAAATAAAAAAATTTCATTTATGGTACATGCAAAGTATGCACGTCGATAACCAAAAATTCAGACATCGAACAGAGGTTACACAACCAACTTTGATAAATTTATTGTGAAATGTATGTAATACAACAGGGTAGGGTAAAATATCAAAACAAAAGCAGGCTGATTACATAATTCCGGATTGTAATCGAAACACTGGAAAGCCAAAATCAAACAACTTAACCTGGTTAATGCAAAAAAGAAGCACAACCACATATTTCACAGGTTCAAGCTATGTACAAAAACCACAGAGCAATCTGATGTTACTAGGCTACATATACTCGGATGGATTCAACAAAACTATCAATCCTTTTCCTTATCTCTTCGGGATTGGCACCCACTAGCTTGTCGACTACAGCCCCTTCCCTCATCAGCAAAAATGTTGGCATGGCCTTTACCTCCAGTTTAGACGCCACATCCTGACCAAGCAGGCAGAAAGATCACAGAATAAGAATCAAACAATCAAGCATTAATTTACTGGGCCTCTCTTTATCACATAGTTATTACAGACAGATTGAACAATGTTCATGAACTACCTTGTCAACTCTAAGGCAGCTGTTAAGTTACATTACATGTAACTTATAGTTGACCCAAAAGTAGTTTCTCATGACCCCTAGTTATTTGACAAGCAACAACTGAGTCATACAAGAAAACTTGATTTTGGGTAGTTAGCAAGACCCCTAACTTTAACAGGTAAAAGATTTATCCAAAAACATGAACACTGCATTCAAAATGTGGTTTTTATTAGGTGGTTATGATCACCTAACTTTCATGACATTTGGTAATGAAAGATTCTCAAATTGACCATGGATAAGAAGGAAACTTGAAAAATTATAAATTGTTTAGAACTCATCAGTTGGTGAAAATTGCAAAAAAAAAAATTAATTATAGAGTAAAATAATTATAATATCTGCTTTTTGGTTTGTCCGACTCAAAAAAACACTTTAGTTGCTACTTGGTAGCATTTTATAATACATAGCAGCATTACAGCAAATCTGAACTTTAAAATCTATAACCATGTCTGTAATGACACAAAAAAAAAAATCCTAAAATCTGTGAATTCAAAAAATGTATGTAAGAACTTACATTAAAATATATAGAAATAAGAAAACTATCTAATATCCTAGAGCAGCAAATGGAAATTGCTCATATATAATATAGCTATGGGAATGGAAGGAAAATGGTAGCTACTTGTCATATAGCAACCTATCTCTATCTAAAAGGCAGATACTTATCATCAGCTTCGCATGTTGTCACCTAGCAGGCGTATATTTAAAAGATAACCCATTTAGTCAGTTTATCAAACTATGGCGGAGAAACAATATCAAAATTGACTGTGAAAATCACTTCCCCAATCAAAATGAAAACATACCCAATAGACAGTGCATCTGTTCTGTGGCGTAACATTCTACGAACTACAACATAAATAGCGAAAAAAGTAACAAAGTGAAATGAATATAACATTATATAGTGGAGGGGGAAAAAAATTACCTTGACATCGTCAACATCAACAGAAAGAAACAGGACATCAGGATACGCTGAGGCCAGTTCTTCAAATAATGGATTCATGGCCACAGAAGGCATGCACCAAATAGCAGTAAAGTGTACAACTACCTGCAATAATAATCAGCGAGACAGTGTTATCGATAGAATGACGTTTTGATATGAAAATTGAAGGATTGTGAGAAGAACATTGACGCACAGGGCAGCCTTGATTGTTGGCTTGGGAGACAAAAGTTTCCCAAGATTCAACAGAATCCACTTTCACAACTCTCGAGTTGTTCTGCTGCTCCTGTGCCGCTGCTTCCATGTCTGTCTTCTTCCTCTTCTAGGGTTTGGAAATAGACAGACAAATATTGGTTCGGTGTAAGTAACAACAGATCACCTTCGGGTTCTAGAATGGACATTTAGATCATTAGACGAAATATTAATGGCTTATGAATGGGCCCCACTCTCTTTCTCATACCGTCCTGATCAGGTTTGGTCCCATTGAGTTTGTTCAGGAAAACTTCTCCCAGACGACTTTATTAAGAAATACAAATCACAAAATTCGGGCATACACTCACAATAAAATATTGGATTTTAAAAAGTATGATAAGGAGCAACAGAAAATTATTGCTCGACATTCATCGCCCAATCATTCGAATATTAAAAAAATAGTAATAATAAGAAAAACCATCGGCGCCCACTGAAGGTCTTTTCTTAAGAAAATATCTGCGCAACTGTATTTATATTCCACATAAATACGCAAGCAAAAGTTCTATGAGAGAAAAAAAAAAAAGAAAATTATTATTCATGTATCTTTAAGTGATATTTGTATTAAATATATATAAATATTTTTTAAATATATCAATCATATATCTTAAGTTGATAAAATATTTATACCGTTTATTATTTCGTTAACTTTCGTTTGTAAATATTGGCATCATAAGGATAATTTTATCTTTTAAAATTGACGAAATTTTGATAAAAAAAATATGTTATTCCATTTACCTAATAAAAAATGACATGTCATATAATATATATTGATAAAAATAACATGTCATTCCACTTATCGGATAATTATTAATAATTGTTAAAAAAATTATTTTACAACCAAATCTATTCCTTCAAAATTTAACCTAAATTTTTAAAAATCTACTCCTTCAAATTCCAACTAAAAACTTTTATGATATAATATGTATAATGATAAATAATATATTTTTAATAATTTTCTATGATATATATATGAATATTTTTTATGAATAATTATTAATAAAATATACTATTAATAATTCATTTTTAATCAAAAAATGTATTGTTAATAATAAAATAAAAAATTATGTATTAAAAATTTACATTAATTTTTTAGATAAATTTATCTTTTTATCTCATTTTAAGTTTTAAGAGCAAAATAATCAATTTACCACAATTCTGTTAACTTTCTATCGAAAATTAATGAAATGATGAACGGCAAAATATTTTGTCAACTTAAAGTATATAAATAATGCACTTGAAAAATATTCACACGTTTAATACATGTGTCATTTAAATATATATAGCCGATAATTTTAAAAAAAATAAAAAGTACAAAATAACATAGTGAAAAGGACTCAATTTCACTATCAATAAAAGTACATATCACAGAAATTGCTTCCGCGGTTCTACCTTCAAATTGTATTCATCAACTGATGAACTTTGTCATACAACAAACAATAGTCACCTTTATAAGCCAATAAATTAACTATCATGCAATGAAAAGCAAAATTAAGATCCTATAATCTCACCATGACAACCCACCCAGTGCATGTCGGACACAGTCATTATGAACATGACAAAGTAAACACACGTCAGTATTTCAACCATAACTCAACCGAGAATCAGCAGCCTTCAAAGTCAATTGGCGACTGGGAACCCCAATTTCGCAGGCATTGACTCTCGCAGCAAACCGTAGAGAGCAAAGGGACTCACCAACGGACGGAGAGTCAGGCGAGATGTTCACAAACATTAAAGTTTTAGAATCTCTCCCAAGACACGGCTGTTCAAAATACGAAACACAAGTTAGAAAGACAAATTGATTCCAATTAAAATAAAATAAAATTACGAGACGATTCTTGCAGATATTCCCGCCGCTTTCTCTGAGTAAGAAAGGCTAGAATCTTTCCATCTATTCTTATTTTTGCTTTTTACAAGCTTCATTAAGAATGCTGTATTAAAAGATGTTGAGGACAAACAATCAAAGAATGAGCTCTATATGCTCACTAATGCTCCTAGTGATAAAGGATCGGATACAAAATTATAAGATAGCAGTAATAATTACTTTCGTATTTACTACTTCTGAGGTTCTACCATACACAAAAACTCTTGTGATTTCAAATTGTATGAAGGGATAGGCCTCCACTGCTTTAGATGTGGGTGTTATGGACATGGAGAGGAGAATTTTCTATTAGGTGATAAACTAACTACGGAAAAGTACAAATGATATGTTTACCACATGCTGAGTGTGGTTATGATATTGGTTTCTCTAACTAATGTAATCTATTTTCTTCCTCTCAGAAGTCTTGAGGAAAATGTCGGTGATTATGAATTAAAAACATGCAGAACACACAAGGTCAAAGCTGTTTCGAATCTGCCTTACCTGAAGAAGATATGTCAGCTTCGAGTTCCTATATGGAATATGATCCTCCTTCTTTGCCAAGGCAAATATAACATCACTCAATGATGACAGGCTTTTATTTATGGCCTGATTGTGTAGAAACATCAGCATGATCATAAAAACCACATGAATAACATATATAGCAAACACAAAAAGAAATTCCAAAGGCTGAAGTTAAGATATTTTACGTAAAAGGTACCTGAGTTTCTTTCAAACGGTCACCGGTCGCCCCACTTCTTGATAATCGCTCACTTCCAGCTAGATCAATGAGGTTTAAGACACCCTGTACTTGTTGTTCAGTTGCCTAGCAAAGCAAGAGGAGATATGTCAACAATATATTAAAAAATAATAAAGAAAAATAACTGTAGTGTTACAAGAGAATGTACTTCATTTACTCCAAATATTCGTAACGTGAAGACAAAATGGCTTCTTGATGAATACTCATTCATTTGAGTCTTGCCCACAGACCTAGCCAAAACAAATATAAATTTATACGTAAGTTTCAATAATTTTACTCTGTTCTCAGTTAAGCAATCAACAAAAATATTGTGTATTCCCATTACCTAATGAAAATAATGCATTTTAGAAAATAGAAAAAAATCTGCTAAGGCATTACCTGCTCTGCGCAGCCTGCCTTAAAAGCAATGAAATCTCTGATATGCTACAGACATCAACAATTGTAAGGTCGCTGACATGAGTGTTTCCATTTGCATCATGTTTAATTGCATACTGCTTTCCAGGAACACCATTCTCCGTACGTGTCAAATCTGAACCACCAGCTCGACTTGTGGACAACAGATCACGGATAGTTTCATTATATATCTCCAACATTGAGGCCTTCAATATTTAGAAATGAAGTTAAAAGTTTAATAAACACTTGTTAAATCAAAAATTTAAAAATGCCGTGACTGTGTGTACCTGCATTTTGAACTTCCAGCCCTGTACTAAAAGGGACTGACTGGTTTGGAATATCTGCTCCAATGAGCGTGGAATCAGCCCTTTATGTTCCTGTGCTTCTGGCTTACCCATCATAGTATATGTTTTACCAGAGCCTGTCTGACCATAAGCAAATATGCAGACCTGCATAAAGAATACATCACACAAAAGATTAAAGACAAGTTATAAATTCATGTGACAATTAAATTTCAGTTTCTATTTCTATGCAATTTCTAAAAGGACTTTAACAAATTTTCATAATAGATAAGCAATAACAGAAAATTATTGTTTGCAAAAATTAAGATGTTAGTATTGCCAATGAAACTATACCCATATCCAACAACAGCCACAACAACCAAATACAACTAACCCCACCCTTCAATTAGGACTTCTTAAGATGGACCTTTAAAATAAAGAACTTGATCATCAACGCGAAAATCAGTGAGCTTACTCAAGTTTTTAAACCAAACATTAGCTATTATCTCCCAACCAAGACCATGGTCCAATGAACAACTTCTGTTTGATTTTTAAGAGGTAAATACGAAATTGTCACCTTATAACCGTCAAGGGCGCTTTGTACCAACTGTGATATTTCTAAAAAGACATCCTGCTGCGAAGCTTCATGATTAAAAACTTTGTCAAACGTAAAGGGAAATTTCTGCCCTGCTCATAATATAATAAAAAAGTTAAGGTACGATAAGAAATGAGTTAAAAAAACTACATGTTAAAAAATATGATAATAATACCACGTACCATTTTGTATCAAATCGATGCCCCTTCCTTGGGATTCTAAAGATGTGGGATAAGAAATGATCGAAGCATCTGCTCCAACCCCATCATCTGGTAACAAAGGACGTACTCGGCAAAACACTCGAATATTTCCTTTTAGCTCCTACAATAGAAAATCGCTGATTATGACTTTTGCAAAATACACAACAAAAAGTATGAGCAAAAGAGCAGTACCAAAATAGTATTATGCAATTTTTTCCGTAATTTCTCTCCTTCAATCAGTTGATGTTCTGCCTCTGCCAAGCGTTCTTGTAGTTCTTGTGCTACTCGCTGTTTCTCCTCAAATTCTGCCCTTGTTTCCATAGATGATAAATCAGCCATCTAGAAAAAGCAAAAGTGTGTTATTACAGTTAGCAATGTGAAACAAGCAATTAACAACAAAGAATAAACAGATGATATAAAGATAACAACCAATACGTAAGCCACAATTTTTACACTTAAAACAATTAATTTACCTTGAGTTTCTCATTTGCAGCCGCTAGCTGAATATCCATAATCCTTATCTGCTCTCTTTGGGATGAACACGTCTCCTGTGAAAGAAGCCAATATGTCATAAATATAACCATCACAAACTATATCTACATAAAACTTATAAATACACAAACTTAAAATATATAGCAACAAACCTCCAATGATTTGGATTTTGTAGTCAAGGAATTCAATTCCATTAATGATTTTCCAGTACTTTCTTGATACTTCACTATTTCAGCGGTTAAAGTCTGCACCTGTGCTACTTGGCGGTCACGATCATCTCTTACTTGTTGCAATTCGCCGCGAAGGCATCTGACTTCATTAACTAATGAATCTTTCTGTTTAGTAGCTTCATCCTGTGAAGCCTGAAACAAGACAATGTATGACAAAACAGTAAGTATAAATAAAAACTTAAGGGAAGAAAAATAGTTATAAGAATGTAGTCCTAATAAATTGTTGTTGATTCAAAGTTAGGTAAATATCAACACCCTAAAAACTTACTCTGGACAAAGCTAATTGCTCCTGCAACGAATTATTGTGACCCCTTAAGGTGCTTAGGTTCTCGACTATGGTCAACTTCTCTTTTTCTACGCGTTTATTCACCTCATTA
Source organism: Citrus glauca (assembly GCA_029633175.1). Taxonomy (NCBI): domain Eukaryota; kingdom Viridiplantae; phylum Streptophyta; class Magnoliopsida; order Sapindales; family Rutaceae; genus Citrus; species Citrus glauca. The sequence goes on from JAQOOD010000001.1 coordinate 954,415, forward strand.
GCTGTTTCAAGATCAGATTGAAGTTTAGCATTGTAGTGTTGTAGACTCTGATTATACTCCTGTAACCGTTTGTACATATCGTCAAGAGAGACAGCCTACAGTGTAAAACGAAGTCGAAAACATTAGATGATTCTACCTAAGGAACTTACTAAATTCAGAGAAGAGCAAGATAAATAAGCAAAAGACATAAAAACCAGTTATTATTACCCTCTGGTTGGCAGCTGCAATGTCTTGATGAGCTTTTTCAAGCTGTTCTGAGAGAGAAGCTTGTAACTTTTCAGCAGCAACTCTAGCTTCCTTTTCTATTCTATGATTTTCAATTGCATCCTAATTGTCAAAAAAAATAAATTAATTAATTAATAACTCTAAGAAATGAATAAACCACTAACATCCAATGAATGATAATCTTACCAGCTTTTCTGATTCTTCTTTTGCAACTTTCTCTCGCAAATGGGCATTTTCTTGCCTCAAGTCTAAAACAGTTCCATTCAGTTCACTCTCCCTATTCTTCATCTCCATTTCTAATAGCACCAAAACTGAGTCACATAAAATGCTTTATCTGGCAACATAGGGTACACAAGACAAGGTAAGAAAATTCACATTACCAGTATCAGATAATTTCTTCTCAGTAGACTCCAATGCACTCTGAATCTTTTGCTTCTCAAGAACATGGTTTTCATCAACTTGCTGAAACCATTTGATGCAAAGCTTGAACCTCTTGTTATGCTCAGTCATTTGCTCAATTTTTGCCTACCATAACAAAATTCAACTAATTAGAATCCAAAACGGAAAAACAAACAAACAAATTGAATTACCAAAAAACAAACCTTAAGATCAAACTTTTTTGTTTTCGGCTTCTCATTCAACAAAGCCTCAACTTCCTCTTTTGTAAACTCAATAGTCCCACAATCTGAACCCTCAGTGCTTGCCATATCACTTGCTGCCGATACATCTTGCCTATTATTAACGGCAGCAAATGCCTGCCGCGGACGTCCAGTTCCAGTACTTGTGGGCCCCGTTGTTCTTCCTGCCCCTATCCTCCTCCTCTTATCAAATGGAACATCATCTGTACCCTCTTTCTTCTACAAAAAAATTCAAAGCACAGAGACTAAACACAACACTAGCCAAAGCATATAACTTAAGACAACAAATTAACCAAGAAATCACCTAAAGATTATGTTATAGAAACTACAATTTTGAATTTACAAATCGAAAAAAACAGAATGCATTTTTCTTCAATTTTTTGGGTAATCAAATGAAAAGAAAATTGAAATTGAAAGAGTAGAGGGTTTACAATAGATGGGCTTCGAGGAGGTCTGTTCTGGTTACGAGACGCCATATCTGAGCAAATCAATAACAAGCTCCGGGCGATTATTGGGAATGCGCCAAAACTTGCATAATCCAATTTCGATCTTCACCGTCAATTTCAGAAACTCAAGGTAGAAGATGCAAAAGAAGAATTACGATAATTGAAATTTGAATAGCTTCCTTTTTTGAATTTTTTTTTTTTTGGAACGTTAGGGTTTGCAAAGGAACGGGAGTGCTTGGGAGCGCGAGTTAAAATTTTGAATTCATTTGAAATCAGATCTGGCGGCCACCGAGAACAATTAAAACGTTTCTCTCTTTTTGGGCCCAATTGGATCGGGTTACTGGCCTGAATTTAAATGATCCGAATAGCCCCACGATACTTTAATTTTTTCTTGTTCCCACTAGTTGCACCCCCTCCATTTTCATGAAATTGACTCATATTTTATTGATACATTGTAAATTTGTATTTACAAAATTACAAGTTGGTGAAATTTGAAGTACATTATACATAGTGATGATAATGGGAAGGGTTTGGGGTAAGGATCCTGATTTAGAGCCTTATCTCAAAATCTATAGTGATCCTGAATATGTTCCATACATGAAATTTATTATTTTGGGATGAATCGGAGATATTCTCCAAAAATATCCAAATGATGTGGGGGGATAAAATAAGAGTTTGATTCCCAATTCTCTCAATAAAGAGAAAATGTTGATAGGTCTTTACATTAAAAGAGATCACTGGACGAAGCTACGGTGCCCCGGGTGTACGGTACCCTTATTTTTTATAAATTACTTTGCAGCCCCTCTTATTTGTTGAAAAGTGAAAGAATTAGAAGTTTTGAAATTTTAATATATAAGTCCAAAATATTTCTACTATTTACACTTAGAATATATTTCTGTTATTTATATTTGAATACTAAACTATAATTGGTTATTATGAAATTTTTTAACATTGTCATTTGATCATATTATTATTGATAAATTAAAATTTAATTACATATTTAAATTATTTATTATTGATTAAATAGATTTTATACTGTTTCTAAAAATTGTTTAATATTATTGATACATTAATATATTTTATTATATATTTAAATTATTTGTTACATTTTAAACTAATATTATATTATTTTCAAAAAAATAAAAAAAAGATTTTATGTATTAAATTTTTTTCAAGTTATTGGCCTTATACTGCCATTAATTTTAATATAAAATTTAACTTGGTCAAAATATAAAATTTAAAAATTATCCAAAATTATTTGTCAAACTTTTGATTATTTTGCTTTTTTGAAAAGCAATAGAGATGTCAATGTTAAAAACCAAATAGAATACATATATGCTGTTGAAGCAAGTTTTACGTTAGATCTAATGAGCAACTCATAGATGGACAAAATATGAGGTACCATGCACCAAGTGCACGGTAGTTGGACCCTTTTTTTTAAATCACACTACTACATAGACCAAAGAATCAATAGTAGGATTTTTGTCGATCAAAAAATCTACTTTTAAAATATGATGGTTTTAAACTTTTAATTAAAACTATTTTATTAGGTTAGAGTTTATGAAAATAAGGAAATGAAAATAGAGTCAGGGGTGCTAAACTGCTAATTAAGAATAAATAAAGAACATAAATGAAATTCAATTATCATGCACAAAGAAGATGATAGTATCAAAATAAAAAAAATATGTAATTAAATATACCTTACGAATTACGCAACTTGTTCATTAATTATATTATTGGAAACATTTAATTTAGGCATATGCATGTTCATTATGGTCATATATTATTATCGTTAACAAATTAATTTTTTTATCATGTATTTTTTTAATTGACATATTCAAATAATTATTGTATATTAAACATATATTATGGTAACAAAATATTTATTAAGGCATATTAATTTTTCTTGCATTTTAACATTTTTACATGAGATTACATTATTGTCCATACATTATACTGATGCTAATAGTCAAACTAGGTCAATAGATTTAATTGTAAAAAAATTTGAAACAATCTGGACATATATGTCAATATTTAAAAACTTTTACCTTTTCTAATATTTTAGACAATATCAGGGTTGACAATGTTAATAACTATGCAAACCCATTTGCACTATGCAACTCTTTGGTTAGATTTAAGGAAAATTATCATTTGTATACCCTTAATTTATTTCATTATAAAAAATACTATAATACTTTGAGGGTGTATCAATCGTCCACCTTAAATTGATAAAATGTATCAGCTGACCACTAAACCATTAGTTATCGTTTAAGTGTGATGACGTCATAAGGATAATTTGATCTTTTCATATGATACACATGATAAAAAGAGAATTTAAGGGTATACAAGTGATCATTTTCAAGGGTAAAATCGTCAATTCACTGTAATTCCGTTAATTTTCAAATGACAACTATCGGTTTGGTGGTTGACTGATATATTTTGTTAATAAAGAGTGAACGATTGATGCACCCTCAAAATGTTGTAGTATTTCTTATAACAAAGTAAATATAAGGTTTACAACATCTAAACATACAGCAAACACATTCTAGAAAAACATAAAAAAAACAGAAATACATTTCCAATATTTACAAGAGCCAAAGATTATCAAAACAGCCAAAGAATTACCAAAAGCTCTACTCAATCTTATTTTACAGATGTATTTACATAGCAGGTCTTGCAAAGTTTTGATGTTTCTTTGTTTCAAAAGCAAAGGAAAAAAAAGAAAAAAAAGTCAACAAAAAACAAGATCAATGCTGATACTTTCATTTTCTTTCATTCAATTTGCTTTCAAACCCATGAGAAAACTATTGAAGCAAAGTTATAAAACAAAGAGTGTATTGAAAAAAAATCATTTTTTGACCAATTTTTCCATTTTTCTTTAATTAATTTTTTTTAGATGCCAGATACTAAGAGTATAAATTATAAATTATGGTTTATTCTTTATTTTTTTAAATTTTAACTATTTTTAATATCGAGATGAGTTTAGGGACCTGATTAAATCTATAAATTCGGCCTATTTTTTTTTGTGGGCTTTAGGCCTATCCAAATCAGCCTCGATTAGAATTTTGGAGTCTTTTGACATTAGCACGAGCCCACAAAAATTGTTGCTATCGTATGACATAAAAATTAGATTATATCAAGAAATAAATCAATCTACATTGATAAAAATAATTTATTACAATATCTAAGTAATCCCAAGGGGTCGATAAAATTATTTTACTATTTCTCTCTTTTTAATTAAATTTTAATATTTCAATCAATAATTTAATGTTTTAAATTGATAAAATAGATTTTAATATAGAGGCTCAAATGGGTACTACCACATTGGTTTCTACTCAGTAATTAGTACGTAATTTAAATTTGCCAAATGTTTGACAGAATTTTGAAGCATGCGGAATAGCTTGGAATGTAATGTATGTGCGAGTTCGTGTTATTATTGTATTATTATTCTTTTAATTACCGTGGTTTGTGAATTGGAATTAGTTCACAATAATATTAGCAAACATGTTATTGTTGTACTTGCCTATATGTACATAGATTGCTGAAAAATCTAGTTGGGACTTTATTAAATAATCATAGCATTGTTAGTGTTAAGATAGCATGATTGAGTTGTTAGTTTGTTAAGCCGAGTTAGTTAAACGAGCTAATATATAGCAATTGGTTATTGAGTGTCAAGGGTTTGGTGGAGACCGGAGAGGGTGGGATTTATAGATAAGGAATTAGGGTTTAAAGAAGAAGAAAAAAGATCAACCATATTTATGCTCGTAAGAGTGGTGGCTCTAACACCACGAAAGTAAGGAAGAGACAAGAGAATTGTATAATGGCTTGTATAATTTCATTACACTTTTAGATAGTATTTATACGCATTTAGCATACAAAATTAGTCTTCCCGTGCAAAGATATAGATACTCTAGTAGACAGCAGTTAGTTAGGAACTTTAGTAACTTGATCCTCCAAAATCGTGGTGGGCATATTTTTCTTTATAAAGTTGACATTCAGTATACTTGCATGCTGTATTGATTTTTTTGGCTTTTAAACATGTTCTTAATGAGGGATTCAACTCATTTACTCACATGTTGTAAATTATCGTGTTTTTAAAACTAATATATATATATATATATATATATAAATTGGGGATCGGGCTCCATTACACCCATTAAAAATTTATTAGGAATCTCCGAATTATTTTCAAATAAGAATTTTTTCGTATAAGAGCATATTCAAGGATTGGTTCTAGTTCGCGGGGGTGTTAAAACGGAGCCATCCCTCAACACACCATGAAATTAGTATAGTATTTGATGAGCAGAGATTGACCTTCTATTTTCCCTTTTCCTATGGATCTGTCTGTCACGGGTAGCTATTAGCTAATGCTTGAATATATCATCATTTAGTGGATGTTCTGTACAATTCACCATATTAGAAAGACTAATTAAGAGTCAGTCACGTCTTTAGAATTCGGATCGTAGCGAGCTTAAAAGAAAATTTTGTTGATTTATGTGCTCATTTATAAATGCTTGAAGGATGTTGTTGGTCAAGTCATTTAGGCAAGGAGCATTATGTGAGATAGATGACCACGAGGATATATGCAAGAGACTCATACGTAGGAAATTTTGGTTGAGAGACATACAACTCTTCAAGATTGATTAGAGTTTTTCTTGCTTTTACAGTATATGAAATTTCTTTAAATTGGCGATTGAGCCTTGGAGAATATGAAGAACAAAGTAAACATCTCTAATAGGAGCGCCAACTAAAGCAAGTTCATCGCATAAGGCATTTGGCATCATGCATATATTCAGCGATGTTTGTTCCTGGAGAGAGAAGGGTGAGGGACTCTTGTGTTTGAATAACTCAACTATGAACATAATGGCCAAATTTGACCATGTTTCACTACAGTTTTGACTGTTGCAATAAAAGGGAGCAATGCCTTTAAACACCAAAGACAATATTGCATTAAGAAGTAATTGGTCTTGTTGGTTCTAAAGAGAGTAAGCAGGGTTGAAGATGGTTGTTTCATTTTCAGTTTTAGTTAGAAAAGGGCAAGGATAAGTTCCGTCTATATAGCTTAAAAGATTGTAACTGAAGAGAAGTGTATTAAATTGTTCTCTCTAAGATGTGTAGTTTGAAAAGTGAGATCTAACTAAACGGTAGTGGCTCAATTGGTGACTCTGGCTGGGTAAGTGGGAAGAGCTCTCTGGTTCGATCCCCACTAAACACATTATTTAGGAGGAGTAAAGAGCCTTAACTATGACTCCACTCCGGATTCAGATTAGTTAGGACCCAATGCAGTCACTGAAAATCAGGTGGTTTAAAAAAAAAGAAGTGAGATTTAACAGAGCACGAGCAGCTGTGTTAATATATAACAATTGGTTATTGAGTGTGAGAGGTTTGGTGAAGAGGGATGGAATTATAGATAAGGAAGCAGGGTTTAAAGAAGAAGAAGAAAGATCGAAAAAGAAAGATTGACCATATTTATGCTCGTAAGAGTGGTGACTTTAACACCATGAAAGTAAGGAAGAGACATCAGAATTGTGCAATAGCTTTTATATTTTCATTATACTTTTAGATAGTATTTATACACATTTAGTATGCAGCATTAGTCTTGTTGTCCAAGACAATTATATATTTAAACAAAAAAAGTTATTACAATGGATTTGAAAAGATATAGACATTAAATATATTTTTCCTTATAAAGCTGACGTTGAGTATACTTGCATGTCGTATTGATTTTTTGGCTTTTCAACAAGTTCTTAACGGCGGATTCAACTCATTTACTCGCATGTTGTAAATTATCATGTTTTTAAAACTAAAAATACATATAATTGGGGATCAAGCTCCATTACACCCATTAAAAAATTATTGGGAGTGTCTCCAAATTATTTTCAAATAAGATTTTTTTCGTATAAGAGCGGATTCAAGGATTGATTCTAGTTCTTGGGGGTGTTAAAATGGAGCTATCCCTCAACATACCATGAATCTAGTCTAGTTTTTGCCCTGCGGATTATTTTCGCCTTTGCTATGAATCTATCTATCACTAGTGACTCTTGGCTGATGCTTGGATATATCATCACTTAGTGAATGTTCTGTATAATTCACCATAACAGAGAGATTAATTGAGAGTTAGTCACGTCTTTAGAATTTGGCATTGTAGCGAACTTAAAAGAAAATGTTGTTGATTTATGTGCCCATTTATAATAAATATGCTTGAAGGATGCACTTGATCAAGTAATTCGTGTGAAACGGCAATGTTAGGATAACAATCTGATGGAATCCACGTGTCAAAAATCCACCAGCCCACACTCAGACCCAATCCAACTGTCAACAAGAAAAATCATCAACATGACACGTGTCTAAAAGCAATTGGCAAAGACCACAGCCAACTTATCCAAGTAGAAAATGGCGGATAAGATGCTGGCCCAAAATCAATCTACATCGCAGAACGCAAAGAACAAAACTTAAACCACATCACCCAAGTATCCAAAAATATAATTTCACCTTACTGCTTCAATTCTCCACCAATTGAAAGAAGCAAAGTTTCTGAACCCGATTTAGTGAAAAATGGCGTCAATGGCTGGCTTACGTGGATCCTCCCACTTGCAGGCTGTTCTCGAAGGTAGCTTCCAGCTCAGTGGCCCAAACCGCTTGAACGCCCCTAGCAACAGCAGAGTTGCTGTGGCTCGCCCTGGTTTCACTGTTAGAGCCCAGCAGGCATCAAACGAGCCTGAAACTAGCCGCCGTGCTATGCTTGGTCTTGTTGCTGTAGGTGTGGCCTCAGGTTCCTTTGTTCAAGCTGTACTTGCTGATGCCACTCCCATCAAAGTTGGTCCTCCTCCCCCACCCTCTGGCGGATTGCGTAAGCTTTACCAAATATATGCCAGTCTTTATTAGTCCTTGATATTCAAAATTTTTCTTTATGAAATTTGGAAATCTTGATGTTGGCATGCAGCTGGAACGTTGAACTCTGATGAGCCAAGAGACCTGGATCTGCCACTGAAGGAGAGGTTCTTCATCCAACCACTTAGTCCAGCCCAGGCAGCAGAGAGAGCAAAGGCGTCAGCAAAGGATATTCTTAATGTCAAGGAATTAATAGACAAGAAGGCCTGGCCCTATGTTCAGAATGATCTTCGTCTCAGGGCCTCATACCTTCGCTATGACCTCAACACTATCATTTCTGCTAAGCCCAAAGATGAGAAACAATCCCTCAAGGACCTCACTGGAAAGCTCTTCCAGACCATCGACAATGTGAGTTTTTTTTTTTTTCCTTCTGAAGTTGATTGCTTGTTAATTTATAATTAGTAATCTTAATGTGAATATTTTGGATTTTTATTTTGGATTTTTGTTTGTCTGCCAGCTTGACCATGCGGCAAAGATTAAGAGCACTCCTGAAGCAGAGAAATACTATGCTGAGACTGTATCTACCCTGAACGATGTTCTCTCCAAGGTTGGCTAAGCAGAATTAATATAATCTGATGTAAACTATATTTTTCATTTTGTGAGGCCACAACTTCTGTGAATTTTATTGCAAGCTGACGTTCCGCTCAAAGTATCGAGAATAATTTGTCCAGGGTGAAATGTCTATAATTTTAACTGCTAAGAAACTGGCAGGCAGGCCCTCAACTATGGAGAGCATCAATCTTGTAGTGTTGCTGTGCATAAATTTTTGGTGACATAATAAACTGCAAGCGAAGCTCTA